>CM067381.1:19647661-20131931 GCA_034510155.1 Eucriotettix oculatus
TGCGAGGGATGTTTCGCCCCCACAGGAGAAAGCATCACCGCTGCCACGGATTGTACGAACACGATAAGGGAGGCCGACTTCAGTAGACCGATATCGTCTCGGCGTCCAACGGGGCGACGCCAACCTCCGCGAGGACGACAGCGACGACGACGCTGAGAAGCGCCAGCGGCAGGAGAGACTGAGGCGAGATCATGGCAATCGCTGTAGGACTTGAACAGGGTTGCGATCCGATCTTTATAGGAGTAGAACCGTGGAATCGTGAACTCTGATAAAAGGGGATTATCTCTTAAGCTTCACCTCCCTTGGTGACACTTCTCCACGGAAGTGATAGATGAGTTACGGTACTTCTCCGATACTTCAAAAAATACAATAAAGCACCAGTGCAGACAGTTTCACAACTCACGCCTCGTCTTCCACACGTCTATTATCTTCACAGGATCCACCAAAATTCCCACTAAATCTGTTTATTTAAGTTTACTTTTTCTTTCCATGGAATAAATAAATGATGAATATTCCATAATTCATTATAAAAAATTATTGTTAGTCGTGTAATCGTTTTACGGATCTGTCCACATCAACGTGACCTTTTTTACGGTCGACAGTCTAGGTCACACGACTCTCCTGAAAACGATAATCAAAGGAAGAGGAGAGAAACATATACATTGATCATGTAACTGACAAGAACAAAAGTTCCCGGTATTTATACATCAAACTGGCGGTGTAAGTATAAGTAGCTTAAACCCTCATCTCCTGGACGCCGAAAAACGAGGGAAACCGGAATTCCGGAGCTGGTAGTACAACATGTGCTAGAATAGTGGAGGCACGGGAAGAGAATGGAAGTAAAACATTGAAAGGTAGTGTCCTGCCTCCAATGCGAAGCTCAGGAAACAAGAGTATGTTAAATTCTGACCTCCATGCAGTATTACTGTTAGAAATTGTGCAGTGAGAGCGTTCTGCATTATACACAGTTTGCTCTACAGACCTCCTGCAGGCAAGTTCTTCTAAATTTTATGTTAACAATAAATAAATAAAATTAGCTGCACGAAAAAAAGGAAGGAAGCAGCTACTACTTACCATAGTTTTCCTCTCCCTTCATACTAGAGGACCCCTCCTATATTTATCCAGCAGTGATCTAACAGCATTTTCCCTTCATCCTCCTTCACCCCTCACCCCTCTAATCTTATCTCTATATTTTGGTTAATTACTTGGTATTTCTGTAAAGAAAATAATAGAAGAATTTTTTGTAACATATTTTGTAAGTTAGTGAAGATAAGACCTGTTATAGAGGTACTAGGAAACTGGTTGATTACTTTCTAAATAATTATTAAAAAATTTGTAATTAGGGTTGGACCAAGACTGTTGAGGACGACTGAATGATTCTCCTCCCATTGACTTAAAAATCTGTTTCAATAGATTTCTCTTCTGTTTCGTTAGCTCTGCAGCCCACTGTGGGCCTTGGCCTACCAACTCGACTGCTGACGGTCATCTTACTTAACACATTCCTAATTAGGAGTGACACGTATCTAGTCTCCAGCATTCTTAATCCCAATCCCCATGCTTATGACGCCATAAACATCGAAGCCCACACAATGATTCGAACCCGGGACCTCTAGTTGTGAGGCATTGACGCTAGCCACTACACCGCTACATGGTTTGGTCTTCCTATTTTCAGACTATATTGCAATCATAAGCCCTATTTTTTCTTTCTTCACTAACTGTCGCATCTACCACGTTGGTCATTACCTACTAGAACTTTTTCTACAAAGTATATTTATTTATTAACATCTGCTTAGCTTAAGAATTTTACTAACGCTAAAAATGGTAACACAATACCAAGGTTTTATGCTATTAAATTTAAGCTTTCGCATATTATATTTTCTTGAGCACTTCATTCGAACTTTATTTCCTTCTGCATTTATACATTAAATCTTATCGAAGATTCCTCTTGAACTTTTCCTTACGGGATTATTTTTCTCTCCACTCCAGCAGTATGAGCGGCCCATTTTATTCTTCTTAATATTAAAATAATATTACAAGCTAAAATCTGAGAAAAACAAAATAAGTTTCATGTTGAAGTCTTACAGCCGCTGTTTGAGGAGAATCTTACGTTAGCTGTTTGGAGAGAATTTTAGATCGACAGTTTAATGATTAACTTTCAGCAATTGTTTGAAAAGAATTTTAGATTAGCGATTTGGAAAAAGTCTTGAAGCAGCTGTTTGAAGAAAATCTTGCATACTTTCTTCAAGTAAGGTGTATTTCCCCCGTTTTAATTTTTTAGTGAAAGTAAATATATACATGGATGAAGAAATTATACGACAAAATTCTTTATAAGAAAATTTTATTGTAAAATATAAGAACAATTATCGTCTTTATAAAACCTAATGAACATAAGAATTTACGACTGCTATAACAATATATAATAACAATTGAGAAGTATGCCGATATAACTTCGCTTCAAACTCGCAATACCGATTTCGAAACATGCTCACTTTTTGAATAGTCCCTTCTGAATTAATTTTTGTAACTTTCATATTTGAAAATATAAGATATGGGGTCAATTCAAGCCAAGTGGCTTAGCACTGGTTGCCGCACCATCTCAGAAAAAAATAATATTTTTCGTTTTTTGCCTCGTGTTTTAGCATTTCAGAATACATTTTGTTTTATTTAAATTGTCTCACAATATTATATTATGTTCTCAAAATAGGTTTCTCAGTTAAGTATGTCTAAATATTTGAAGGATTGCATTGAGATCCCCCCCTAATCCTACACGTGGAAATCGAGCATTTATTACCATATTTAACAATTTTTATACTATAATTTAGTTAAATCTTAAAGTTAAATTTATATCGTAGTTTGCTGCTACTATAAAGACCTATTATTCGAACAATTTTCATATTTTTATGTACAAGCCCAACAGGCATATAGCGACTCAAACATTGAAAAAATTTCAAAAATACCATTTTCAAAGTGGTGTAATTTGTAAAGGGAACATCAGTTACTATTGATAATCTATATAGAGTTCGTACACCATTATGTGTAAAAGCATGGAAATTATTGAGGTTCGCCAAGTGTTTCTTCTATGAAAATGGAATTTGCGTCATTTGGAATCGACAACTTCGTGGTAAACAATTCTTGGGTTTCCACCCGAGTTAAATGGAGTTTAAGCCACGACGCTTCGATGGTGTGCTCTGCCATTGTTCTCGAGTTATCAAGTTCTCCCTTTCACTTGAGAACGATGGCAGAGTACGCCATCGAAACATCGTGGCTTAAACTCCGTTTAACCCGGACGCAAACCCAAGAATCATTTATTCAGATTATACACCGGGAAAACCTTCGATCTTTAATAACTTCGTGGTAAACAGAGTACACGAAACAATCATATTGTGTTAGTAAGTATGGGTTTAACTTGTAACCCTAAATGTACTTAACACGATGCAGTTTATTTGAAAAGGATACGTCAACACAGTCGTGGATAATTTAGAAATTCATAGATACCTGCAAACGTGATAAACGGCATAGTGCGCGCTACAAGAAAAGCAGCGGCCATTTTTGAACCGGACACAATGTAAACTAAACAAAATTTGTTCTGAATTTCTAAAATATGAGACAATGCACAAAAAAAATCTTAATTTTTTCTAAGATGGTGCGGCAACCAGTGCTGGACCACTTGGCTTGGATTGACCCGTGGTGTATATAAATAACGCACTTTAATTTGTCGTTTGCTGCTTTAAGAAGGACTTTAGTGGACTCAAAAAGCGCTGTTTTTACATGGGCTCTTATGGAGCGAGTTACACCTGCAGGAGTGGGGATGTCGCCACCCTGCCTCTCTATCTATTTAAGATACCTCAGGGAGATCAAGGAATGGAAATTGGCATCGCCAGGAGAAACGAGATGTTACTGGATTCCTATGGATTAAAAAAGAGTATTTGAATTTTCAGTGCCAATTATTTTATTTTATTGGTGCACTGTGTAAAGTATTTGCATTTACAAGCCCGTGTGCGTGTTGATCCACTGCCTGTATTCCGCAACGTCAGAGTAGATGTGAGGCCAACTCCAGCAGTTCTTGCCCAGAAAAACGGACGTTATGCCCACGAGGATGTTGTCCCAGGTCAGAGGACCTCCGGCGTCTCCGTAGCAGCTGCTTTTTCCCGACGGTCCTGCGCACAATAATCTCGCTGGGTTGGAAACTGCAATTGAAGACCGTTTTATGAAAGATCACGTTGATACGTCGCCGGAATTTCAAAGGGTTAATATTTTATTTCAAACCTGCCTAAGAATGTAGGACCGCTCATCTGGTCCCAATATAGACGTTTAGCCCTCTATTTTTCCTTTTATGAAACGCAACACTTTCACGATCTTTTCCTAATGTTTCAGAAGACCAATGATCATTGAGGTTATATTCAATACTTCATTTCCGTGCAATTAAATCTTTCTGAAGCCAACAGTTTTTAATGTTAAGTAAAAGTGGAGACAAAAAGAAGTTGCTTTTGGAGTGCGGCGATGGACGCTACAGACGACCAGAGCTGGGCAAATGATGGATGAGTGCCTGTAGAACCTCAGCTCAGCCTCTTTGCCACCCACAATGCTTCTGGGGCAAAGAAAAGTGTTGGTCCGTCTATACAGTGGATTACTCAACACTATATAGGCAACGTTACACTTACATACAAGAGGAAGAGGAAAAACGGTAGAAATCAGCCAGAAACCTAAACCGAAAATTTGGACAACCAACAAGAGCCACAGAAAGAAATGACAAGTCAGAGCCTCAATTAGAGAAGAAAGGAAAATTCGTCCCTTGCTAGAAAATGGTTACTTTTCTAAGCGGACCAGGAATATATAATTCAAAGTACATAGAAAATTGTATACAGGAGGATGGAATGTCAAATAGAACGCGAGTTAGGAGAAGATCTGTTTAACTTCAGAAAAAATGTAGGGATAAGAAAAGCAATATTGACTTCGCGACTAATTTTAGAAGACAGAATACGAAAAAAACGGCCTACTTTCGTGGCATTTGTAGATTTAGAAAAAGGGATTGTTATGTTAACTGGAACACATGATTAAGGGTTATGAATAGTATTGGAATAAAATATCTAGAAAGAAATACTATCCATAACGTCTACAGAATATAGGCAGCAGTAATTAAAATAGAATATCAATAAAAAGAAAAGCGAAATTAAGTAAGAAAAGTATGTAGTCTGTCGCCCATACTGTTTAGTTTATATAAATAAGAGAAAATGAGAAAAGTTAAAACGGAACATGGAAAACGAATCATACTGCAAGGAAAAAAATTAAAAACCTTACACTTTACCGACGATATAGTAGTGTTAGGGGAGACAGAAGAAGAGTTGCAAACCATAATAAATGACATGAACGTGATCCTCAAGAAATAGTTCAGTATGAGGAATAATAGAGGGCAAACGAAGGTGATAAAGTGTAGTTTAGAAAAAAGTGGAATAACAAAGGCTGTTAGATTGGGAAGGGATATTTTGACGGAAGTTAAGGTTTTATGGTACCTGGGAAGCGTAATAACTAGGTATGGTAGAAATATAGTAGACATAAAGAGTAGAATAGCAAAGGCAACGAAGACTTTCGCTAAAAAGAGGAATTTATTTACGTGTAATATAAGTTTTTAAATTAGGAAATCGTTGAGATAATGTTCGTATGGAGCGTGGCGTTATATGGGTGCGAAACGTGGACGACAGGAACTGCGGAGCCTCTGAAATGTGGTGTAATAAGAGAATGAGATGGGTGACTAGAATCACTAACCAGAAATTCTAAACAGAAAAGGGGAAGTGAGAACACTATGAAGGACGTTGACCAATAGATGGGATTGATTTATAGGTCACGTTTTGAGACATGAGCGTCTCTTAAAATTGGTATTAGAGGGAAATGTAAGAGGGGAAGTACAGAAGAGGAAGGTCGAGGATGGAATATGCTGAACAGATTAGGGATTATGTGGGATGTGTTAGTTATGCGGACATACAAAGGTTTGAACAAGATAGATTAGCATGGAGGATTGCATCAGACCAGTCTTAGGACTGAATACCACAACAACAATTTAAACACTAAATTTCAGTACTTTATGAATGTTACATTAATCCGAATTCATGTAATATTTAAATATTCCGGAACTATGACGCCATGGAGACAAAGTCTTATGGCACATATTTCTTTAAATCACGGAAAATATTTAAATTTCTACAATACACAATCGGAAGATATTCCTGCAGTTTGACATTTAATCATTCTGCATTCACACCAACACATTTGAGAATTAGATTGGTGGATAGAATCACAAATGAGGAAGCTATAAACAGAATACGGGAAGAGCGAACAATATGAAGAACTTTGACCAAGAGAAGGGATAGATTAATAGGCCACGTTTTAAGACATGAGGGTCTTGTAAAATAAGCACAGAACAAAAGATGGAAATGAAGAATGGAATACGCTAAGCAGCTTAAGTAAGATGTGGGCTGTGCTTCTTATGTGGAATTGAAAATGCTTGCGGTAGATCGGTTAGCTTGCTTCAGACCAGTCTTAGAACTGTAAAGTTATTGCCAAAGGTGAGGTTGGGAGATGCGATTGTGGCATGAAGGTGGAAGCACCAGTAAGCCAATTCGACATATGGGGGACGATATTCAAGGAAACTAAGACAATCCCACTACATGTAATGCTGAGCGATGGAAACTTACTGCAAAAATCACAGGAAGATACTAGGAAAAAAAATTTGAAAGTCAAAAGCAAAAGACAGGAGACGAAGATTTTTTTAGGACTGGAAAAACCCAAGTACCATATCATGAAATAGGATACCTAAACGACGCTCGGGGATAGAATGATTTAAGAATAAGTAACTGCTGAAACCCCTCTGCTGAGAAACAGACAGCAAGGGTTTTTAATTTTCCTGGGCACGGAAAATTAAGACGCCGTGGAAATTATTATTTGATAACCGGCTACATGAGGGTTATCCTGAAACAGGAAAAACTCCCTTCCAATAGAAAGGGAATATAGTGGCGGTGTGTAAGGTAGTGTAAGGTAGCCCATGGGCTATAGTTAAAGGATCCCAGGGAAACTGTATTATAGAATTGTATAAGAAGTAGTTTCGTTCGAGGACAATTGGTACACCAACAAACAGGGACCGAACGGGGACAATAAAATATCATGTCTGGTTTCCCAAGGGTGGGGCGTTGGTTCTCCGATTCGCTTCAAGCTTAAAAAATCTTTGACAAAACTACGAAATCCTTACTGTTTAACTTCTTGCAGTAGGTGAAGTCATAAAGTTCCAGGTCCACCGCCTTGAGCGTCTGACTTCCTTTCCCGTGCGTTTCGCCCCATCCGCTGGCCCGCACCGGGGTCCCTGACGGGGGATGGCCCACCCCCAGTACAGGAAGAACCACCGCGGCCACGGGTCCTTCCAACAGAATAGGGGAGGCCGACTTCAGCAAGCCGATATTGTTGGGAATTTTGAGTGGGACGAACCTTTCATGGACCACCACCTGCGGAACACCGTCTTCAGAACACAAGCATATTTAAAACCATCTGGGAGACGGAGGTGACGGAACTCACCTGCTTCACTTGGTACAGTTTTCCTCCGCTTTGGAGTGAACTGGAGCCAACCTGAAATTGGAACTGTTCAGGACGACCAGGACCGATGCAGTGGGCGGCGGTGAGGACCCAAAGGGTACTGATGATGACTCCTCCGCAGATGTGGGATCCATGACTCTTCAGAGAGACCTGCCACGGAACTTCCTCGATTTTTATATCATAGCCACCTACAATTCTGGTCTCGGCGTCTGACGGGGCGACGCCGACCTCCGCGAGGACGACAGCGACGACGACGCTGAGGAGCGCCAGCGGCAGGAGAGACTGAGGCGAGATCATGGCGATCGCTGTAGGACTTTAACAGGGCCGCGAACCCATCTTTATAGGAGCAGAACCGTGGAATCGTGAACTCTGATAAAAGGGGATTATCTCTTAAGCTTCACCTCCCTTGGTGACACTTCTCCACGGAAGTGATAGATGAGTTACGGTACTTCCCCGATACTTCAAAAAATACAATAAAGCACCAGTGCAGACAGTTTCACAACTCACGCATCGTCTTCCACACGTCTATTATCTTCACAGGATCCACCAAAATTCCCACTAAATCTGTTTATTTAAGTTTACTTTTTCTTTCCATGGAATAAATAAATGATGAATATTCCATAATTCATTATAAAAAATTATTATTAGTCGTGTAATCGTTTTACGGATCTGTCCACATCAACGTGACCTTTTTTACGGTCGACAGTCTAGGTCACACGACTCTCCTGAAAACGATAATCAAAGGAAGAGGAGAGAAACATATACATTGATCATGTAACTGACAAGAACAAAAGTTCCCGGTATTTATACATCAAACTGGCGGTGTAAGTATAAGTAGCTTAAACCCTCATCTCCTGGACGCCGAAAAACGAGGGAAACCGGAATTCCGGAGCTGGTAGTACAACATGTGCTAGAATAGTGGAGACACAGGAAGGGAATGGAAGTAAAACATTGAAAGGTAGTGTCCTGCCTCCAATGGGAAGCTCAGGAAACAAGAGTATGTTAAATTCTGACCTCCATGCAGTATTACTGTTAGAAATTGTGCAGTGAGAGCGTTCTGCATTATACACAGTTTGCTCTACAGACCTCCTGCAGGCAAGTGCTTCTAAATTTTATGTTAACAATAAATAAATAAAATTAGCTGCACGAAAAAAAGGAAGGAAGCAGCTACTACTTACCATAGTTTTCCTCTCCCTTCATACTAGAGGACCCCTCCTATATTTATCCAGCAGTGATCTAACAGCATTTTCCCTTCATCCTCCTTCACTCCTCACCCCTCTAATCTTATCACTATTTTTTGGTTAATTACTTGTTATTTCTGTAAAGAAAATAATAGAAGAAGTTTTTGTAACATATTTTGTAAGTTAGTGAAGATAAGACCTGTTATAGAGGTACTAGGAAACTGGTTAATTACGTTCTAAATAATTATTAAAAAATTTGTAATTAGGGTTGGACCAAGACTGTTTGACTTAAAAAATCTGTTTCAATAGATTTCTCTTCTGTTTCGTTAGCTCTGCAGCCCACTGTGGGCCTTGGCCTACCAACTCGACTGCTGACGGTCATCTTACTTAACACATTCCTAATTAGGAGTGACACGTATCTAGTCTCCAGCATTCTTAATCCCAATCCCCATGCTTATGACGCCATAAACATCGAAGCCCACACAATGATTCGAACCCGGGACCTCTAGGTTGTGAGGCATTGACGCTAGCCACTACACCGCTACATGGTTTGGTCTTCCTATTTTCAGACTATATTGCAATCATAAGCCCTATTTTTTCTTTCTTCACTAACTGTCGCATCTACCACGTTGGTCATTACCTACTAGAACTTTTTCTACAAAGTATATTTATTTATTAACATCTGCTTAGCTTAAGAATTTTACTAACGCTAAAAATGGTAACACAAAACCAAGGTTTTATGCTATTAAATTTAAGCTTTCGCATATTATATTTTCTTGAGCACTTCATTCAAACTTTATTTCCTTCTGCATTTATACATTAAATCTTATCGAAGATTCCTCTTGAACTTTTCCTTACGGGATTATTTTTCTCTCCACTCCAGCAGTATGAGCGGCCCATTTTATTCTTCTTAATATTAAAATAATATTCCAAGCTAAAATCTGAGAAAACTAAAATAAGTTTCTGCTTGAAGTCTTACAGCCGCTAGTTTGAGGAGAATCTTACGTTAGCTGTATGAAGAGAATATTACATTGGCAGTTTAATGATTTACTTTCAGCAATTGTTTGAAAATAATATTAGATTAGCGATTTGGAAAAAGTCTTGAAGCAGCTGTTTGAAGAAAATCTTGCATACTTTCTTCAAGTAAGGTGTATTTCCCCCGTTTTAATTTTTTAGCTTCTTGCATTTAGTGAAAGTAAATATATACATGGGTGAAGAAATTATACGACAAAATTCTTTATAAGAAAATTTTATTGTAAAATATAAGAACAATTAACGTCTTTATAAATGCTAATAACCAGAAGATTCTGAGGCGAGATCATGGCAATCGCTGTAGGACTTGAACAGGGCCAGGATCCGATCTTTTTTAGGAGGAGAGCCGTGGAATCGTGAACTCTGATAAAAGTTCATTATGTTTCAAGCTTCACTTTCCTTAATGACGCTTCTCCGGACAAGTGACAGGATGAGTTACGGTATTTCATCGATACTTCAAAATATAATAAAACACCAGTGCATACTGTTTCACCTCTCACGACTCGTCATCCACACACCTGTTATTTTCACAGGTACCACTAAAACTGCTCTATATCTGTTTACTTAACTTTAATTTTTCTTTCAATCGAATAAATAAATGATGTAGATGTTTTATAATTAACATACAAAACACGTTCGTCGTAGCGTAACCCCTTTTTAGGGATCTGGAGCATTCTTTAGCGTTATTTATTGTAAAATGGTGAATGTAAGAAATGTTTTGTCATACCTTTGCGGCTTTTTAAATATCCCCTTCTTATCTGAAAGAATAATGACAAGTACTAAAACCAGTCAGTTTTTTAGAAATAAATACTGAAAAATATCTTTGGTTAATTTATATACGGATATTATAGAGTATAAGGACGTGCACACGGAGGTGATGTACCAGAAAAATTAACTTATATAGGCGGCAGAGATAAATTTAAATTCAAAGCGAGAATTAAAAAAGCGGATTTAGGGAATTTTCATATTTTTACCAAAACAGAAACTATAACAGAATCATCAGAATAACGGGTGATTTAGTTGTTAGTGTTAAGTAATAGTAGACGTTCACAAGATCCTTCATTCTAGTAAAGAGCCAATGTAATTTTTAGATATTATGAAACGACAACATTACTACAATCCAAAATATTGAAAATATCTTTATTACTTTACAAATATAAGGAAAACAAGTTTCAAAAATTACAGAATCATTTTATTTTTTAATAAAATTCTAAATGAAGTAGTTAGACGTAAAGATGGTCTTGTAAAATTAGTATTAGAGGAAACTATGGGGGTAAAAACAGAATAGGGAGGCCAAGGGTGGTAGAAAGCCTAGTTTTGCATTATAATAAATAAAAGTTGTGTGAATCTTAATCGGAGGTTCGCTGGCGCCCAAATTTTCATAAAAGAAAACACTGCCTCGTCCTTTTTGCCATTCGCCTAAGATTTAACACCGGTGTGCAATATCCACGACCCCGAGATTTTCCTGCTATCTGGATTGTCCGAGAATAAAGGTAAGGCGTGTGTGTGTGTATCGACAAGATTCAATAGTTTTGTACATTAACATTTTAATTATTTCCTCGCCATTTATTAATGAGAGTTTTGTTTGGCCAACGTAAGAGCAATTGAAACAATAACAGTTATTGATATAAGCTACATTTCGTTTGTCGCAATTATTAATTTTATATTTTTAAGACATTCTACAGAAGACAGGCAGCTGTCTTTATAATAGAAGATCAATAAAAGAAAGCCGTAATCAAGAAAGAAAGGTGTAAGACAAGGAAGAAGTCTGTCGCCCATGCTGTTTAACTTGTATATAGAACAGGCGATGGAGAATGTTAAAACGGAATATAGAAACGGAATCATACTGCAAGGAGAAGAAATAAAAAACATTACGCTTTTCTGACGATATTGTAGTATTAGGGGAATCAGAAGAAGACTTGGAAACCATAATAAATGGCATGACCGTGGTCCTGGAGAAAGAGTTCAATATGAGGATTTATATAGGGAAAACGAAGGTAATTGAGTGTACTATGGGAAACAGTGCAATAAAAAAGACTGTTAGATTGGTTCGGGATATTTTGACGGAATGTAAGGAATTCTGCTACTTGGGAAGAGTAATAACTAGGGGTCGTAGAAATATAGTAGACATAAATAGTAGAGGAGCAAAGGCAAGGTTGTGCTAGGTATGAGTAAATGAAAAGGCTTGCGGAAGGTAGGTTAGTATGGAGGGTTGCATCAGGCCTGTCTTTACAACTGAATACCACAACAACAAGAAAGTTTCAATTATTACAAGATTTAAATAACTCAATTGCTTTCTTCTGATAACCTGTTTTATTCTTTATGAGTTGATTTGTAGTACGAAAAATCCGTCAAATTGAGTTTAATCGAAGTGTAAGGATCTGAAAGGTCGATGCTGATCAGGGAGATCAGGGAAGGAGGAAGATTGGGATTTTATTGGATTTCTTGGGTTAAAAACGAGTATTTTAATTTCAGTGTTAATTCTTTTTATTTGTGTACTATTATGGTGTTTTTGGATTTAGAAGCCTGTGTGCGTGTTGATCCACTGCCTGTATTTCGCGACGTCAACGAAGAGACTGGGGGAATCCCAGCAGTGCTTGCCTAGTTTGTCAGCCGTGATGCCTACAACACCAGAGACGATGCCCACGAGGAGATTGCCAGCGGTCAGAGGTCCTCCGGAGTCTCCGGAGCAGACGCCTTTGTCTGGCGCTCCAACACACAGCCTATTCACTTGCTTCTTAACTGAAAGTGAGGACATTTTATCAAATACGCCACCAAACTGTCTGAGGAAGGAAGGACGTCTCAACCTGTCCCGGTGGAGGCTCTACTTTCTTTTTGAATATAGCAATACCTATCTCTAAATTTTCAACAGGACAGTGAGGGCCACGGGATCATTTTAAAGTTACCAATTTTTTATTAATATTGAGTTTTTCCGTGTATTCCATTGTCTGAGTAAAAAAAAGATTATACAGATGAGAAGCGAATCAGAGAGATGGGAGATGGGAGAAACAAAGAAGTTAAGTTCTTTTAGAGGGAGAGTGACGAAACAAGCAAGAGACAAGGAAATCAGAGGGGAATCCAAACTAACAGATTATATTTATCCCTGTTATAGTGACGCAGTCAAACGTCTAGTAGGAAAGCAGAGTAATAAAGAAATTGGAGTAAGTTAGTCGAGTAAAAAATAAAATAGAGATTAGAGAAATTACTCCAAGAAAGCAGTATAAGAAAATAAATTAGAGAAATTACTAATACGTTTCGAACAGTAAGGAAACTCTGTTCGTCATCAGGGAGAAAGGATCAGATGCGTAGTACGAGTGTCCGTACAATCATCAGGACGTAGATTTGTTTTATAAGTAAGGAAACTCTGTTCGTCATCAGGGAGAAAGGATCAGATGCGTAGTACGAGTGTCCGTACAATCATCAGGACGTAGATTTGTTTTATTCAACCTAGTCTACATATACAGCACTCAGCTTTCTTTCTTTAATTTACTTCTTACCCTGTTGTGGTGGTTTTTGTATAATTAATAAAAAATTGTAATGTTAATAAAGAAAACGAATGAATTTTATTAAATTTAATCAATTCGGGTTGTCAAAAATGAAATTAACTAAAATAAAACATTAAGTTGCAAATATTATTAAAGTTTTGGGCAGGCTGCTTACTAAACTCACCGGAGAGGAATAGTATCTATTAGAGATTAAGTGGGGTATAAACAAAGTTTGGCATCAAAAATCTTACAAGAACTCAAATTAGCCAGGGACGGGAAAATTAAATTTTGTACGTTACGACTTGCAGATCCATGATAGGACATCTCTTCTTCGGTCAGAATTTTTTCTGCTGCGCGACGTCGTGACGCCAACAATCAGCTATTGGAAGCTGAATTTACATTAGTCATATTTCCTTCATACTGATGTGGAGTAATGTAATAATATGCTGTACTGCAATCTCAGAAAGTAAATAATGTACTGTAAATAATATAATATCCTGTAATGCTCGAAATATATTAACTTATACCCCGACTTCTTCTGCCTGGCGGGGGATGTTCGCTTTCTCTTCGAGGTTGGTGTTATTCGATAACAAGTGTCCTATTTTTTTCTGGGCTGACCTGGGTCGCAGGTCGGAGTCCCTTCGTTCTTATTGTTGCAGCACGTGTTTATATTGCAAGAGATACTTTTCAAATCTCAAACTGAGGCCTTTATTTAAAATTTTCTCAGGTCTAAGGACTGACCTGTTAATTCTCTAGTGCAGTTATGTTCAAACTACGGCCTGCGAACCAGATGCGACCCCCTGAAATGTTCTATCCGGCCCGCGGAACATTATTCCTAATCTGACGAATAAAAAAAATGCAGGCTGTAAGAAAAATAAATATTTTCCTCTTTCCTCCTCTCTTAAGTTTGAATTAGTGAATTAACCTATATATTGGATTTTTGTATCCAATTTACTTTAAAAGATTAAATTAATATACTAATATTAATAATATCATTAATATCGATTTATCTTTAACGAACATAAATTTATGAGACCATGATAATTTTATCAAACCCAGCGAATAATCTAAAAGAATAATAAAAACCTAAATCCTCTATTAATTTCATAGATATATACAAAATATATAAGTGAAAGGACGGACTGCTGGCAACTTTGCAGCGAAGAGAAAAATTGTCAACGGAGCCTCTTTGCAATAGTTACCCCCTTCACCGTGTATATATAACGAAAAACGTTTCTTTATTCAGACCTGTCTTAGCGTTGTTGGTTTTCTAGTTTTACTCTACATAATGTAAAAAATTTATCGCTAAGACGTTATCTAAGAAACGTAAATTTTATTCTTATTGCCATGTTTTTAGAGATAAATGGAGTTTCTAGTAATTTTTCATAGCTTTTAAGGATAAAACACTGAAACGCGACTTATGATTTCATGGAATAATGCTAATATTATTAAATTTGGGGATGTGAATGCGCAACAGCTAGACACATGCGCCTGGCTCATATCATTTCTCGATTTAAAAATAAACCATAGAAAATGTTGTTGCGTCTCGGATACGAAGGAATTTTACACCACTATGTTTCATTCTGTAACATTCTACAAAGGGTATAACTTTTTACGACATTTCAACTCTAAATTACATTGGCCTACCTAATTTATTTTCCTTTCTTGTGGCCCCCTCGTTAAAATGTTTCGCATCACTGCTATAGTGGCACTGATTTGCGTTTATAGTTCTGGTATCGATATCATCTCAATTGGATGCTAAAGTAAGCAATCGTGTCATTCTTACTCTGTCGTTGGCCTGGTAAGCAGCCTAGCCTCCTTCCTAATAATTGCACTCTATATACGTATATACAAAATTAATAAAACTTATTATGGAGGGAAATTTTTTCCCATAT
Source organism: Eucriotettix oculatus (assembly GCA_034510155.1). Classification (NCBI taxonomy): domain Eukaryota; kingdom Metazoa; phylum Arthropoda; class Insecta; order Orthoptera; family Tetrigidae; genus Eucriotettix; species Eucriotettix oculatus. Next base: position 19,662,833 of record CM067381.1, read on the forward strand.
AAATATATATATTACACGTTTCACTACGTCAATTTCACAAGGATAAACCTAATCTGTTGGTTTGGTTTCCTCTCTGATATCCTTCTCTATTGTTTGTTTCTCTTCTCTCTTTCGTCACTCTCCCTCTAAAAAACCTAACTTGTTTGTTTTGGTTTTTCTTTTTTGAAATCCTTCTCAATTTTGCTTCTCATCTATCTTTATCTCTTTTTTACCCAGTTAATGGAATGCTCGAAAAAACTCAATAATGATATTAATTCACCATTTTTAACGAACTTCAAAACCAGGTTTTCTAGATTTTATAACAACTAGAATTAGAGGCAACAGAAAAGAAGATTTCGGTAGAATGAAGATTACAGGCCCGGCTATACAGTAGCATCCTCAACACCAAGTTATAGGCAACGTTACAGCTATAGATATAAGAGAAAAGGCTGCCAAATTGTGGATAAAACAGTTACAAAAGTGAAATTACGCACAGTGAACGAAGTCTAGAATCGTACAAAGCTAGAGAGACAATACAGAACAAAATACTCTTACCAAACCTCGAAAAGAGTAGAAGGGAAAACTCGTCCCTTGCAAGGAAAAGTTAGATTTATAAGCATATAGGAAAAAGTTAAAAATTACTGGAAAAGTTGAGGATGGGAGAAGCGACTGTGGCATTGAGGAGGAAACGAGGACAACACCACTACAAGAAATTCTGGGAGACGAGAGACACTCCGAAAAACTACGGTAGACAATAAAAGAACTCAAAAGAATTAGACAGGAGAGAAAGGTTCTTATATGTTCGATAAAATCTCCCCGCTACCCTATCAAGGGATTTAACAATAAGTAGCTAAAAAACCTCTCTGGTGGGTAACAGACAGTAAGAGGGCTTTTCCTTTCATGCGTGATAGAGATGCAACGAGAAAAAAAGATTCAGACAACATGGAAATTAAAGTAAAAAGAAGAAAATATTGTGTTTTTGATAAAAGACATCAGAATTATCCTGAAACAGGCAACTCCTCTTTAATTAAATAGTTCCGGAATTAAAGGTGGAAATGTGAAAGATAGAGCAAGGTAATCCAGGGTTCCTAAAAAAATAAATTCTGTTATAAAAAGTAATGGAAATAGTTTCCTACGAAAAAAACTGCTATAGGCAGCAAAGGTGGATCATAATGGGGATAGAAATAATTTCTCGTCAAGTCGCCCAAACGTGAGGCGTTGATTCTCTGATTCGCTCCATCACGATAGCAAGCTTTGACAAAATTACGGAATCCTTACTGCCAAAAATCTTCGAGCAGTAGGCGAAGTCATGAAGTTCCAGGTCCACCGCCTTGAGCACGTAAGTTCCTTTGCCGCCCGTGTCGCCCCATCCGCTGGCTAGCACCGGAGTCCCTGGCGGGGGATGACCCGCCCCCAACTGAGGAAGCATCGCTGCGGCCACGGGTCCTTCCAACAGAATAGGGGAGGCCGACTTCAGCAGGCAGATGTCATGTTGAAGAGCGGATTCGCTGTAATTTTCATGAGGCAGCACCTGCGGAACACCGTCTTCATGAGACAACCAGAAATCAAACCTCGGTGAGACGGAGGTGATGGAACTCACCTGCTCCACTTGATACTCTTTTCCTCCGACTTTGCGTGAGGTGGAGCCGACCCTGAATTTGAAATCTTGAGCAGGATTTTTTTTGATGCAGTGGGCGGCCGTGAGGACCCACAGGTTACTGATGATGGCTCCTCCACAGATGTGGCTGCCTTTCCTCATGAGGGAGACCTGCCACGGTACTTCCTCGATTTTGGTGTCGAATCCACCCACGATCCTGGTCTCGGCGTCCAGAGGGACGACGCCGCCCTCCACGAGGACGAAAGCGACGACGACGCTGAGGAGCGCCAGCGGCAGGAGAGACTGAGGCGAGATCATGGCGATCGGTTTAGGAGTTGAAAAATGTCGGGCTCCGTTCTTTATAGGAGCACACTCGTGAAACCGTGATTTCTGATAAAAGGGGATTATCTCTCGAGCTGACACTTCTCCAGGCTAGTAACAGGATGAGTTAAGGTAATTCTCCAATACTTCAAACAGACAGCTTCACATCTCACGACTCGTCATCCACACGCCTGCTATCTTCACAGGTACTACGAAAATTACTATAAATCTGATTACTTCAGTTTACTTTTTTTAAATGGAATAAATAAATGATGAAGATGCTATTATTCAGTATACAAAATTTTTATTAGTTGTATAATCGTTTAGGAATCCAACCACATCAAAATCATCTTATTTGGTATAGGTGCACCAAGACTGTTGAGGCCGACAAAATTATTCCTGAAAATTTGTTTCCACAGATTTCTCTTCATCTTCCTTGGCTCTGTAGCCCTCTGAGGACCTTTGCCTACCGAGTCGACTGCAGACTGTCGTCTTACTTGACACTTGCCTCATTAGGAGTGCATCGTGGTAAGTGTCTAGTCTCCAGCATTCTTAATCCTTCGGATGTGTGGCAGCAATGCTAGACACTAGACCACATAAAGTTGGCATGAGGTCAACATATATATATATATATATATATATATATATATATATATTAATGTGTAATATACAATTTCGTCTGCTTACACAAGCAACACGAATAGCTTTTCATTTATTTGAGATGTCTAAAAGTCAGAGGCATGATAGAAATTATGATGTTAATTAAATCCAACTATACGTTTTTAATAATGCGGTAATAACAATTTAACCAGTTTCTAGTCTTCAATTATAAATATTCAAGGGTTAAAATGAAAACTTATGTTATTTTATTGACAAAATTACGCAATTTTACAGTAATTTAACAACGAAGTGAATAGTTGATTCTGTTGTTGCCCTTTGATCGGTTTCATGCAACCCTCCATGCTAACCTATCTAGCACATGTTTTTTCATTTATGCACAACTACCACGTCCAACATCATCCTTAATCCGCTTAACGCATTCCACCCTTTGTGTCCTCATCTCTTGTTACCCCACACACTTCCCTCTAATGCTAATTTTACAAGACTCTCATGTCTTAAAACGCGGACTAATAATTTATCCTTCTCTTGGTCAACATCCTCCATATTGTAGGATGTGTGCAAGATAGATTAGCATTGAGGGTTTGATCAGACCAGTCTTGGGACTGAATTCCTAATTTATTGGCTAGTTCTTTCTCTCATTTGTACGTCATAAAATTATACATTTACAATTTTAAAAACTGACTGAAGAAAGAGACCTGGAAAGACATTCTTTTTTGAAACCAGGCCATGATTTGTGAACCTCTGGATCTCGTCGCTTCATTGAATCCACAGGAAAAAGGAAATCTGCACTGTGTAAAATTACCGCAAGGAAACCGTGTTGCTAGTGTAATTCTGGATTCGAGTATGGCACCAAACCTACCAAATTTTGGTCCATCTCCAAATTGGGAGTCATGAGTTGTGTGTTACGATTTCACTTTAGGAGTGAACTTAAATTTTGGTAAAAGTACAAATGCTGTGATTGAAAATACAGAAGGGACATTCTATGTGTTAAATACGCATTGAAAGCATTACTCTCCACCAACCCAGTATTTAAAAATGCAATCACCCCCAGGTATCAATCCTACACTAAGTGTAAATCCAGATACGTCCCTTTCTGTACAAGATTCAGCAGAGTAGGCTCTGCCAGATATTAAACCCCTACAAAACTCAATGACCCTCCGTGGAAAAATTTCCCCATAAACCAGCCCACAAAAATTATTATGAATTGTGAATAAAAGCACACGAAATGCTAACACCGTCATGGAATACAACATAGAAGTCATTTAGAGTCAGAAAGATCCATTGTGAAACAAACGACTTCTACGTATTAAAACATAACCAAAAAGTAAAGATGTGAGACGAAATAAACTTATCGAGAATAAGAATTGCCTATATGATATTTACTCAGCTTTACATTATAAAAAAGACTCCCACCGATTTGTAATCAGTGCAATATCCATATTTCAGTTGATCACCTGTTAAAGAACTATCCGAAATTTGACGATGAGAGAAAAGAAACTTCTAATGAAAATGATGTTAACGAGTTTGTGAAAGAAAAATGCGCAAGAAAATTTCTTAAAAATTTAATGGTATCAAAAATTGTGAAAGGTTATTATATGTCAATATGTATATTAAATTTTTTTAAATTGAAACCATGAATATCAATTAAATTATATAAAATTGTTAATATAAAGATCAAAATTTATCGTTGATTGTTATTTTATATAAGTCGCTAATGACTACTTTGTCATTTGATCATTTGATCCTTATAATACGGGTTCTAATCGGTTTCTTCATACATGAATGACGGGAAGGGAAGTTTCCAATTAAAAACTCTCTTATATTATATTATTTTATTATATTTGTTTCAGACTGCAATTAAGCATTACATGTTGTTATGTAGATTTACTACAGTCTGGTGTGAGCCGTGATCCATTCGAGTAAGGCCGGGACGTACATGGAGATACTGGAATAAATACCGTCACAATTTGCCACTGTTTATGTTTGAGACGACGCCCACTTGAACTTTGCTCTTCATCACAGGACCCCCGGAGTCTCCTTTGCAGAAGTTTTTCTCCTTCAATCCAGCGCAAATCTCAGTCGTTTCATTTGAGGCTGTAACAATTCTAAGCTTATAATATGGCGTTAAATATAATTGTTGTAGGATATATACCAATAAATAAAACTGAAGTATCTGTCTGTCCGTATGTTTGTTTAGAATAGGCTCAGAAAAGGCTCAGCGGATTTCAATGAAAGTTTGAGGGTTTCAAAATAGGAAATTTAAAATAATTATTCGTGCAGATTTCATTTCGATAGTGATATTTATTTAATATAATATAGATATTAATTCTACAGGAAGGATTCTTGGTTTACGTGCGTTGACGTCTCAAAAACGTGAATGTAGTTTGCTTATTCTCTTGATCTATGCTCTAAAAAGGACTTTAATAGGAATTTTAACTTAAATTTTCGTGTATGTGTCATTCGATATCTTGCAGAGTTCATCGAACATTAAATTGCCGCGCGAAAGGTGGCGTGAAAACCAACTGCGAGCTAAAAGTCCTATTCGGTGTTCCTATGCCATTAATCACACTTACTGTGTGATTTTGGCAGCATGAAAGAGAGAGAGAGAGAGGTTGGGTGAGCATTCTCGTTCCATGTTGTTGCAAACGTGTGAAAGCGGGAACTGTTCAAACCCAACTGCGAGTTATAACGTTTCCCGTGAAGCGATCATAAATAAATGATACCGTACTTTCGTTTTTAGGACAAAATAAATAGATCTATTACCACGCGAGAAAAAGTAGTGAGAAATAAAATTCATTGAGATAGTCTCTATTTTGTTGGAGGGGTTGTATTTGTATTTACGTGTAAGTCAACAATTGGGCGTAAACCCTGTGGCATATACACAATTAAATTTACTTACATACATAATACTTTAATCCAGAGGTAACAATTGTTCCTTAAAGTGTCTGTACCTATGAAAGAAAGAAGAAACTCTACAATAAATATATTATCCTAACAATTTACTTGACTTTGGATTTAACGTTTAAATTCAACTATACAATTATACTATTGAGGATATTCTGTGCGTATCACAATAACATACTGATTTGGCTGTGAATCTAAATTTGATAGGTTCTTGCCACTCTTTATATAGTAAATCACTGTGGAATTCATATACTTTCTTCAACTGAATATGAAATGTTTAAATGAGTCGTAATCATTAAAGCCTCAGTCTTGAATGTCATGACCACAGAACTCCACCGCCCTCAGCAACTGAGTAGTTCGTCCGTCCTCCATAACGCCCCAGCCACTGCTTGGCAGCGGAGTTTTTACGGTAAGCGGCTTCATCCCCGGCTCAGGGAGCGCCACTGCTTTCGTGGTAATACCATCAAGCTTCATGCCGGTAGTCGTCTTGATGACGCTGATGTCGTTGCTTTTTTTGTTAACAGGCTACATGAGGGTGATCCTGAAACAGGCAACTCCCCTTTAATAGCATAGGAAGGGAATTGAAAAGGGGGGATGCGGACGGTAGAGCAAGGTAGGCAAGGGTTAACACCATCGTGGATCATCACCTGCGGGAAAGAAGAATCTAAGAATGGAAATGTTTTCCTGATGAAAGGTGTCCTATACTTAAAAATGTTCACAAGATTACGATTGTAGCGGCCACGTTGGGAAATCATAAACCGGAAAAGCTCAGTTAGGGACAACTTACGTCCTCCACAGTATACTTCGTTCCTTCCGCAAGTGACTTGGTTCGGATCAGGATCTGGAGTACCGTAAGTAGGATTGATGATGAAACCACCACAGTTATGTACGCTGTTACATAGAACTGCCACCTGCCACGGGATCTTTTCCATTTCGATCTCTTGGCCACCCACGATCTTGGTCTCAACAGCGGCTGCAGCGTGATCTTCACGGACGACGCTGCCCTCCACTACCAGGACAGCGACGGCGACGCTGAGGAACGCCATCAGCAGGAGAGACTGAGACAGAGCCATAACGATTTCTGCTGATAGCTGGAGACTTTAGGAATGCAGAAATTAGAATTGAAGGGCAAGATAAGAAAGAATAAATCAAGAAAAGATTAAGATGAAGAAAGTTAAAACTGAATATGACTAAGGAATAATATTGCAAGGAGAAGTAAAAGTAGCCCTAAGGTTTGACTATGATATTTTGGTATTATGGGAGTCAGAAGAAGACTTGAAAACATTAATAAATGGCATCAACGTGGTCCTGAAGAAAGAGTTCAACATGAGGATTAATAGAGGGAATATCAAGGTGATGGAGTGTAGTATGTGAAACAGTGGAATAACAAAGGCTGTTAGTTTGCGAAGGGATATTTTGAACGAAGTTAAGGAATCTGTAATTGAACAGCATAGCAACTAGAGTAGGATAGTACAGGCAAGAAAGAGGAATTTACTTACGGCTAATATAAGTGTAAATATTACTAAATGGCTACTAAAAATGTCGGTATGGAAAGTGGCGTTATATGGGTGCGAAACGTGGACTGTAGGAGTTGCAGAAAGTAAAAGAATAGAAGTTTTTGAAATGTGGCTCAATAGAAGAATGAGATGGGTGTATGGAGTAACTAACCAGGACGTTCTAAGTCGATTAAGAGAAGAGAGAACAATGTAAAGGAATTTTATGGGGTAGATTAATAATTTATGACTAAATTATCTCCCCGTCAGAGGCTTCAGAATCCCATGACAGCAGAAGTGATGGTTTTACTACCATTCAGTGTGAGTGACAGTTTTAACTTTCTTAAACCTTTGTCCTTATGGATTCCTCTTATTTTCCCTTGAGTCTAATTTCGTCAGCCAGCCTTAGACTGCTTCATGATGCCAACACGCAGTCTGTTTTTCCAATCAAGCTGTAGCAGTCGCCCTGATCCCTTTCATTAGCAACCAGCATTGGAGAGATCACAGATTGGATTCATGCTAATGTTACAGTTCTCACAAACTCACGCTCATTGCTGTTCAGAAAATCAAGTCACCTAAGTTCCAACCATACATGCTTACTTTATAATGGACGCTCTAAGTGAATTTGTTCATCGTCATGTCAACCGCTATACTCTCATATTAACTAAATTCAAGTTTTACCAAAATTATTGAACGAATGAAGTTATCACACGAGAAATAGTGATAAACATCCACTGATGACCGTTGAATGAACTATCTTTATTTTAATAGACTGGTGAGGATAAACTCGAATGTTTAAAATAGACTGTTAAGTGTAACCAATTCCAAGCATCTATTAGTACATTCGTCACCGCTTACGTCACTCTAATATGGCTAAGGCTCGTCTTGTTCAGCTACAATAGGATTTTCTGTTGGGAATTTAAAAGTAATTGAATACAGTAAACCCTGAAATATAAATATAGTATATACAGCATAAAAATATTTAAAAAACACATCATACTATCTGTTTTATTTATTTATACTTTGGATATCTTTTACTGAAATAAGTCGGAAGATTAATGGTTTAAAATATTAACACAACTGCGGTGATTTTGGACATTTTGAAAAATAGGTTATATTTTTAAAACATGTTTACGGAGCTATGCACAATTTCACCTGCAGCGTAGGCAACACATTTTACTTGACCATCGTGTAGGATATCTAAGTGAGCGGGAATTTGCCAAAACTCATAAATAAATTAATATTAAGTATTTCAACTTTTCGTTCCCCACTTTCGGACCTCTTCAGTTTGTTAAATAAAATCTGTGTAAAATTTCTTGGCGCGGGATTTTCAATGGGGTCTGGTGAAACATGAATTTCTCAGGGGTAATGTGAAGAAGCACACGGGCTTCTAGTGAATCCTCACACCAACTGGATTGGAAATGTAACTTTTTCTTCTGTAAAAAGTACATTTAAAAAAGTAACTTATAGAATTACTTTATGAGAAAAGTATTCCCCTGGCCCAAGTAGTACATCACAATACTTTCCTGGTGACACAGTTTCTGTCACGAGTGACAAACTCTGAGGGTTTGGACTATAAACTCAGTGGCTTCCCTTCCAATGCATACGATTTAGTACAAGTAGGTGAATCGCTGAGTTTGATTAAAATAATTTTTTGTGGGTATTTTCTGAATTAGGGCTATTTAAAGACGTTCTAGTTGTCTTCTTGGTTAGACACAACCAAAGGAACAGAATTAAGAAGACAAGTTTCAGGAGTAGATTACAGTAACCACACTACAGACAAACAACTGATCTATTACTTTATAACTAACACCTACATTTTAGTAAAATATAGTATATAAAGGTAAAAAATCGTAAAAATCATATGATTTTAATTTTTTTAAATATTCAAGCTTATAAAAATAAACATATTATTCGTTTTTAATTTTTTGGGTAACTGAATAGATTCCAAAACATGTAAAATAGAAATTATTGTGTGTTTTCAGTGAAACAAGGCGGCGTGCCTCAGGGTCAATACTTGCTCTGTTTTAGTTTATTATATCAAATAATATTCTTGCATATAATATCCCTACATGAACTGTTTCATACGCGGGCGACACTACTTTCACGTCTTCAAATGCCATTATGTTATATTAAAATGTGGAAAAAAAGTATCACAGTAAAACTCCTTAAGGGTGGAAAAGTAAAATTTTTTGATCAGTGTTGTACAAAAAGAATAATACGAATTATTTCAATAGTAAATAAATTGTTTTCACAATAAGGAAATAGATTAAATATTTGATATTACTGCTGACTGCCTCCTGTAGAGGTTAGAGATTTTTTATTCCTGTCCTCTTCAAAATCCTTAGTAGGGTGTTCCAATTTACATGATCAAAAACTTTTTCCAAATATACAAATGCCATGAACGTAGGCCTTTAATTTAGTATCCTGTCTTCTAAAATTAAACGTAGAGTCAATATTGCTTCTCTTGTCCCTACATTCTTCTTAAAACCAAACTGACCTTCTCCAACTTCTTCTATTTGACGTTCCATCCTCATGTGTACTATTTACGTTAATATTTGGCACGCATCAGATACTAAACTAATTGTCCTGCATCTACCAGCCCCAGTCGTCTTCGATATACATTATTTTTAAAGTGCATTGTTTCTAGACAAAATGAAGTAGATTATAAATTCTATAAATTTCTAGGTGTAACATAAGACGTATCTAGAATATTAGAACTTTGTTTTCGAGAAGCCTTTGACTAATGTCTCTGAATATTGATGACGAGCCGTAATCCTGTCCAAAATGTCCGCACTTGTATTTTATGACAAGTATCTTATCGAGCTGTTGTTGAAGGAACGTAACTTACCTGTGACGAAAGTCAAGGGCATATAATCTGCGTATCCCACGAGTCACGTTTCCCCTCCACTCATGCAGCTGGTTCCTTTAAAAGGGGAAACAAGAAGTCTCAACGTCCTACTCAAGTCGCCATGGCTTCTCAGACTCTCCTGGTGGGGTTCCTGGCAGTCGCCGTCGTCCTGGTGCAGGGCGCCGTCGTTTGCAACGAATCCATCATCACTGACATTGACGTGCCGACGATGTCCAGGTCCAACGGTGATGACGATGGCGTTCCCGGGATCATGCCACCCACTGTTATAACAACGGTGAGGGTTGTTGGTTGAAAATAGTCACTTCTTCTTATGTTCTTTTGCTTTTTGACGAATCAAAAACATTTATAATCGTTTTACAGGTTGCTGAACAACGTAACGTCGTCTGCAACGAATCCATCATCACTGACATTGACGTGCCGACGATGTCCAGGACCAACGGTGATGACGATGGCGTTCCCGGGATCATGCCGCCCACTGTTATAACAACGGTGAGAGTCGCTGGTTGTAATAGTCACTTCTTTGGTTCTTAAGGAACCAACAATTAATAATAATCGTTTTCCAGATTGTGGAGCAACCCAGCGTCTACAATGAATCCATCCTCATCGACAATGAAACCATCATCGTCTGCAATGAAACCATTATCAGCGATATTGATGTGCCAAAGATGTCGAGGTCCGTGAATGGCATCCCTGGGATCACACCACCCCCTGTTATTTCATCGGTGAGTGTCATTGCTAGGCTCTAATAATTAATTTTTTGTTAATTCTGTTTCCTTTTCCTTTTCTGCACCTCTGAAATCGAAACACGTAAAACATCATTTTCCAGCTTTTGAACCACTTCAATAACGTCTACAATGAATCCATCATCAGTGACATCGACGTGCCGAAGATGTCGAGCGAGGTCCGGTGAAGTTCCTGCGGTGAGTCGGCGGGGATGATCACCTTCGTTAGCGACTGGATCAGGCAATGGCCCGGATCTGACAAGATTGCAATTTGTGAAACACTAAGTTCATTTGAGAAATAAACTGTCAATTCTTTCACGAAACTATCTATATATTTACTTCAATATGTGAATACATATAAAGCTACAAATATTGTTAACAATCATAATTTTCTACCACTGAATTTAAACAAACTGAAAAAAATCAAATAACAGAGATTTATTACGTCAGATGCCAAGCATTCTTGAGGAGGAAAGTTACCAAATTCTTTTTCAGATTCAATCCCCACGTTGGGCGCCACTTAGTGGCTAGTAGTCGTGTCACTTCTTTACTAATCAACTTTATCGGTTACCCTTTGATTCCTGTTGAATGTTCATAAATACAAATACTCGTCAATTACAGTTTGTGGAAGTATTCAAATTGTATACGTAGACAACTGACACCCTTGAAAATACTTTAATTTTATGTGCTGTAGAAAATGGGATACCGTGGCGTATTACACAGTATCAATTTATACAACTTTAAGTCCCAAAAACTAACGCACTTGTGTTTAAGAAAAATTATTGAATTTTAATGCATGAATGCATTAAATGATCTCAGATTTTTAAATGTTGCGTCAAAATCAATATTAAACTCGGTTGGAATCTCGAAAGCTTTTTAACCAGCATATTCACGGAGAAAGCCTACGATCGCAGATTAAATGTATAAATATTCAAGTTGAGAAACGTTTTTTTTTTTCAATTATAGTCAGTCAAAGAGGCTATGAAATTGACACAAGGAGAAGAAATGTTTGTATTGAAGCTCAGATAAAAAGCGTTAAGGTAAATTCAAAAGACATTAAAGGAAAAATGTCTTCCGGGACCACGAATAGAATAATTTTGTACAACAAATTATTAATTATTTTTATATTCATTATTGCGGGTGTTTTAATGCTCAATGTAACAGGAACGACAGTGTTAATATTTAAATTGGTATTTAACATTATACTTTTCGTCGTCGCTAATTATATCTTTAATATTATTAACAAATTTTACATCATTGCAAGATTTAGTGGTAACTGGAATACGGTAATTTTTAAATAAGCTTGTAATGAATTTCTTCAAAAGAACAAATTTATTACTTGGCAAGTTGCTAGTTCGTATTAATCTTCATCGACCTAATAGTTGTAAAGGGAATGGAAAGGAAGAGACTGAAGAAGAACAATTTTGAAAAGTTTAAATTTGTATGAGATTCTTTTTCTGCCAGGTTATATATATATATATATATATATATATATATATATACCATAGTTGTTTGAAGGGGAATTTGGTGGTTGGACATGTAACCGACGACTCTTCAGTAGTAATCGGATTTTTAACCCAATTTGTAAGTATTCTGATGTTATGAACTGTGGGCATTGAGGGAGCGATGTTTTCAAATCTCGAAAGTAAAGTTTAATTAATGTTGGGAATTTTGAAATATATAGAGACAATTTATATATTTGAATGTTGGAGGTTATACAATATATTAACGTAAAAAAATCATAATGCTTTAAGGTGTAAATGATGAAATACACAAACATTTCAGGAAGAATAAAGAGAATCCAGGATTTCCCCTGATGGCGGAACTGTCGTTTGTTGATCATTGGTTGTGGTCTCAAGTACCAACCTAATCGTCATGCATCTGACTCGACACTTTCATGCGAAAGGTCTCGGTTGTGCAGGATTCTATTCTGATTATTCGTTCATCTTAATATACGTGAAAAAGGAGTTACGGTTGACCACATGAAGCAATCCTAAAAGAGAGGAAACACTGGAGGAACGTGGATTGGAACATTGACACCGGAAGAGGATTGACAAGATCGTTTTTAAATTTCAGTCCAGAAATGAGTTTCAAAAGTGATTTATTGTTTTTTTTTCTCTGTAGTTGCAGCTAAGCACTTGATTGGTGACGTATTTCCTAGACGCCCGTGTGGTTCTTGATCCAGTCCCTATAGGCGACGACGTACGTGAAGATAGCTGGACGAGGGCCGCAGAGTTTGGGACCGTAGGAGACGATCCCCAATTGCATGGAGCCCATCACCACAGGACCTCCTGAGTCTCCAAAACAGGCGGATTTCCACGGCAAACCGACGCAAATCTGCTTCAATTCGTCTATGTCTATGGAAAATAATAAATACGTATTATGGGAGATGTAATTATAGTAAAATATGAAATTGAGATACTCTGTGTTCTACGAGGGTTATCCACTCTAACTGTCTAGGCCGTATAAACGTAAAGGCGGAGATGAACTGACGACATCGTGGACCTTGTGCCCTTCAACTTTGACGACTTGACCGTGCGGACGTCGTACGTCCTCAATTTTGTTGTGGTCGAATTCATTCCTAAGAATCGATCGATGGATCGATGCAACACTCCAAGTTAATTCTTCCTGTGCAAGTCTTTCCATTTCTTCATAATTACCACAACCCAAATCCTCCCTAATGCTATATTTCAAAACCCTCTTGTCTTAAAACGTGGCCTATTCTGTTTAGAACTTCCTCGTTAGTGATTCTATCCACCTATCTCATTCTATATAAGCCATATTTCCATACTTTTCTTTAAGCTTTAACCTCCAGAAAATTTATTTACCGAGTTCATTGGTTAACCTCACAGCGGTCTGTAACTCCTGAATCAAACGGAAAATCGCCATTCTCGTTACCAGCTCCTAATGCCGGCTACGAACCTTCCAGTCTTACACATAGTAATCCGTAAATCCCATTTCCTATATTGAAACGCATATAAAGTAATATATAAATAGCTTGTAATTGCGTCTGCATTTTTCTTACTCTGAAAGAAGCTGCAGTCATTGAAATCATTCATAACTACGTCCACTGCCATCAGCAAATCAGATGGTTGTCCGTTATACCGCATGTTGCCCCATCCAGTGATTTTCAGTGGCGTTTGTACGGCAGGACGCTTCATCCCCATAGGAGGAAGGTCCACAGCCTTCATGGTTGCATTATCAAGAGTCATGTCGGTCGCCGTTTTGAGTAGGCTGATGTCGTTGTACACAATTTCACTGTCATACTCCTCGTGGTTCACCACCTGCGGGGAAATAAGAGGTCAAATTTTGAAATTTAATTCTGATTAAACCAGTACCATAAATGAAAACGTGCACGGGATGACTAAAAATGGATTAATAAAGCAAAACCTCGGGATATGACAAGTTCTCCATCGTTTGTATTTGGAAGATCGCAAAGAAACAACTTACCTTCTCCACTTTATACCGCTCCTTGGTCGAATCGCGCGACTTGGTACCAATTAGAACCTCCATCTGAGAGTGATGGCGCTGGGAGGTACAATGAGCCGCTGTGAGGATCCATCGACTGCTGATGATGGAACCAGCACACCAAGTCTTGATTGTGTCAAATAGATGAATTTCAAAGATAGCCATCCACGGAGCCTTCTCGATTTCGATCTTATCACCGCCCACGATCTTGGTCTGAGCTGCAGCGGGATCATCACTGACTACCCCGCCATCCGCGAGATGGACGACGACGACGCTGAGGAACGCCGCCAGCAGCAGGAGAGACTGAGACGGAGCCATGGCGATTTGTGTAGTACGTTGGAACTCTAGGTTTCCACTTTTATAGGTGCCAAGTAAGCTGAGCGGAACATAAAATTATTGGGAAACGTTAAGTCGTAGAATATCCGTCAGCGCCTTCACATGAGGCCATTTCTCTTCGCAAGTGACAGCTTTACTGCCTCACGACTCTTCATCCAGATACCAATAGCAACTTTTTCGGCCGTCCATTTGCAATCTTTGTTCAACAAGAAAGAGTAATTCCAGAATTGCTTTCATATTATCAACGCTCCGATGATAGCGATGGTTTTCCTCAATGGAATCTTCGACTCACTTCGACCACAAAAACTTTCGCCTGGGATGAATTTATATAATTCGCCATCCTGAAATTACTTTTGAAGAAATAAAACTTTTTAGGTTGTCTTCAGATATAATTTATATTTTTGAGCTCATTCAAAGAGCTTCTAATTTTTTTTAATGCGTCATATCGCTGTTAGGAACAGACATGAAGGATTGAAATTACTCTCTGAGATGTCCAAAGTCCTGAAAATACTCTACTAAAATGATTATATTACCAACATTTACAACGTCTCCTCCTAGTTTTAGGAGGATCTCTTCAGCTGAGTTACATTAAGGAAAGGATTGTCCTTCCATTGGAATATCTTCAGGAGCAATTATGTATCTAAAAATACAAATACATCAGAAAACGAAAACTAAGAAACACATTTAGAACACGAAATTTTCATTACAGCCGTCAATTTAATTTAGGAATGTAGTTTTTTAAAAAGTATTTGGTTAATATTGGCACAAAAGATATCCGGAAACCGAAGATTTTCGTGTATTAATTTTATTAAAGTGAGTTATTCTAATAGTCGTTTATAATTTTTCAATTCAGTGCAACGGAGAAAACCATTCAATATAGTTGAACATAAATGAATCATATTGGGTCACCCACAATTAAACTAATGTTGCCTGGTCAATAGCTATAACAGTGACATTTATATACATATTATTCACAATTATTTATTTACATATTATTTACAATTATGAATTTCCATAATTGTTGTTGTTGTATTCAACCCTAAGGCCGGTCTGCTGCAACCCTCCATGCTAACCTTATCTGCCGCAAGTCATTTCATTTCCGCCTAATTATCAAATACCACATGCCCCCTAATCTGCTTGACGCATTCCATTCTTGGCTTCCCTCTTCTGTTCTTATCTCACACACTTCCCTCCAATGCTAATTTTACAAGACGCTATTGTCTCAAAACATGGCTTATTAATCTATTCCTTCTCTTAGCCAATATCCTTCATATTTTTCTCCCTTCCCCTATTTTGCTTAGAACTTCCTGGTTAGTTTCCCTATCCACCAATATCATTCATCTATAGCGTCACATTTCGAAAGCTTCTGTCCCATGTAACGCCATACTCCATAACAACATTTTTTAGCATTGATTTCCTAATATTCACACATATTCCCCTTTCTTCCTGTGTTATTTAATCTAGTTATTACAACTAAACAATACAAAATTGTTAAACTAATGGGACTATTATATTAATTGATTTTTAAATGAAGTCATATTAATGTATATATGCAATATATATATATATATATGCGAAGGCGGTGAAAATCTTCTAAAGACATTATCTCAGGGTCCGCACCCTCCCTTTCCAACGATGACTGTGTGTATCTTCCTGTGGGACCGTCGTTAGACATTACTTCACAGGAAGCAGTCAAGTTCTCTCTGTCTTCTTTAAACATTATTATTTCTCTCTTTTCCGTAATTTCTTAATCTTTGAATTACTGTAAAGGCATATGCACTTACTTTATTCCAGGTATTAGGTGAGAGCAGCATATTGGGTACCAAATTATCTGGTGTTATTGAAGTTCCAATATCGCTTTCTAATGCTCGTCTCTTATATGAAAATCTCGAGCAACTGAAAAACACGTGTTCTGGTGTCTCATTAACTCCACATTCAGGGCATGCATGTGAATTATCTATGGCAAACCTGTAGAAGTATGCCCTGAAGCAGCCGTGACCGGTCAAGAGTTGAGTAAGATAATAATTCACTTCTCCGTGTTTCCGATCAATCCAGTCTTTAATTGATCTTATTAACCTACGGGTCCAACTGCCTTTATTGGACTCATCCCAACGGCGTTGCCATTCTTCATATGTTTTGAGCCTCTCAACTCTCTTGCCTTCCAGACCTCTGTTTGTTTGTAGTCTGCGGCACTCGTCGGCCAGAATGTCTACCGGAGGCATTGCTGCCACCACACAGACTGCATGGCACAGGTAACGGGTAGTGCACAGAGCCTGTGGACGGAGCTAACCTTTCTCCTGTTTGATTTTACTTTCATATCGAGGCACCATACAAGATCACTGATCGCACAACATTCGCGAAAAGAAGTCGTCCGTATTGACTTGGACCTGCAACATTTGGCATAATTCGTGACAGTGCAGATACTGTCCCAGATACTTTACGTCTTACATAATCAAGGTGGTGTTTAAAAGACATCCTATCATCTATCATTATACCAAGATATCTGATAGACGCTTTCGAATAGATTTCGCAGTTTCCGACCGTAAGGGTGATGGATTCCCATGATTTTCTCCCAGTGGCAAGAACTGCCTCTGTTTTTTTCTCCCGCCAGTTGCAGTCCCATGTGTGTGTGTGTGTGTCTTACTGTTGAAAACGATTCTTCGAATGGGAGGATTAAGAATCCAATTAGATGAAGGATTACAAATATAAATTTCTAAATCATGTAAGGGAATGTAAATGTGCAATAAATAAATTGTTCTGACAATAAATTTTAATAAATAAAAATGCAGTCAATTTGTCAGAAAAATTTTTTAATCAAAATTAAGTTAACGTAGTTACGACATTTCGACCATATTTGAGGATTTCGTATGGTAAATAGACAAAAATATTTAAAGATCATTATTTATGTAAACACATAATATTTCATTCCGATATGAAGTATAATTTTCAAATAAATAAATAACAAGCTTATATTTTTAAAGTTACAAGTTTATCTCATTATATTAGCTAATTACTAATTAAACTTTTGCCGATAAACTGGGTTGTATTTTTAATTATTAAATATAAAAATTTCATAATAATAACAGTTAAAAGTCAAATTGAAAATATATGAGCAAATATTAGCCTAAAATTAAAATCCTCTTTTAAAAAAGGAATATATAAAAGAAAATATTATTTACATTAAACATTAGTGAGGGTGAGTAATAAATAAGGGACCAAGCTGCGGTATAAGAAGTATTATTAGAGTTGACACCCTACTAAATTATTTGTCTAATAATCCCTTTCAGCATAAAAGAAATGTAACTGATATTTTAATACAAATAGACAATATTATTAACAGACGTAAGTCTTATAACAGAAAGCAAAATACAAAATATTATTAAATAATTTCTCCTTCCAGTAAATTCAAAAATTCAATTATGGTATTTTAATGTAAATAAAATTAATAATAAGCGGACAGTTCAACATTATAAATAGGAAGAACGGCTACAGGTATGCCCACTATTTACAGACAAGATAAAATATTAAGGACAGCATAAAAATTTATTTTAATGGAAAAGAATCTACTGAAATAGAAATAAATTTATTTGATACAAACATTTTGTTGCCTAATAAAATTACTTACAGGTAGTTGATACAGAAAAAATATCATGTAGGTGGAGGTGAGAGTAAAAGTTTTGTTAAATTTATATATAATTTGAATAATCATTAATTAATCAAACCATTTCAGTGTACTTAATTTTACATTTATTACTTTGTATTGCAAATTTAATAGATAATAATGTTACAGTAATAAGAGTGAACGAGTAATGCGGCCTTTTTTGGGGGTTAACAGGCTACATGAGGGTGATCCTGAAACAGGCAACTCCCCTTTAATAGCATAGGAAGGGAATTAAAAGGGGCTATATATTTTTATTCATCAAGTAAATGGTAATTCTTTGACTGCGAGAAACATTTCATATCTTTGATGATTTTTTATTAACAAAAAGGTTGTTAGTGTGAACTGTAATGTAGGAACACTGTTCAGGACATCTTAATTCAATGTGTTTATCTTCAACTAAGATACGATGCGCTATATATAAATTGACTGAAGTTTTTACCGTAAAAAACTCAATTTTCAGTTGTGGCTAGTTACGAAATAAGAAAACAAAATGTTAGTTTTCTTTTACTGATAATTCTTAAACAAAAGTCATTAATTCTTTTAGATTGGTACATTACTTTCGTTAAGGGGGAGAGAGAGCAGGGAAATTCTTCCCCTTAACCCCCTTTGGTCTCTTTGATTCGCCACTATCTGTTACAAGCGTTTCTTTATCAAAATCAAGAGAAGCGTCTTCCTGCGGTAAGCGAAAAGTCATCGTGACATGAATAAAGGATTCCATGGAGCATGAAACTTTAAGATCAGCATGTAATCTACAGAAGAATCCCGCCCCGCCCCCCTTTAATATTTTACTTTTGTAGATTAATTATAAGAATTAAATTCAACCAAGTGACAAAGGGACAAAGTAAAACGTGTACAAAAGTTGGTCAAACTCCTTCATGCGTTTAATATTCGCTATAGATTGTGTCTTGTGGTATTCAGTCCTTAGACTGGTCCTTAACCTGTCCCGCGTAACTACAACGTTCCACATCCTCCATAATCTGCTTCGCAAGTTCCACCCTTGGCCCCAATTTTCTGTTCTCACCCCAAACACAATTTTACACAATTTTACAAGGCCCACATGTCTCAAAACGTGACCTATTGATCAATCCCTTCTCTTGGTCATGACTGTCAGTACTCTTTCTGTTATTTTTAAAGTTCTCACATCCCGAGAGAGTTTCACCTATTTTAGGAGATATATGTACTGTGGTCGAAGACCTTTGACATAAGAAAAGAGTTGTCTGCTGATCCCATTGGATCAGCCAGACAACTGCCTCCTAAAAGTGGTAGAGACACTGAGAAAGGAATGCTGCGGCCCCACAGCAAACTCGTCTCCCACCATCCGAAAGGGCGTGATAAAAGTAAACCAATGTCCGATCTTTCTGATGCAGGTTTTCTAGGGTTTACTCTACATCTCTTTAGGTGAAATACCGAGTAGGATCCTTAAACTATAGCCCGGGGGCCCAAATCAACCATTGGCAACTTTGCTCTTCCTTCCGCATTCCCCCCCTTTTCAATTACCTTCCTATGTTATTAAAGGGAAGTTGCCTGTTTCAGAATTACCCTCATGTAGTTTGTTAACCACCAAAAAAAAAGTTGCGTTCGGAGACAATTATTTTCCGTTCACAAAAAGTAATTGGCCAACACAAAACTTTCTTTCACCACTCCGTTGGTTTCGGAACTAAGGTGAAACTGCTCACCGGAAACTTGAACTATTATCATCTGCTCCTTAATCCAGTATCTGCCTCCTGTCATTTATAAATTTAAATATATATGTAAGGTTTCACGAACTGGAACGAGTATTTTCGATATTAGAATTCAAACTCGTTTGTCAGATTATTAACATGATGAGGCGTTTTGCCTTTTGTAAAAAAAATTATTATCGAAAATTTAATTATCAATAATGCTTTGAATTTTCTTTTTAACGGAAGCACTTGACGGGCGGAGGAGAAACGTTGTGAAACCAAAACCGTGCACCCGATACACGAGATACTGCCTCTGCGTGACTTTACCCTTACAGCCAGTGACATCTTTACGGAGCGACGTGACTTCACTATTAAGTGAACAATAAATCAGGATACAAAATAAGTTTACAATAAATAAAACGACGGTCAACAAGTCAGCATATAATTTTATTACTATTTAATTTATAAAAAAACGACGTTTCGTCTCTCTTTAGAGACTTTATCAGGCATACAACTAACATAACATTACAATAGAGTAAATATGGGTTTTATGATACAATTTCATATATATAAACATATGGTTCAAAAACTTACAAATTTAGCAATTCACGTCCTTCACTCCCTTTGGACTTCCTCCCGCCCCGGACGGTTACGGCAGAAATGATGTCGTAGCAATGACTGCTTTCGCGAGTTAAATTTTAACAATGAAAACATAATTTGAAAAAAGTTCAACTATTATAACAAAAGAGTATAGTAAAAAATAAAGATTTGCCGGGATCAGTGAAATTGATAGTAGAAACAAATCATGTGGGGAAGAAGGGTAAAATACAGCCCCTATGAGGAGGGAATGGGGCGAGCAGCTAATTTTTATATTATATACAGTCATTAGAGTCGAATAAAGATTTGACGGGATGAGTGGAGTTTATAATTTTTTCTCGCAATAATGTTTTGTGAAATACTGAGTGAGGAACACAATTATGACAAGAGAAGGATGTGTCGTAACATGAAAAAGAAATAAAATAGAAATACTCGAGATTGATCTCTATTCTGGAGATATGGGAGTCACTGAGTTCAATTCCGATTTTTAACGTGGAACTTAAGTAGTACTTTAGCCTCAAACAGGGGAAGGAGGGTGAGTGTGGTGCTATTTCTGCAATAGTTTATTTATATAGCGGATGAGAAAATCGTCCACATAATTTCACTACTTTTAGGTGTCCCACTGTAATCGTTGTCTCTATTTTATTCTCATAATGATCATTAGTATAATTTTTTTTAAAGTTACCAGGCTATAGAAAAGTGGTGTAATCCAGCGCACGTTTTTAACCGTTACTCAAAGTCATAAAACAAGAGTCTGTCAACACGACTTCGTGGATGACAATTTCCCTTGACAGGTCACGACATTCTGACGAAACGTGACACTGATTTCTCAGAGGGTCTCACTGAGGTGTTCCCCTCCTCCAAAAAGATCAATAAAAGGGTAGCGATGCCCCATCACAGACAACATCAGTCACCATGGCTTGTCAGCTTCTGCTTGCATCCGTGGTCATGGTGACAGCGGCGGTGTCACCGACCGGTGGATCCCGGTCCCCGATCGAGCCCCCTGTCAACAGGATCTCCGGCTCTTCACCCCCGACCGAGCCTCCAGTCAACAAGATCTCCGACTCCTGGCCACCAGTCAACAGGATCTCCGGCTCTTCGCCCCCAACCGAGCCTCCAGTCAACAGGATCTCCACCTCTTCGCCCCCAATCGAGCCTCCAGTCAACAGGATCTCCGGTTCTTCACCCCCGACCGAGCCTCCAGTCAACAAGATCTCCGAGTCCTGGCCTCCAATAGAGCCTCCAGTCAACAGGATCTCCGGCTCTTCGCCCCCAACCAAGCTTCCAGTCAACAGGATCTCCGGCTCTTCGCCCCCAACCGAGCCTCCAGTCAACAGGATCTCCGGTTCTTCACCCCCGATCGAGCCTCCAGTCAACAAAATCTCCGACTCCTGGCCTCCAATAGAGCTCCCAGTCAAGAGGAATTCCGACTCCTGGCCCCCAATCGAGCCTCCAGTGAAGAAAATTTATGATGGCGAAGTCGTCGACATCTCGAAAGTACCGTGGACTGTGGCGCTCCTCTTTGGCGGTGACCCTACATGCGGGGGAGCCATCATCAGTAAGGATTGGGTCCTTACGGCGGCTCACTGCACGTTCGAGAAAGATCACTCGCTGTTCACGTTGCGGGTCGGCTCGAACTTCTACAAACATGGAGGCGACGAACACAAAGTGGCTCAGGTCAGCAGCTAGTAACATGGTCATTAAGATGCTTTCCTTTCTTTCGTCCCATCTTGTTTCTGTGTTTCTTCTTCCACTGATGACACTCAGTCTTTCTTTCCCTATGATAAAACCAATTTACTCCTTGTATATTCTAATCACTTTAAAATTGTTGCACATTCAATTATTCTGTTATGTTCTTCTTTATAACTTATTACTCATGTTCCGTCGGCGTTTCTAGTTGGTCCTTTTCATCAATCTGATAAGGACAAATAACGTTTCATTTAAACTTTAATAACATAATAATTAATGACTTGTATAAACACTATAGTACAATATAATTATTAACTAAATAATAATTTGCATATAAGATTGTTTATGTTAAACCCGATATAATTTCTGTAAGTGTTAAACAAATCACTTCTGAGTAACTCTATGTTTGGTGGTTTATGAATTATTGTTTGTTAGTCACATATTTGGGTGATTCTCTGCTCTTTGTTCATAATATCTGAACTCTTCACAAATTTTCCTCATGTTTCTCAGGTGATGAATCACCCCGGTTACGTGCATAACTTATTCAAGAACGACATAAGCGCCATGAAGACGTCGACTCCCATCAGGTTCGTCGACGCTACCGTCAACGCCGTGAATCTTCCGCCGTTCGGGTCCCCGCCGTCGCCGTCGCCTAAGTCGAAGCTGCTGGTCAGTGGTTGGGGCGCTACAAAAACCGCCGATGGTTCTGACGTCCTCAAGGCCACGGAAACCTTCGTACTCGACTTCGACGTCTGCGTGAAGACCTACCCAAAAGTCACGCTCGACCCGGAGACTCTGTTCTGCGCCGGAGTGGACACCGACGCGACCTGCAGCGGAGACTCCGGAGGACCCGTCACCAAGGACAAAGTTCTCGTGGGCGTCGTCTCTGGAGGGTCTACGATGTGCCACGTGAGTCCCAACACGTTCACCAAAGTCGCTTTCTTCAGAAAATGGATCAACACTGTCACTGGCGTGTGAACACATGGCAGTGCATAATTCCTGCAATAGGAAAACAGAATGAAAATAAAACTTCTAAATTAAAAACCACTTTTCTCTTCCATAAAAAAATATAATCCCTCTGACCCACGATGGCCTCACGTCACCATGAAAATCCATGTCATCAGTGTCCGGCAAAGTTGATCATCAGGGAGCGAAACGTTCCTCCAGTACCATATTATAGAAAAATTAATTGGCTCGGAAACGTTTTGGCCAGTAATGTTAGCAAAGTTACAAAGGGGAATATTGACTATCTTTTGGTTGACTAACTACCAACCGACCGTATCTCGAGGGTCTTATCTTGCGGTTATCTACGACAGGAGATTAGTGGTGAGTGGTATTTTCTTCTCAGCTCTCTCGGTGAGAAGATAACAATTTATCTGCAGAGGATTCTGTTCATGCCCTGGTTCATTTCAATATTAACCAAGAAATCTTGATGTTGGGTTGAGTTACTGAGGTTACTGAGTTACTGAGGTTCTGACCAACACCTCTTGGTCTTTCCAACATGATGGTCCTCTTCCAGGACTCTGGGAGTTTATTCCCAGAGCGGCTCCTCCCCTCCCTCCCTTCAGAGGCCAATCTGACGCCGATGAGATTGTCTTGATAAGGCAGTCATTTCTGACGTCGCCATGTTCGCGTCCGCGTCCACGTCTCTCCTGCTCGCCGGGTTCCTCTCGGTGGCGCTGGTGAGCTGCGTCCCTCTCCCCGACGCCAAGATCGTTGGTGGTACCGAGGTCGACATCTCGAGCTACCCCTGGCAGGTGTCCGTGCAAGTCTCGGGGCAGCACTGGTGCGGAGGAGTGGTCATCAGCCACGCGTGGGTCCTCTCTGCGGCGCACTGCACCGTGGGCTACCAGGCCTCGGACCTCACCATGAGGGTCGGCTCCTCCAACTACGCCTACGGCGGCTCTCTGCACCACGTCGCTCAGGTCAGACAACCAACCACCTGCTTACATGTTCCGGAGGCTTCAATTCCTCTCATAGATGAAATGCAACGCAGTTATAAATTCATAGATATGTGTAATATTTTTCTTTTATCAATCTTGATACCCAAAAGGAAGAGTGCGTCGTGTAAAATGGCGGGATGAAAACACCATGCTCTCACAGGACTGTCGAGCCAATCACCATCTAACATTGAAACTTATTATATTATAAAATTTTACGGGTGGTATGTCGGAGAAGCGAAGAACCGCCAGGAAAGTGCGCAAGACGTGACGTAAGGCCTGGAGCTGTCGACATGAAGACAATGGACGATTGTGGTGGACAGAGTGTCTTCGACATAATTCATGAGGTGGTCGGAGTGAAGTGTGGTCCAAATTGATGAGTTTTTGTTGTGGCATCCACTCCTAAGGCTGGTCTGATGCAATCCTTCATGCTAACCTATCTTGCGCAAACCTTTGTGGTTCCTCATAACTAGGATAAGCCACATCCTCCATAATTTACTTAGCGTATTCCATCCTCCACGTCTCTCTTCTGTTTTTACGTCACATTCTTCCCTCTAATGCTAATTTTTATAAGACCTTCGTGTCTTAAAACATGGCCTACTAATCTATCCCTTCTCTTGGTCAACGTCCTCAATATTGTTCGCTCTTCCCCTATTCTGTTTAGAACTTCCTCGTTAGTCATTCTATCCACTCATCTCATTTTCCTATAAGAACACTATTTTTTTCGAAACTCCTATCGTCCACGTTTCGCAGCCATATAACGCCACACTCCACACGAACATTTTTAACAACGATTTAGTATTATTCACACTTATATTAGCCGTAAGAAAATTCCTCTTTTCCACGAAAGCCTTCCTTGCCTGTGCTATCCTACAATTTATGCCTACTATTTTTCTACCATCACTAGTTCCCAAGTAACAGAATTACTTATCTTACGTCAAAATATCCCTTCGCAATCAAAAACCCTTTGTTATTACTTCGTTTCCCAAACTACACTTTATTACCTTTGTTTTCCCTCTATTAATCCTAAATTACTAAATTAATGGGTATGCAGGGGAAATTGGTTTAGTTATGAGATGCAGGTCCATGTTTCTGACGAGTAAATTTTGTAACTTGCTTTCGTTTGATTGATAAAAGAAAATTTCGTTAACGTCCACTTATTGTCTACATATTTAATTGGTTGATGATGAAGGGAATGTGAAATACTCGTACAATTTAAAATAAATATTATATATTGAGACAGTTACACGGTTTTTACTGTCGGTTTTTCGAGTCTAATTCGTCAACAAATAAATTTATAAAGTAAATGGTGAAACGAAAGGCTTTGGCTATGAAGGAATGATGGATAACGTGTTGCCGCAGCTGGTGAACCACGCCGAGTACAACGCCGTCAACAAGGACAACGACATCTCCGCGCTGCTGGCGTCTCCGTCCCTGGTGTACGGCGACGCCGTGAGCGCCGTGACGCTGCCGCCCGCGGGGGTGGCGCCGCCCTCCGCGGGGACCGTGCTGCGTGTGACCGGCTGGGGCGCCGAGACTCCGACGGGCGGCGTCATGTCGCCCACGCTGAGGGCCGTGGACGTGCCCGTGGCCGACGCGTACGCGTGCTACGTGGCCTACGCGCCGTGGGGCGGCACGACGGCGCGACAGCTGTGCGCGGGGGCGGAAGGCCGCGACGCGTGCAGGGGCGACTCCGGAGGCCCTCTGGTGCTGGGCAACGTCCTCGTGGGCCTCGTGTCCTACGGCAACGGCTGCGCCAGCGCCAACTACCCCAGCGTCTACACAGACGTCGCGGCGCTCAGGAACTGGGTCCTGACGGTCACCAACGTCTAACCTTCTTAGTGCTTTACCACTGTAGAACTCACAATTAATATCCCTTTGTCCTTCCAATTCTTCCTTTTCCGACAATTTTTCTTGAATCAAACACCCAGGGAACTAATATAAAAATTAATCCACCCATTATTAATTAATAGCTTTCAACGATGTATTCGTACATATTTTTAATTCAAGCTGTGAAAAAATAAATTAAATTATATTATCTCTCACAATGGATATTTCATTTATTTTTATATAAAAGCAGACTTAAAGAAAAACATTATTACTGTAAATAAAAGTAAAACAACATGAACTGTGTTTCCTTAATGCAGAACTCAAACATAAAAGATCTAAAAATGTAAAAATTAAATAAAATAGAAAAGTAGAAGCCAATTAAGGGAAAAAATTAAACGAAAACTTAACACCACAGTTGTTTATTTTATTTCAATATCATATAATTACGTACAGTTTCGCTTCATAAACTTCTTTAAGTTTTAGGTACGGTATGGTTTTTAATTATTTGTATTCCTGTTATCACCCAATTTATTTATTTACCGTAATTATTTTATCAGTAAATAATTTACTTTTAACTTTTTAGCGAATCAGTTTATTTTAAATCTTTATTTTCTCAGTTAATTAATTTATTTACGTTTAAATTTTATCCAATTATTTTATTTTTAATTTAATTTGTCACTTAATTTAGTTATATGTATTTTTAAACTTTGTTTTATCACCTCATTTATTTATTGCAATCGCTGTACTATTACACCGTTCTCATTTTTTCATTCATTAAAACAATTTTAAAATCTTTATTTTTTCGTTTTTATACTTACATAATTTTATAGTTAATATAATATTGAACTGGAACTTATTTTCAGTATTACATTTATATACTTACCGTATTTTATTTATTTATTGATTGTGCATGTTTTTTCACTTAATTTGTTTTTAACATCCATTGTACAAGCTGCATTAGCGTCACTGTTAATTTGTTAATTTTTATAATTTAATTAGTAGACTTCTAACGAAGACGGTTTATATTTTAAATAACCCACCTTCAATTATTTATTTATGTGTAGACATTCCTCAGACCTTAGTCTGTTGACGGTATCAATCGTCAGGTTATCTTTTACTGTATGTAATTATTTTTAACAATGTCTAAAAATAACGCAGATAAGTGTAACATATTTGTTTTAATGGCTCATAAATAACTTAATTTATTTCCACCATTAGTTATAGAGAAAATGGTTCCAAACGAGAAGTTATTGATTTTTTCTTTTTATACTTTTGGGTTAACATTTTTATATATTTTTTGAAATTCAGGCAATGTAAAGTTTTTAGAAGTTCATCAATATTTCTTATTATTAATAATGAATTTACGACGGAAAATTCCTTCCAAGCAAAGGGTTAAAGATTGTTTCTGCTGTTAGATTTGTATTTTTTTATTTAGTTTCCGATCAAGTCAATTGAAAAAAATATTTTTATTATATTTAGGTAGAAAATAGGACGTTAATAATTCGATAAAAAATTATTGACAAGAGAATTCTTAAATTTTTGGACGCGCCACGGCGATATATGGAATTAATTAGCTTGGTGGGACTCGATAAGGGTTGGAGGACAGAAAGCGATGATGGTGCCGGGTTTTTATTAGTACTGCCTGTGAGCGTTTTTATCGTGGCTGCCGAGGGAATAGACCGGTAATGGCATTTTTTTCGGGGGTCGGGGGTGCGTGTGTATTGTGAAGATCGCAGGCTGGACCCTGGGGATAAGAAATCGCGGCGGTCAGCTGCAGCGCGTCAGGGTTGGCTGCTCCCTGAAGCTGGCTTCACAGCCGATAGCAAAGTATAACCAGAACTACTGCCCACGCGCGCTAAAAAACAAAAGAGAGAGGGGACAAAAATGGCCGCCGCGCCGCGGCACCAGATTATCGCTGAAAAGAGCGAGCCCGACGCTCAATTACGGCGTCGCGACGCTCCAACGGGCAAAAAAAATCCC
This sequence comes from Eucriotettix oculatus, assembly GCA_034510155.1. Lineage (NCBI taxonomy): Eukaryota > Metazoa > Arthropoda > Insecta > Orthoptera > Tetrigidae > Eucriotettix > Eucriotettix oculatus. The sequence goes on from CM067381.1 coordinate 19,690,504, forward strand.
CTCCACAATGCACAAAGCGAGCGAGAGAGAAAGAGAGACAGCGAAAGGGGAGGGAGAAAAAAGGGGGGCCCGCTCGCTGCCTGACTCCCTGCCTGTTGCAAATTAAATTCGCGGGGCCGCGTCCGTCTCGGCAAAAAGAATCCCATCTATGTATACATATATATATAAATAATCCACATAACCAAAGGTCGCAGTGACTCTTTCTTAACATTGCAGACCAGCCCCACATTGGGAGCCAATTTTTCTTACATATATTAACACTGAATACTTGAACTGACACTGAATATTCACAATATATACTGACAAAGAAGTCAATTAAGAATTAATTAATTACAAACAAAAACTAATCCTCAATAATTATAAGTTTAATTAGATATCATTTAACTTACACTTAGAGTAGCTTGATGCTCAATTAATTTACCTGACTCAAGACGTGTAGTTGATACTTTTTCACTTACTTCATATAAGTAATATGAAAATTTTGTCTATTTTGACCATTTTGTTTTTCTAGTTTAAATTTAATATGACTGATTTTTTATAAACTTTTTTTTGGTCAACTATAAACTTTAAAACTCTAGTACTAATTAAATAATTTAACTATGTTGAATAAATCTTTGTCCATGCCCAGTAATAATATTTTAAAAATTTAATATTATCATAATTAAACCAATGAACTTAGATTTCAGCCGATAATTTAGCCACAGTCGTCTACAAACAAAGTTAAAAACCTTTTTTTCGAAACAATACATAACCATTTTTTCCCAAATCATGTGTCAAAATGGGAACGACTATTTATTTATGTGTAATAAACATTATTTAAATTCAAATGTTTTGACCAATATCACACTTTACTCTTAAAAACAATTTAAAAAGAAGAAAAGATCGTTTCAGTCCGGAGGTAGTATTGGTAAACCACACGCAACAGAATACCTGAAGAAGGTACAAATATAAACGGAAACGTTTTTTTCTTTTTAAATTATTTTAAGTATTATAACAAATGGGTGAAAATTTTTGTTTAATTATTCCACAATCAAGATGTAAAAATGTAACCTTTAAGAGTTATTTTATTTTATTCCAAGAACTTTAACTTTATTATGCAGTACTAGCTATAAAGATTATAGATATATATCTTAATATAACAGAAACAATTATTGAACTCCCTCACTGGGAGCCATTTTTATCATAAATATAAAAACCCAGTATGTCTTAATTTAATAAATTTTACCGTTACTATGCTGCTCTAAATAAAAAATATAAATAAATGCAATTATCATTGGGATTCACTTTTTGTAAATTAAATAATAAATAAAAAATCACTTTATTCAATAAATTTTACATAATTTTCACGATGAAAAGAATTGCTTCACCTTAAAGTCAATGAAGCATAATTTAGAAAATCAGAACGTAGAAATCTCGACTGGACCAGGGAATTGGAAGGTTAGGATGTGATTACAAAAGTTGAAGGTGAGCCTGAGATACAAACCTCGGCATTGAACCGGACTTGCTCCACTTTTCAGTTCTAACTTCGAGCTATGGATTTACTTATTGGAGCGCGTGTGTGACCGACAGACGACAGAGGATTTGCCCCCGCCAGCAGGTGCTCCCGCTGCCCTGGCTCGCCACCAAGACTCGTCTGGCGCACGCCTCACCAACACAGAACTGGAATATTATTCAAATCACCGCGGAAGAACCGGGGCTCGATCTGAATCTTTTCAGATCAAAACGATCGGACCACTCACTCTCTCTCCCTCCTTCAAAGAAATTGCACGTAATTACGGACCGGGGAAAACGTGTTTGATGGCAGATGCCAGCGTCGAAACGTTGCAAACACAGACCGCGGGGTTAAATATACAAGACTTGTCTGTCCGATTTGCATTTCAACGCCAATCTTTCAGCGGAAGATAAATTGTTACGTTTACCAATTACGGTCCCGGTCCTCCCCCCCCCTTCCCCCCTAACCAGTCTTGTACGGGGGCCTCGACGGACGGTTTCCAGTTTCTTCACTCCACTGGAAACTGTCTCACTGGAACCTCGCTAAATTAATTCAAGTAGAAGAAAAAACACGTGTTTCCTGATCTGCTCAATCAATTAGGATAATAAGAAATAATTGGTATTCACGACCAGAGTTTCCACATCAGTTAACCTCACAGGTTTTGAGGTTTCCAGACTTAATTAATAGATTCCATCACAGTAAATACATTTTTTTGATTATGAACGAAAGTTTTGAAGGATTTAATTAATTATTATTATCATTATTTTGTTAATTATATTCCCGTGTGGGCTTTAAATGTCTCAATAATTTGTAAAATATAAAGAATTATTTATTAGTTTCGTTAGAACGTTTTTACAAAGGATCTTTTGAAGAATTTTACGCCATAAATATCTTCTTAAAAATAATAATTTTAATGAAGAAAAAAATGTCGTTTCCAATTACGAAATTGGTCACGGAGACTGGGATTATGACTGCTGGAGAATCGATACGCTGACCGTGTGTCACTTCAAATTCTGAATGTATCAGAGGCAAGAAAGAAGAACTACACAATATATATTCCTTCGTCAACAATAAAACTTCCTTTTTTAATCAAATATAATTAAATCAAACCAAAACGTCCTCTATTATAGGTTAAATACCTTCAATTAGTCACCAATATTATTTATGAAATATATATAAACCAAATTCAATATAAAAACGGCTGATATTTGTATCCTATAAAATACTTTTTGGGTTCAATTACTTCTATCATTCAAATTAAATTCTTTCATTTAAGACTTTTGGCCATACTTTCAGTATTATTCACAATATGAATTCAGCTTAACTTAATAATTTTTATAATAATGTGATTATATTTCCCCACACTTTTACTATTTATGTATAATTTCATCTCCTTTCAGCACCGAAAGGGAGTAACCATAAGGTGTGTCACATTAAAATAACCGTCGTTATGGTGTCGAAACTGGAGTTACGGAAGTCGCAGAGTTAATTTCTGACACTCAGAATGCAATTTTAGCTGTAATTCAGCTCCAAATAGGAAATGGGTGAGGCCTAAATTTTTAGACATTCTTAAATCGGCCGATGTTTGCGTCGAATAAATATTTTTACACGGAAATGCGTAATACAATAATTTTAACCCCGTTACAGGGGTTGTGGTTGGATGACCGTCACATAATAGAAAAAAAGGAAACTATACTTGTGTCGTACTCCGGGGACTTATGAGAGTCGCTGAGTTTAATTCTGACATTCAAAGTGCGGTTTAAATCACACTTCTGCCGCAGAGAGGGGGTGGAAGGGGGTTAAAGACGAAATAAACCCAGATTTGAGGCAATAAATACTCGACCAAAGCCGGATACCCAGATAGTATATAATAAATGTATTCTAGATAATCTATTACGTTGTTGGGTAATTAATCACTGGCCGTTTAATTTTTCTCCAATTTCCGTATTGTATTTTAAATGAGAGCGTTGGGAAAAAGGAAACTGTGACTCTAATTTCCGTGGAGTTTCCTCATAAATTGTTTTAAAATTTTTGGGGAGAAACTTTTCCCTCACCCTCCTCCTCTCCCCTTCGCGGTAATTTAGTATCTTTGATTACGGAGATTGTAGATAGGAAGTTGCTAACGAGAACGATGCACTTAAGTGATGGAGGTTGGAGGAGTGAGGGGTTGAATTCTAATTTACGGAGTTGTCTGTATGTCTGTCTGTCCTCTCTACCCTACAACCTGTTCTACTCAGAGGACAGAGGACGTATCATTATTGTCGACTGTAGAGGACGCTTCTTTGCGATCTTGCTTTTAAAAATAAGATACTGGTGACACCATTTTTTTTACTTGTCTGGTCGTTTTTATTTCCGGTCACTCGTGATCAGAGATCCAAAAAAGTCCGGTCAGCATTGCGTATCAGGTTGCTTAATGTGTACCGTTACATTTTTCTCAATACAACCAAGTTGGAAAACATGGCGGCAGTTACCCGTTTCCAGTTTTTCGTGGGATGTCTATTCCTCTCCTTCCAGTTCTTAAAGCTGTTCCAATTTACGCTATCCTTGACAGCGTATCGATTTCGAGGTGGTCAGATACTAAAATATTTTTGTGAAAACTGACCTGGCCCTCATATGACCACCTTAAATTTACTTTCACTTCCTCTCGTAAAAATACAAAATGAAAAAGGGACCAACCAGGGGACAAACAGCGTCGACAGTCAACAGTGAAAGGTTTCAGGTAACGAGAGAAGCTGAAAGTTAGTCAGTCCTGAGGATGAAACCAAGGATACGTGGCGGTGTAATTTCTACCACGAAGAGCTAACTGCTGCGGACAAATTTATTTATTTTTTGGTCCAAATTGGGACTATTAATTTATTTTATTTTATTATTTATTTAAGAAAAAATATATTGTAACGCCAATATCTATAAACAACTTTCTTTGCCATGGAAAAGCATATACAATCGTTCCCTTGACAAGATTCGAAACGAAACGGATACTGGAAGTAGGAATTTCTAATCACTTTATTTATAAATTTAACTTGTTTCTTACCCCGTATATTTTTTACCGTGGTAACTTCTTTCAGTTGTAGGTAGGTTCATGCAGTTATTTAGTGCCTTACCAACCTAACACTGTCTTGTTGAACATTCTTATCGGCAACTTTATGTGCTCGTTGATGTTTACTCGTAGGCGTTTGTTCGAGTACCCTTAATTGCTTGTCCTGAGGAAGGACTAATCCGCATGTAACGACCGTGACACGTGTCGCGCGTCGGGGATTACAACGGCGTAAACCTCGCTCCCGGGACACGAAGCCGGTCCCGCACCTGCAGCAGCTGCTCCTCTTCTCCTTCCTCCTACCCTCCAGCTCCAAGAGTTTACCTAACCTTTCATAATATTATAATAAGCGATTAGAATCTCTGAGGGCGAACATCACCAGCGTTTTCACACCCCGCACCCCTCTCTCCCGCCCCTTGCATCATCCTTATCTGGACTAGTCTCGTCGTGTCACCTGTTGCAGGGGCGCATAAATCATGGAGGCTCATTACAGATCCGTCACACGTTCTTATCCCCAGAGAGGGAAAGGGGGAGGGAGAGGGGGGAAATCACCTGCAGCAGGAGCAGAGGACCGGAGAACAAACTTAGCTGGATGTCCCTGGATGAAGCCATTTGGTGAATAATAATGAAAATCATTGTAATTTCAGAATATTTTTTTCTTTCCCTTTAAAAATGGTTTTACTCGTCATAGTAGATATATCAGAAACGAAAGTACATGATACCTCATGCAAGCCCGTCATTGTTACAACTTACTTAAATCCTGAAAAAAAAATTTCCGTTTCATACTGCAGCTCGGCTAAAATTAAATAATCTTGGTGTGTGAACATGATAACCTAATGAGTAACCATTTATTAATCATTAATTCCTACCATACAAGAATAAAGATATATGGTAATGTTGACGGTATCCCTCAATTGAACTGACTGCAATGGCCTTGTAGCTGTTCCTTGTGGAACGCCACTGGTAATTATCCGTAATCCAGTCTAATATAATTAGTTTCTCTTAGAGCATTGCCGTGCCAAAGAGGAATGTTTAGGTATAAGCGGTGAACAGTAAATGCTGTAAACACAGATTTTTTATGTTCCCTAAGGAACGTCACGGGAAATTCCCCGTAATCATAACTAAATTTATTCTCTCTTTATAATATTGACGTTGCACCTAAGTGTGTAGAACCAATTTGCCGTAAATATGTACGATGTTGTACCCCATATTTCTATAAAAAAGAGACTTATGGTCCATTATTGATCCCTGTGGAACGCCACAAGGAATTCATCGGCATTTGGACTAATAATAGCCGTAATTTAGAATATTGTTGAGGGAAGAAATGTTTGCGAATGAAAATACCGTAAAAATGGGGTCCAAGGATTTTCTAGGGGGAACTGAGAATATTTAATAACTCCCTTGTTGAACCCCGCGGAACGTCATTAGTAAATCTCTAGTATTCTTCACGGTCCTCTTTCTTTTTTAGACTAATGGCGAATGAAAGAGTGTCTAGAAATTTTCCTACTGTATATACGTACTACGGTAGTGTTCACAGGTTGTACAAGCGAAATTGTGCAAAGCGTAGGCTCCATAATTGCCCCTTGTGGAATTCCAGCTCTGTTCCTTCCGTTTCATATTGTTAGCTGGGGAAACGAGTGTTTAGCATTTAATTTATTGCAAAATTATCCACAGTATTTATTAAAACAATTTTGGCTCCGTTATGTTCCCTGTGGACCGCCACAAGAAAATTACAACCAATCTTATTCGTCAATTTAAAATATTGCCGAGCGAATGAGTGTTTATGAATATATGCACTGTTAACGTGTACAATAGTGTCCATGGTATTTCTGAAGAAAAAGGAAAACGCCTATTGCCTCTGTTATAGTTCCCCCGTGGATTAGCACTCGGAATATGTTCTTATTCGTTAGTTTAAAATATATTTCCATCGAAGAATTGTTTATGAATAAATATGCTGTCTATGTGTACAACGTGGTGTCCACGTGTTTTCTGAAGACACCAGAAAATATTTAATTACTTCGTTTATTGTTCCATGTGGTACGCCAAAAGTAATTCCTCTTAATTACGACTAATATAATACGGTTTCTTTCCAATACTTAAGAACAAAACTGTGTGTTAAGAATTGTTTATGAATAGAATCAGAAGAATAACCAGGGCAGTCTCGGAAAATGTCTTTATTGTATTTAGAATATTTACAGTAGCTTACGACCTTGTGTCATATTCACATATTCATCTTTAGCTTAGCTTCACTTATCAGACACACAGTGCCTAAAGACTAATATGACACAAGGTCTTAAGCTACTTTAAATGTCATAAATGCATTTTCCAAGACTGAACTGATTCTAAATTCAATAAAGATATTACGTTCCGAGAGTTAATTGATTTACTGTAAAATTCTACTTAGGGTTCCACAAAATTCCTTAGGAAAACGGATGAAATTTTTTTGGTCTCGTTATTAGTCCCTGTGGAACGCCACATTATCATCCGGAGACAATTATATTCGTTGGAAAGAGTGTTTACCAATAAATGTGTTGAAAATATGCAGTATGATAACAATTTTTCCTTATGTTAATCAGTCACATAAATAACCACAACTATTATTTAATTTTGATTTATAATTTGTTTATCACGAGCTTTCGGTATTGTCATAGTCATCTACAAAAATTAAATATGAATTTTTTGATACATTACAATTTTTTGTGTAAAATCACGACAGTATAAAACAAATTTGTTTCTGCAATAATTAAATGTTTCAAATTATTGTACATACCCTCATGTAATTTAGTATGTATATATAACTTTGTACATGGATTGTACTCCAGATTGTGCTGGCTTACACAGATCGTTTATCGAAGAAAATATGTAGGATGTTGTCTACCGGACTTATAAAGGAAAACTGAAAGAATTTGTCGGCTCCTATACTGTACCCTGTGGAACGTCACGCTTGTGTTTTGAGGATATTGTCGTGCGAGTGAGTGTCAGGGTTCCTTAATCACGTGGAAGGACTCTAGCACGACTGATTGACTGGGAAGTAAATCTCAGGAGACACTTGTGAGGGAATATTAAGTGACGTAAATCGCCCCGTCACTTTTCGTGGCTCAGCAACGCGCAAAAATTATGATTTGCAAGTAATTTACCCGGAGGGGAGGGGGAAGGGGTAGCAGGGAAGCAAGAAGTGTTTTAATTAGCACAGATCGCGATCATGATGGTAGTCGTCGTGGTTGTGGTCGGAGCTTGTCCGTTATAGGGGGCCACCTGTCCCCCTGCCGTCGCTAATCAAGATGGCGTGCATGTGTAGAGGGCGACAGCAATTTATAATAAGAAAAGAGGACAAGAGGGGAGGGGGTGAGGGGTCGGTGGGGCCCCCGGTAATTAGACCTGCTCCACTGGGCTATAATCTCCAGGGCTTTTAACACTGCTTGGACAGCAGTTCGGCGCTCCATTAAAGCCTGCCACAAGTTATCAGCTCCACCTGCCTCAACTGCACACACACGAGCGCACGCACGCACTCACACACACACACGACGACGACGACTCGCACGAACGCCGAGAACGCCTCCGCGGCCGGCCGGCTATTAAGTAAGCCACTCGCATACTTTGCGTACACGTACCGCCATTATTCAGCAGTTGCTGCGGGCCGCGGAATATTCCGCCCTCTGCGAAAATTAAGTCCTTAATATTCCGCGCCGTATGAACCAAATGGTAATAGCCTCTGAACCTTGCTCTTCCTCATTTAACACGCCCAAAATGTTATAATAATTATATATGTTTATTATTACATTATATTTACCGGCCAAAATTTAAAAATCTTCTTTAAAAATATATAATAACAGGACGCTTTAACTTCTAGTATTTTATCTTCCTTCCTCTCACGTCAATGGCCCTCTTTAAACAAAAATTCAATTTACATTTCTGTCTCCATTATTATTTTTTATATATACAAGATGTGTAACGGAGCGGAACCAACAGTTATATCACATGGAATTAAATTTCATTCCCCATTTCCACATTTAGCGGAAATGCTACCAAATTTTGCACATCTGCACTTTTTCTTCCTCTTTCTTTCTTTTTATTATTTATGCTCAATCTTTATTATTATTTCTCACTATTTCCGGCACAGTCGACATTTTTTTTCCCATCCTGATCTCCTAAATTCACTTTCATAGCTTTAGGCTGAGTTTCAATTGCGGCCATTCTCCCCTGTTTTAATATTATTTTATAAATTATTATTTCCTATTGTTATATTTATTATAATCTTTACACATTAATACGTTTACTACCTATTACAGACAAAGTTTTTATAATTATATAATAATGATTTTTACTAATAAATATTTTATCTCACAATTAAATATAACAGCCTCTTTATCAGCATTTATTTTATTTAAATATTGAACTATACTACGTTTCGTCTTTCATTTTGAGACTTCTTAAGGTATAAAAATTTAGCTGTTCCCAGGACCTCACTCCACGATTTTTCGGCCAAAGGAGTCATGGAGTAAACGTTTCACGAACAGCTTAATTTTTATACCTGAAGAAGGTTTAAATGAGAGACGAAACGAAATGTAGTTCAATATTTGAATATAACAAATACTAGTAAAGTGGCTGATTTAACTCGTGTAATTATTACTAACGTTATTAAAATTATAAAATTTTAGTATTTTTAAAGTATTGTTTAATAAAAAAATACAGTTATGGGCAAAGTCCCAAATATGGTGTCGGAAAGTTGGTTCAAGAAAATAAAAACTTTTTTCTGTAATTGTTCTTAAATTGATGGCGATTTAAATTAAAATTGTAACGTAATCTGATTTAATTTTTTTCTTTTATTGTTTCTCCAAATTATTTTTTTCTTTTTGTTTTGTTATTTTCCTACATTACTTTTATAAATAATATTATTTATTATTATTGTTTTATTTTTGTTTTTATGACATAAGAATATAATAAGTAAATAAATTGTTATTCAACTGATGAAGTCGCAAATTAGGGACGAATTCCTGTTGTACTATTCTTTTAATTAGAGTAATTACTAATAAAAAATTTAAAGGGTTTATATTTTTTTAAATGTGATCTAAGAATGTTTTTATAGTCAGACTAGTATTTAATTTCGTATAGATTATTAAAATTTATGCATACCTTTTAAATTGTATGTTTTATATGGTATGGAGAAGTAAATAATATACTTGTAATGAAGAAAACTGGGATGTAGAAACAGGAATGTGAAAGAAAGGGAAAGGAGAAACGGTGGAATCCAGTGTCGCGGGGTAACATACCTTCCACTTTCTAGAGGGATAATGACGTCATTATCACTACGTTTATTGGGTGTCCAGTAATTTCCCGTTTGGAAAAAAGTCGGCAAACTAGATTTCACTTGCTGCACTTTATTATTATGGAGATGTGCAGTTTTTTCGGCTTGCAGCGAGCGCTTAATGTCCAATTCTCACCTCTGCTCTAATGGTTTTTTCTTCTACCCCTCCCTCTCCCCCTTTACCCTCTTCTCCCTCCGTCCCTCCCCTGGACTGTTTTGATGCAACTTTTAAAAATAATTGCACACTGGCAAAGGTCAGTCATGAGAAGCGGCCGGCTGACCCTAATTGCTCGGTTAATTATCCGTCGCGTCTTGATACGTTGTCCTTATCCTACACGCATCTTTACATGTTTCGTGTGTGTGCGCGCCTAGTAATTAGATGACGAGTGCACAGCAAGTGGAAGGAAGGCAGGAACTGTCCCGAGCTTCCGTCCAGCAACGGGTTAGTCCGGCTCCTTGTTGACCTTGTCTTCTAATAAACACCCTCAAACGTTGACCCCGCACACCTAAAGCTTACTACATGTGACGTCATTCAGACTCAATAACGGAGCACATACTAATTATCTGCCATTTAGAATTCCATTTCCAAGAAGGACTGACATATATAAGCTACATTATTACCCTAATCAAATAGTGTGGTTGTTCCCTCGGATATTTCTTTTCTGTATTGTTAAACATGATTACCATAAAACATTTAGTCCAATGTATTGGGACAGAATCCAGTAAAAAAAAGACAAACAAATAATTTTTCTCGTTATGTTAAGCATAAACCAAATGGGTAAAAAAACAATGGAATTGTAAAACGACAAAGAGATTTGTTAAAATGTAAATATAAAAAATACCTTCTCCGGGAAAAGAATATCGTGCCAATAAATTAAAAAATTCAGCTGATTGTGGGTTAGTGAAAGGATACCTACCAGCATAAACAACAGGTGAAATTTGGCAACAAAAAACACACATCGCCAAAATTATGATAAAAACTGACCGAAATTCAATAATCAAAGACCAAATTGACCAAGCGCATGTTGAATTCGTCAATTACACGTTAAGGTTGACATTATATAATTAGCAATCAGAGACCGAATTAGACAATCAGAAACCAAATTCGACAATAATAGGCCGAGTGAAGTGCTGCATTAAAGGAATAATTGCAGAGAGCAGAAGGACGCCATTACATAATACTTCTTAGTATTAAAAACCTTATGGGGGAAATTAAACGGTTTATAGTTATTTTTCCCTGTTATTTTATATTCTTTTGTAATTTATTACTATTCCTGAAGAGGTTCCGATGTACTAAATTTTTCTCTTTTATAGAAGTTATTGATGTCTGTAAGTTAAATATAAGTTTGAATAAGGCCAAAACAGACAAAAAATTAATGAAACATAACAAACAATAATTTAAAAACAGCTACATGTGCATGTTATTCAGCTCAACATGAAGACGGTCCAGATCAGGACCGAAACATGTAGTCTGTTTATGACCCTATTTAAACTTATAGTTTTCTTATTTTATTTTCAGCTTTTCAGACTCTCTTATTTTCAATGTAATCAGATAAATGTAACAATTAATCCTTTTCTTCTTGTTTTACATATATTGCGTGAATTCATTTAAAGTATTTTTAAAATTTCCCAATTGCAATGCAATAAATCTGTCTATTAAGTCGATAATAATTAAGAAAAATTTTAATAAAAAATTCCTAAATGTAATATGTGGCATTAACAATTTAAAAAAATGAACACTAAAACGGCCAATTTTTCGGAATGGGGTATGGGGACAGGAATTTGAATTAATTAACACAATAACCTTATGACGTCTCGTGCACTATTTTGGTACATAATCAGGTAGAACGGGAGACATAAATAATTTTTTCTCTCGTGATTTTAAGTTTAAACAAATTTCCAAACAGGAAAAATGTTTGAAATTTAAAACGAAACTTTTTCTTCAAAAACTGAAAAAATTGTTCCTCTATGGAAACATATCTCTATCAGAAACCATGGAAATATTTATTAGGACGAATCAACCCTATCATAATCGGGGAATACTTTTCGTTACGAATATAACTTCTCACAAATTGGGAAATACACGTTTTTACGAACATCTAACAGAAGCAGACATATTTTTGCTCTCTGAACAATATTTTCATTAAAAAAAAATTCGTACAGAGTTGAACTTTTAAATGTAAGGGATAATAGAGCAATAATAACTATCATATTTAGGGAAAAATAATTCCGTGATACTAATTGAAAGTAGCAAGGAGACATGTCGTGACGTCATCAATGACTGCCTTATTTACCGTTGTCTAACCTGACCGGAAGTATGCCGGGCTAGGATACGCATATGCTATTGGGTGACCACTCTCGACTCGAGTTAAGTCGTTACGTCGTCCCAAAGTCAAGTCAAGTCACTTCCTCCGCCGCATACAAACGACCGATAATGAGATCACGATAAAACTCTCAAATTTATTGCTTATAAATACGGTCTTTCTGTAAATTGTTTAAAAATTGTTCCCAGAGGGGGAAACCGGGAAGAGGAGGAGGAGGAGGACGTCCATGTCGTCGTTTTATTCCCCCCAACCTCTTAATATAGAGATACAACGTCGCTGCTACAAAGGCAGAACGGAAAAGAAATTACTATCATTACTTCCAGAAAAAAAGCAAAGGGCGACATCAGATTACGCTGACCGTTTACTTCCCTCACACGGGATACTTCCATCAGCAGCCGCGGAATTCCTCTACGTAAATACAGCAGCGGGAATATTCTTCAGCAACAAGCACCGGAATATTACACTGTCTCTTGACTCTTCCTAGAGTCGCGGAATATTCTTTTTGCGGGAAATATAATTCCAAAAAATGACACCAACCATGCAATATTCTCTTCGATCAGAAACATCAGAATGTTGTATCAAACTAAATCTTGCCTCAGAACCCGTGGAATATGTCTCTATATGAAACGCTTCTATTAGAAATCGGGAAATTTGACTCTCTAGGATATCATTACTGCGTAATACCATGGAAACATTTATATAGATGAAACAAACCTGCCGAAAGTCCTCCATCAGAAACCAGCTTCTTTACGAAAATACACTTGCTCATAAATCGGGAAATAAATATTTCTAGGATATTCTATCAGAAACCGTGGCAAATTTTGGTATCTGCAAGTAACCAGAAACCAGGGAATGTTCCTCGCTAGTAATTATTTTAATTATTTCTCTCCAACCACATACCTAGAAGCATTCTTTTGTATCTACACGGGATATATTACCAAGTTCCCCGGTTTCTGACAGAGGAGTTTCTGTAGGAACCAATATTCATCAGGTTTTCGTAGATGTTTGTTGAGAACTTTTTTTACATTTAACAGAAATTGGGGGGTGGGAGGAATATTTATCTTTCTCAGACATTCTCCTATCAGCGCCCGATGAATAATTTTCTCTACGAAAATCTATTCAGAAACCGGTGAATGTTTCTCTCTAAAAAAATCTACGAAAATATGTTATTAGATACTGAAGAATATTTGCGACGGAGTCAAAAATTCGGATATATTTATCGCTGCGAGAATATTCCTTAAAAAATAGGCAATATTCCTCTCTTTGAAAATATATTATTATAAATCGGTAAACATTTTCTCCTTGGAATATTATGAGAATATTCCCTTGGAAAATCTTCCATCGGAACGAAGCGAACATCTCTCTCCACCAAAGACCCCGCAATATTTTTCTTTAAGAAAATATCCCATTAGATACACGGAAAATATTACTTCACATAATTATATCCTTAGAAATCAGGGAATATTCCTCTTAGTGACAATATTATTTGAAACTTGAAAATACTGTCTCGGAAAATCTTTAGTCTCAAATGTGAGAACAATTTTCTCGAAAAAAAAATATCTTAACAAAAAATGGGAAAAATATTCCTGCACGAGTACTCCTTTCTAGGAAAACATAACAGTAGAAACCAGTACGAAACCTGTCTATAAAATTTTCCTCGGGTAAATTGGATATATTTCTCTCTAAAAAAATCTTTTATCTACCTGCACTCAATGAATATTTTCCTTTACGAAAATCTATTCAGTCCGTGAATATGGTGTAACGAAACCGAGGAATATTCTAGCCTGAGAATATTGTGTAATAGAAACCGGGGAATATTTTTCGTTCCAAGAAAATATTGTCAGAAAGCAGGTGACATTTATTTTTACTAGAAAATATTCTTTCTAGGAATGTATCCCATCGGAAACCGAAGAATATTCCCCCTCACATAAAATTTTCTCCCAGAAATTGGAGAATATTTATTTCCACATAAATATTATCTGAGAAACAAGGTTATCTTACTATATAGGAATAGTTTCTAACTGAGAGTCCTTTATAAAAAAAATGTCTCTGAGAAGCCGGGGAATGTCTAATCGCGTGTAAGTTGAAAAGGAACCTACCGACATCTGGCCATCCGCACTCCTGATGGAGTGTGCTCAGTGAGCCGCTTCCCTTTTCACATTAACTCTTGTGTGTGTTGGAACAAGTCCATCTGTGAACAAGTGCCATCAATAACGCTGGAACCTGCGAGCGGGCCTCATGAATACCAGGGGTTGCTGAGAGGGTGAGTTGTAATTGTCCCTCCCCTGAGGGCGAAACCGACTTTCTCCCGGTACTCCCGGGAGCTTCCAGACGCCCAAATATTGTGATTAGCTCCAGGTGCACAACCCCTTTTACCTTGCCATCAACCCTTACAGCTGCCACTAAATCCAGCCTCATTACCAATGCCCACAGATTCATCACAGTGCTAATTATCACAGAATGCCTCCACCCAGGAAAAAGCGACCACTAAGAGGAATACCACAACACATTTACATAATACTCACATTTGTCACCTTTATTAATTTAAATGTTTACTTTAAAATATTAGTCCCTTTAAAGGGGCCGACATCTCGGGGTGTTGTTTGGAAACTACGATGTCGTTTTCAGCCTAAAATTCACCATTTAACAAATAAAATAAATGATAAATAAATTTTAATAATGATAATAATGATATATAAAATTTAAAGTAACATAAAGAAAACAGTTTACAATAAAAGTTCAAACAGAAAACACTACAACGCTTCTTCTCCTATATTTCGAACGTCTTCAGGTATTTTATACTGTAAATAAACACTTTAAAAATAGATAACAAACATCTGAATGACCAGAAGAATGAAGAATAATATAGAGGAAGTAACGTTTTTTTAATTAGTTAAAAGTCGATCATACGTTTCGGAGCCAATAAAAATGAACAATTCCAACGGCAATTGAATGAAATTATAATATTTATACAAGTACCTTTTGAACTGACATCGAAATGAAACACAGACTAATATTTCAGTTAAAATTCTGGTTTTAATTCCTGATATTTTCATTGAAATCCGTTAAGCCGTTTCAAAGCATAAACAGATCAAGAGTACAGGCTACCGGAATTCACTTGGACATTTTAACGAACGCATAGAAAAAAAACTTCACGTAAAGTTAATGTATATATATTAATATCATTATCGAAATGAAATATGTACTAACATTTAATTTAAATTGAACTTTTTTAACCCTCAAATTTTCATTGAAATCCGTTGAGCCATGTCGGAGCATATTCGAAACAAACATACGGACATTCAGAGTCAGACAGACAGACACTTCAATTTTATTTATTGGTATACATTGAAATATAATGTTTATAAAGCAACACATTCATCACTATTACAATAACAATTGTACTTCAACACGATCAAGAAACTCCTGTACAGGGTAAAACAGCAGCGGAGCCATTTAACATAATATTTTTACACTGATCCTGAAAATTATTATTATTCTAAATCTCTGCAATGATGAATAATAATATAACGGACAGAACTAAAAGAATTGTAAATATAAATCATTTAATGTCTGATATTAAAATATTAAAATTAAATAATTTTCGACAGGTTTTTTTCATTTTATTTTTCATCAAACAACTTTTCGGAAAATATTCGCACCTTCTTCAAGTTTTTCCCTTAAAAATCAAATTATTGTTACATCCATTTTTTAAAAATTCAACGTATTATAAAATGTTATGCATCTTGTGCAAACTGTGGCTAAATAAGTTTCTCAGTGCTGCCTTGCACCTCTCTTTACATTAAAAAAATGTGTCTTTAACATTTTATAATATGTTGAATTAAAAAAAATTTGGATGTAACAATAATTGACTGTTAAGATAAAAACCTGAATAAGGTGCGAATATGAGCCGAAACGGTGTTTGATTAAAAATGGAAAAAGCTGTCTGGAAAAAACCGGTAGAAATTTATTTTATTTTTATAAAAGATAAGATTTGAGGAGGGGGAGAAGGAGCAGGGTTTTGAATTTTATTCACTCTAACATTTGTGTGATTGTAATCAATGTTAAGGGGGAAATTGAAATGTTACGTGTGAAGAGAGGGTTACTTCAGTAGTACATCAGTGGCTCGAGCGTGTCCTTGGAGAAATTCTTTTTTCAACTATTCAACTCGCGAAGGAAACCGACTTTTGGAAAAATTATCCCCGAGGCGGTCCCAGAAAAGCCGCCCTATCATTAAGGTTCCTCCCTTCCCCAAAGTAAATATTCCCGTCGCGAACACGCATATTTACACGAATCACAAATTAGAGGGGAGGAGGGTTTTCTTTCTGTCTTTCTACCTGCATATTCATACCGACCGGAGGTGTAGGGGGAGGGGTGGCAGAAGAAGAATATTCCGGGGCACACAGTTTTTAAAGGTCCTCAAATTAGGTCTTTAACGAAGCTCAGTGGTCCGTGTGGTGGAGGGAGTGGAAGAGCCGCCGGGGAAGAGGAGAGGAGCAGGTGAAGAGGGAAGCAGAGAAGACACGCGACATCCACACGCAGACTCTGCTCATCAGCGAGAAATTAAAGGTGGGGAATAACTTTCACTACGTAATTCAGGGGGCTATTAGATACAGAACTGCATCAAGGTGCACGCAACAACCCCAGATCCATTCCTCCTGTGGCCCAAAAACGGTTCCATTTTAAGAAATGCACAAAACAGCAAACAGCGACTTAATAAAGAGGACAGTGTTGCTGTGGTTGGTGTTAAGTATCAACCTTTGTGGTTTCACCACCTTTTCCTTTTTACCTCCACGTTCCTTTTGGTGGTTCATAAGCACAACCACATATTCATTTATTAACTCGCGAAGGAACTAATCAGTTGATATCGTCCTAATGTGACTCAGCCTTTGACTCGTACTTACAATCAATAAACGTTAATATATTTGGTACCCGATAGGCGCCAGCAGCTTAATTTATATAACAATCATATTCCCTATATGTTGTGTGATGCAACCCCCATCTAACTATCCTGGGCAAGCCTTTACGTTTCCACATAACTACCACATCCCACACCTTCCCTAATCTGCTTAGTGTATTGCATGCTCAGTCTCCCTCTTCTGTTCTTACCCCACGCACTTCCCGCTAATTCTAATTTTATAAGACCCTCATGTGCCTATTAATCTATCCCTTCTCTTGGTCAACATCCTCCATATTGTTCGCTTTACCACTATTCTGCTTAGATCTTCCTCGTTTGTGATTCTATCCACCTATCTCATTCTCCTATAGCTACAAAGGCTTGTATTCTTTTCCTTTCTGCAACTCCTATCGTCCCCGTTTCGCACCCATATAACGCCAACGCTCCATACCGACATTTTAGCATCGATTTCCTAATATTTAAACTTATATTACATTTCCTGTACTATCCTACTCTAGTTATTACTCTTCCCAAGTAGCATAAATTCCTTAACTTCCGTCAAAATATTCCTTCCCAATCTAACAGCCTTTGTTTTTCTACTGTTTCCCATACTACACTCCATTACCTTGGTTTTCCCTCGTTCATGCCATTTATTACAGTTTCCAAGTCTCCTCCTGACTCCCCTCATATTACAATATCATCGGCAAAGCGTAGGATTCCTATTTCTTTTCCTTGCAGTACGATTCCTTTTCCATATTCCGTTTTAACTTTCTTTTGTATACATTACAACTTATTTATTGCATATCACTGAGACAAATAGAATGAACATTGCATTGAAATGAAAACTCTGAATTTTTCTTTCCTTGTCCAAATTATTTGGGTATAATTACCGTTATTTACAAAGACTGAACCTAATAACTTGTAAAATGGAATCCCATAAACAAGGTTCCGACCGATTCGTCACACCAATGTCAAAAATTTTTATGGAAATCCTTATTTAGCTATTTGTCCCATTGTTTTAATTATCTCTATGAATAATAATAGGATGAGAAGCGACCTTTGTTTTCTGATGAAGACACCAACCCATTTATACGGTGATGAGACTTATTTAGTCAGAGAACACAAAAGTCAACAACCTCAGTGATTTACTTACTGTCCCCCCTCCCCATCTTTTTGGCCTGAGAAAAATAATAAATTACCTTTTAATCACTATTGACTGTAATTTAACTTTTTTTCTCCTCTGGTGTGCTGGATGTCGCTCGGGACGAGCTAAATAATGGGGATAAAATTAATGGCTATCGCGTGAGTGGAAGAGTTTTAGCGTGCAGCTTCGGATCTTCAAGCTACAGTGAACACGGCTGTGAATTAAATAAACAATAAATAATGTCACTGATCGTTATTTATATACATATCGTGTGTATCTCTACATGATATTATTTTCCTTCCTCCCTCTCCGTGTGCTCTATATACAATTTCTCAGTGGGGAATATTTATTTTTTATTGTGAGAAAAGCCTTTGGCTTACTTAAACTTTAGTTTTCTTCAGCACTCAACTTCTTATTAACAGTGTAGTAGTGTGAATACAACGATTCAACACTTGCGGCGCCCCACAAGGGACAACCGTCGGCACCCTCATCGTCCCATTTATCAGCTGCCGTTTGTGAAAACGAATCACGCGTTTAGCTACCAGCTGATGGCTCCGAAAATGGAATTTTTAGCTCATAAATTCAATCATTTTCATTGATTCTCAATGAGTGTACTGTTATACTGCAATTTTTTTTCGTTTTGTGTAACTTAAGGGATTACGGGGACAGAAATTTGAGACCCCTGTAAATAAAAAACTACTGAGCTGAAATTTTAACTGAGTGTTAACAACACACACATGTAGCAGTGTATGAAATTTTGTTTCTGTAAAGTTGTTTTTTGTCGAGGTATTTATAAAATTATTTTAAAATTTGTCAATTTTGAAGATGTTCCTTGCGTTACGTACATGAATATATTTTAGCATTTCACATTAATATGCAGTACTGACCGTTGTTATCAATTATTATAAAAAAATTATTATTAGTTATTAGTTCTACTAGGTAAATGCTAGCTCCTGAATTCGACACTTCCCTCATTGTATCCGTGAGTGATCAGAAAGCGGTCTTCTACGTGTATTTATATATTTTTTTCATTTGAATCATAAAACAATAAATTTCACTGATTATGATTAAGAAAAGAAATCTGAAATCAAGAGTAAGCATGGATGCAGTATGTCACCCGTGCTATACATAGAACAGGCGATAAAGAAAGTTTAAACGGAATATAAAAGGAATCGTACTGAAAGGAGAAAAAAAATAAAATCCCTACGCTTTAGTGATTATATTTTAGTATTAGGGGAAAACACATCAATTGTGAAATGGATAAATTGGAAGATGTGAAATTTGAAAAAATACATATTTAGAGAAATTCTATAATGACCTCGATAATGTAATAAAATCCATCAACTCGTGTAATATACGTTGATTTCAAAACGTGAAAGTAGCAAAGGTAGCGAAATAAATATGGAATTATATAGCAGGAAGAGAGACTCTATACTTCAGATAGCAAGAAAATGGAAAAATGTATAAGTTGGGAAAATATAATTCGTGAATTGAGAAATAAATAATAAATGAAAAACTTTTGATAATTGATGAGAATATTTTTTAGAAATTTTATAAACTGATTACCTACTTCTCATATTTATTATACATCTGTATATTTATATATTAATCAGGGGATGAAGTTTCGGCTTCCTACTTTTCAGTTTGAATTACTAGGAATCAGTTCCTTTTAGAGATTTCCTCTGGACGTCTGGTGAATTGCTGAGGCAATTATTGGTGGTTACATATAAATGTGAGAACGAAACTTGACTTATTTTAATGGTTGAGTTGCTGATATGAACAGTTAAAATGAATTTCCTATTTGGCTCTTGCTTTTTACTTATTAAGGGCTGCAAATCTTGGGAAATTTGTGAGAAATAGTCATAGTATGTGATAAATAACGTTGAGGTTTGTGTGTGTGAAGCTCTCCTAAAACCTAGGGAGGGATGTAAATCAGGTGGTGGTCATTCCTCAAACTGGTTATTCCGGAGGCAATGAAGGAGAGAGGATAAGATAAAAAAAGGGGGCAGCACGACCCTCAAGGCGCGCTCCTTCCCTTCCCTTCACTTCCCTTGGAACAGGTTGACAGAGCTGATATCAGCAGCTCACAGTCGGAATCGATTCACTGCGCGGAGGGATTATAATTTACGGCCTTTAATTGAATGGGCGGCAGTTCCGGAGACTCCGTTTTTCGCACGCCGTATATTCGAGGGTGGCCATTACCGTGGGAGGGAAATGTTTGTTTCCATCAGACACGGGGATCCGGCGCGAATGGAGACTCTCCTTGTAATTTGCCTTCTTTTTCTCATCCTCCTTCCGCCGCCGAAAAAACATCTCTCTGTGTCTACTTACGCAATTAAACTATGGATCCGGCCTTCCACAGGAAAAACCACCAAATCTTGCAACAGCAAGGAACCATAAATTGCAGCCTCGTAGCCACAAACACTGGCATCGAGGGAAAAAATTAAACGCCGTGCACACGTTCATGTTGGCCGAAAGTGTTCGGCTATTAACAATTATACCCATTTAATTGCTAAAAGAGCTGAATATAAAATCAAAAGAATAACAACGTAATATCTCAGTTTACAATTGAGGGAGGGGGGTATCTGAACAAAGAAAAAAAATTACACGGTTCAGATAATTCTACAAAAAAAATTATAATAACGACGTCAAACTCCTGGTACTTCAGTCGAGTCAACCTGGCGAGATAATTTCCCTTCCTTGAGTCTGGGAATGATCCTTCCACCCTAATTCACACTCTGACTTGACTACTGACCTCTTTCTGAGTCACCTACGCGGCCCACGTGCGTCTCGTACGTGAAAAAATACCATCCCTGGGGATTAGAGACACGCCAGGTCTCGACAAACTGGCACCTTGTCTAGTTCTCAACCTTTCCTAAGCTTTATACTAAAATTAAAAACAATACTGATAGGTCTTCCTCTATCTTTTCCTCGTCCTTCCTTCTCTCCTGGCCATCTTTAACACTTTCCTCTGTGGGTCTCACAGCCTTTGTCACTCATGCATCAGTTGACCAGATGCGATAAATGTTTCCAAAGAACCCACATAGATGTTCTTAAAATGTTTCAGTCTCAGTGCAATTAAAATTTTTCAATTTAATGTATTCAAAAATTTTCTCACTCATATATACGTATTTATTTTATCGTTTATCTACTTATTTAATCATTATGCCTGTTAAGTACTAATTTATGAACGTTTACATTATTTATTTACTGACTTAATTGATTGTTTTAAGCATATTCTCATTTAACTATCTCCTCATTGGTGTATTTTTACATAATACAATATATTTATATATGTATTTATTTATGAGTTTTCCCAACTTATGTATTTAATTGTTTTTCTTAATTTCATTTCATAAATTTCTCATTTATATATTTATTTCTGTATTTATTAACTTATTTAACATTTTCCTGGGTCAAGTATTTTCTCATTAGTTATCTTTAACATATCCCACCGTTGATATGTTTATTACTAAAATATAAAAAAATACAACTGAATACATAAATCGGAAAATAAATTCGTATATGTCACATCAAAAAAATCTTTAATGCATTAAACAGAATAATTTTAAGGTAACCACACAACTGAAATTGAAGTACATAATTAAATATATTAATGAGGAAAAACGTAGAAAAGAAAAATACAGCTTAAGAAACACGACCAAAAATAAATATATAAACGAGAAATCTCTGAAATACAGTAATGAAAACATTTACATGGTAATATACATTAAGAAAATACGTAATCCAGGAAAAGGTTAAATATGCCAAGAAATACAGAAATAAATATGAAAATGAGAAATTTCTGAAATACCATTAGTAAAAATAATTAAATGAGTAAGTTATGAAAATGCATAAATGAGTGCATACATGAGAAAATATATAAACAAATATATCAATGTGAAAATACATCAGTGAAAAACTAATGAGGAGATACATAAATGAGAAAATACTTGAATCAATAAATTTTCGTTTCTCAGAATCATTCTTACATAAACGGGAAAACGCTTTAATAATTACATAGTCGAGGAAAATTACATCAACCAGAAAATTCCTAAATAAATAAAATGATAATTTTTCCCCCCCTGACGATGTCAGCAGCTGAGGCAGTATAAATAGATGATAATGGGCAGCGCCTAAGTGGGTATTATGTAAACTATAAGGACGACATGCAGCAAATTGCGAGCACTTGCCTAGAAATTTACGACGCGCTCTGCGTTAAAAGCCTCACTGACCTCGTGTACAATCATTTCCGGAACACGGGCCGTCGCTTATAACTACGTACGATCCGACCAACACAGGTGCAAAAAACCTTTCCCTCACGACCTCCTTCACAACTCCCACCGCCTCTCATCCCACCAACAATATTTATTCTACCACTAGAATTTTGACGTAAGCCCTGGTCTTCAACATTCTCTCCGGCCAATCAATGGATACAGACGTAGTGAAGTGACGTTTCAGTCTCAGTTCTTCTCCCGTCTAACAACGTTAGTACTGGGCCCATAACCTGTTAACGACGAAGGGTGAGCGAGGGTAGAGGGTTAAAATTTTCTTATCTCATTTGAATGAATGAATGAATTTATTTATTAATACTGCAATTGAGTTACACTCGGTGATAGTTACAAATAATAAGATTAAAATAAGGTATTGAATAGTTGCTAATAAGAATAATAATATAAACAAACATAGTAAATCGTAATTTACATCTTAAAGAAAAAATTGAAGTACCCATTGTACAGATGTTATTTTGTCGCACTACACTTGCACTTCACCATCACTTACACTTCGTAATTCTTCACTGAAAAACTTTGCTATTTGAAGGAAATGTTTCAAAAACTTCTGCAGGTAAATTGTTCCAATCCCTTATAGTCTGTTTTAAGAACTAGTTTTTCCCAATATCGGTTTTAAAGCTGCTCTGGCCATTTTTTTTCAATTATGATGCCGTCTACTTCTTAACACTTTGACGCAATGTTCCTCCTACCAGGATTGTTGGCCTCCCAACCTGATTGAAGAACCTTCCCATTTCCGAGGCCAGGACACCACCACCCTCTGTACTCTTTCCAGTGCCTCGACCTGATGTTTTCGGAACGGATCCCAACAAATACAACCGTACTCTAGTCTGCTACGCAAGTTCCCGTGTTTCACAGTTTCCTTTTTTTAAAACCCATATAACGAACTGTAGCGCCTTCCATGCTTTCCTAGTCACATGTTCTATTTGATGTTCCCAGTCCGTATTACTGCTCAAGTATATACCAAGTTACTTTCTTGTACTATTTCATTACCGCAGAGCGTATAATTAAGTACTATTTCAACGTGACGCCTACAAAAGATTATTGCCTTGCTCTTATTACAATCTATTTTCATTTTGGATAACAAATGCCCCAATCTCTTATTTTATCTAAATCTTTTTGTAGAAAATCTTCATCGAGCACAGTTTTCATTTTCGATATATAACGAAGTTGTCAGAAAAAAAGACGCACCTGAGAATTCATGCCGGAAACTAAGTCATTTACGTAGGCTAGAAATTATAAAGGACCAATAACGGAACCCTGCGGCACTCCCAATTTAACATTCGCAACTGAGGATAATTCGTTCCCTACTTTAACTCTTTGTTGTCGGTCTCGTAAAAATTCTCTAATACATAAAACTACTCGACTATAAATCCTAATTTTGGACATTTTTTGTAATAAAATGTCGTGAAGTAAAAGATCGAAAGCCTTTGCAAAATCTATGATCACCGTTACAGCTATTTGCTTTGAAAAACAGAGGTGTTTCCAGGAACCTTGTGGAATGTGTTGCAGCTCTTTCTGGACCAGAGGGAGAATTCGGTGAGCTACACGCTAAGGATGAAATATCTTCAAAACAAAATGAGAAAGTAGTAAGTAATGTAACGGATACAGAATTGTAAAGCAGTGACAGGAAGAATACTAAACCAGTGAGAGGCACGGAGAAAGTAAACCAGCGAATACAGAATCGTAAAGCAACGATGGCTTCCAAAATTCCGAAAGAAAATTTTTCCAGGTTCCACCGTTGTTCCTCGTCTGTCACAGAGATCTTCAAGAGCCTAGCAGGTAAGGGAGCGGGCGCGTACTGATAAGTGTGACGTGTAGTAGTGTGTGTGTGTGGGGGGGGTAATTACGCCCATAACTCTGAACGGACCGCGGCAGTAAATCTGGCAGCGCAATGAAATGTGTTTTAATTCGTATTAATGTGGTCGGCGTCCGCCCCAATCACGTTTTGCTCAATTTTTGTCAGGACGTAGAGGAGGACCACACACGAGGACGACGGCCGCCGCCATATCTCAGAAGCCTTAATTACCGTTCCCGCAATTGATATTCATCGCTTCCCCCCTCTTCCCCGTGTCACCCCTCCCCCTACCCCCTTTTTACTTATTGCCAGTCTTGGAAAAAGAGCAGCGCCATGGTTTTTCCTTACAAACCACACTTTACGTACCTTTGCATCCTTAATTTTATTTTAGTCAAAAGCGTACGATAATATTTAGATCTTCCTGTACTTCAACTGGACCTCCCCTCCGCCTTCAACCTCCCTATTAAAATAATAGAATACAACATCAAAATCCGTCAAACGACAACTTATAATTTCCAGCCTCCACACGCAGCTCCAATACACCATGAAACTTAAGGTAACAACCAGGACTGCATAAAAAGGTAAACTACTCCGTCAGTCATAAATGAGTCTCTTTCGTTTGCTCTTGTCTGTAAATCCTCCTTCAGTATAAAGAAGCGCATTTGTGACACTCAACAGCCCCGTGAGGGCCTTCATCAGAATCTCCTGCCATTCCTTCCGGTTCGTGGCGGCATTCCGCAAATTCCTCCCCTCTAAGGTTTCACTCCATTGTTCCCACTTCAGTTTGGGTCGACCAGTTCATCTTGTCTGTTCCGGTATAACACGACTTTACAAGTCCTGTTGTTGTCCACCCAGTCCAATCTGACAATCCTAATCTGTTAAACAGAGTCCGGGTCATTAAATAATTTATATATCACCCATATTATTCTCCTATAGCAACACATTTAAAAGGTTTCTATTCTTTTCCTTCCCGCAACTCCGATCGTCCACGTTTCACACCCATATAACGGCACACTTCATACGAATATTACACTTATATTACCCGTAAGCAAATTCCTCTTCCTTGCCTGTGCTTTCCTACTTTAGTTATTACGCTTAGCAAGTAGCATAATTCCTTAATTTCCTTCAAAATATCCCTTCCCAATCTAACTGTGTTATTCCATTGTTTCCCCATACTAAACTCCATTACGTTGGTTTATCTCTCTATTAATCCTCATGTTGAACTTTTTCTCCAGTATCCCGTTCATGCTGTTTATTATGGGTAAACTCATATAACAGAAACCTATACTAGACTCCCGCTCGCATGACAAAGATAATACACACTTATCTTCTTAAAAAAAGTAGACAAATTTAAATATTATTCATTTCCACATTTAATTTAACTGCGATTAAAATTAATTTTATTCACAATCTTTACATTCCACATCATTTCATGCTTATTTTGGGTCTTTATTTCTTTGTGCGTCATCTTTCGTCCTCATTGATGTATTTTTACTATCTCCATAAGTGATATTTGTGCTTTGGCCTGGCTTACTACCCCCAGGTTGAGCGCCTAATATTATTTTCCTCTTTGTACTAGGAAAGCGTCATTTGTCGACAAGTGTTGACTTTCTTTTTCGTTCCAGGTGAACTCCATTTATTTTTTGGCGGACCCATTTGCGCAATCGAAAGACAGGAAAAGGGCAAGATCAATTAAGCGGCGATCCTTATCAGCTTCCGGGTTTAATTTCTCAAGTTGCACTGGCGAGAGACGCCGCGGCCCTCTGCTGATGGCTTACTTTAACCTCTCCTGATGAGGACTTCATCACCGAGGCTCCTTTAATTGGCGTGGTGATTAATGCGCCCGGACTCATATTCGCAGCCACCTGCCACTCAGACGCCGTCCACTCGAGCTTTAATTGAAACGTTTTAAGGTGGCCAACCTGCCAACTTTCCACAATCGTAAAAGTCGATGGGCCCGGGTCGTTTCCAAATTTTTGTATCTTAATTGGGAGACACGAACACGTCGAGGAAGGCGACCGGAAAACGGGATTTCTTCCCCGAACTTGTATGAAAATTACCACGGAAAGTGACGTCAGCGACGTGGCTGAGTTACAGTGGTGCCTTTCAGGTTATTAAACTTTTTTTTTAAAATAAAAAATGTGGACTTACAATTGAAAAAGTTGTGTTTTATTTCCGCGTCTTTATCCTCCAGGGAAATAACAATACCTAAAACCGAAAGTGACGTCACAAATATGGCCTACTCACCCAAATAAATATAAATCATAAGTTTCCACAAATTCCCCTTTGTCCTTCTTTCTCCAAATTCCTTTTTAAGAAAGATTCTCAAATCGTAAATGTCAAGTCTCGCTGTTTCTCCTTTGTTCCTCTTCCTTCTTTCTCCGAATTCCTTTTTGGCAAAGGTTCTCATATTTAAAATCTCGAGACTCCGCGAATTCTCCTTTTTTTCGTCCTTCTTTGCCGAATTCCTGTTTGAGAAAGATTCTCAAATCGTAAACCTTCAGTCTTAACGAATTCTCCTTTCTGTCTCATACTTCTTTCTCCAAATTCCTTTTTCTTTCTTATTTTTCGGCAAATTTCTCTTTCGCGTTGTCGATTAAAGAACTTTCTCCCTTTAATTCGACTTCGGTTTCTCCCTCTAATACAAAACAGTGGGTCTCTGTTAGTGGGAAAATGGACGGGTTCCTGAACGTAATCACAGATAAGGGACGTCGACGAACGCGGAGGGTGGATGTCTACTCCAGCGTGACAGTGGACGGCGACGACGGCTGTTGTTACACATACAGCTTGGCGATGTAATGATGACGCAGGCAAGGGTCACGTCACGCTCGTTGGCCGCCGACAAAAAGCGGGAAATTGGCCTCGGCCAGATAAACCCTTAATCTGGTGTCAGTTGACACCGCTGAGGCGGAACCGCAAAGCTGAATGAAAGGAGGGGGAGGACAATGGCCCCGATGTCAACAAAGTGGCCAGCGCCATCCATCTTAACAGCGTCTGTCTGCAGATAAGCCACATGGTCTCTCCCTCTCCTCGTCATCTGGCTGCATGCAACCATCAGCTTCTACCACACGTTCTTATGAACGAGGGACGAATCGATGCACGCTTCACCAACCGGGTCAAATATTTGCTTTTTCAGATACCTCATTTTCGACAATATCATCATCGTCCTCCTCGGGTTCACTATACATATATTATCTTATTTAACTACGGACCTAATAAACCTCGAATCATTTAAAAATGCTTCTCTCTCACACACACACACACGCACACATTTAGTTTTTTTTCTTTCTGATTTATCTCTCCTATTTTTGTCCGTTTTTATCTCATTGTTATATTCTCAAAGTGAAGACAACAGAAGTTTCACCGAGAAATGATTTGTAATTTAGTAACACTGAATATTATCTATAATTATTATAATTTTGTTTGGATGAAAGATATTTCTGTGGCAAAAGTAATTGTTTTACGAAACCAGCCTTTATCTTTATTTTCTTTTTAAAGCTACCTTTATGGCAAAGCTGACGAGTCAAAATTATCATCGTTTCGATAGCAACGAAGCAAGTTGTTTCTGAGGGAGTCGTTTATTTATAATTTTATCAACTACTATGGTCTTTTTTGCGATTCTAGGAAGTCATTCTGTTAGTTGTAAGAGTTTCACGCTGTGGAAAACTAACACATACAACAACAGACAGGGTTCGAACCCGATGCAAGGTTTCCATGCTGACAACTTCACCGCAGGAGACTTAAGTGTCATTGTGGGAAGGAACGCGTTTTTGACTTTATCACTTAATTATTTTTTTTCCAATTTTATTTTCTTCACGTTCCTGTAACGTCAATTTTTTATATATTGCCTATATTATTTTTATATTTCTTATCTATTTCGGATATATCTTGTAACTAGCCTGTCTGTTGCCTTTCTCACTTATGTTTTCTTTTCTCACTATAGTGCAATTATGAAGGTAAAGAGAAACAAAGATCGCAACAAATGAGAGAAAACTTACTACGTCATCGTGTCAATGAGACGGTATGTAGCTACAGTAAATGAAAGAGAGGCAAATAATTATTTGGCTTTAGTTTGGACGAAGTAATTCTTTTTTTAACTGCCGTTTTAGTCGTCAGCCGAGGTTAAGAATTAAATTGATCGTTAATTAGTGAGAAAAATACATCTCTTTTTGACTGAGTTTTTTTGGGTTTAACAGGCTACATGAGGGTGTTCCTGAAACAGACAACTCCCCTTAATAGCATAGGAAGGGGGATGCGTAAGGTAGAGCAAAGGTAGCCAAGGGTTGACTAGGGCCCCCGGTCTGTGGTTTAAGGATCCTACACGGTGTTTCACCTAAAGAGATGCAGGGAAAACCCTAGAAAACATGCAAAAGGAAGATCGGGCATTGGGTACTATTCTCACGCCCTTCCGAATGATTGCTGTGGGGTCGCAGCATTCCCTTCTCCGTGTCTCCATCAGTTTTTAGGAGGCAGTTGGCCGACTGATCCGATGGGATTAGCGGATAACTCTTGCCATATGCCCAAAATCTTCGATCCCAGTTTACATACGTCCTAAAATAGGTGAAGGTGTCTCGGCATGTGAGAACGCCAGAGAGAATACGAGGCATTCCCGACAAAATCAGGTGAGCCCCGCAGTCACTATGGGGGAAATGCCTGCGAGAGAAACTCCCACAGGCAATCTTTATATTTGACTGAGGTAGTCGTATATGCTATTTTATTTGTAACAAATTGTCGTTTCGAAAGCGAGTAAAAGGAGCCACACTTTTGCCTGAGGGAGTCGTTTAAGTATTTTTATTATAGTTTTGGAGCCAAGTTGGTAGAAGTGACGCTCCAGCGCCGGTTTGGACTTCTCACGCCGTCCCAGGGCAAGGAGGCAGACACGGCAAAAGCAAAATGAAGAAGCGCTCGTATTAATGTTTGGAAATTAAGTTTAATTTACGAGCGGCAGTTTTCGCCCAAAGCGGAAGGCATATTAATCACTTGGTAATGACACAGGACGGAATGCAATTACAGGTCCGGCGTGACAAGAGGCTCTGGTCGTGGCCTTCCTAATTAGATAGACCACCACCGCCACCTTCTCCGCCTCCAACGCTAAGTTATGGCTTTATTAACGACGACTAACCAACAACGCGCGACGCACCCTCGAGTCACAGGGAAGAGAAGGCAATCGACGTTGGTCAGCCGCAAGTCCGATGACTGACGCCACAGAAACATCTCTCGTTCTCGTCGTCGACGGAAACCAGGAAGATGTCTCGTAAGATTTTGCAATAAATGAAACACCGAGGCTTCCTCAGCTTTTATGGAACGCACGTGGTAAATTACGGTCTTGTAAGAAAAGCCTGGAAAGTGGGCTCATCAGTGGTTGTGTAAATACTGTAAGTAATCCTTTTGAGTGACCAATCAGGTGATGCCTCGGTGATGGTGACAGCATTCTTTCACATGAGACGAAGCATGATTGATCGTCAACGACGTTACCAGTGTCACTAAGATGACCAGGGCCATTTCACGGTTCCATTTGCAAAACCGAAAGACAATATTTTTATTACAATTTTCTAATAAATATCCTGAGGTTGTTATGCTGGAGTAGTTGATGTAGCTGTGAAGATGGTATGTGAAGAGATGATCAAGAGTCGTCACCAGTAACTTCACCTTCTTCTCGTGTGTGTTATTTATGGAGTAAGCCACGTGTACGTGGAGAGTGAGTCTCTCCCCCTCTCTCTCTCTCTGTAATGGACGGCGAGAATGAGAATTTAATCACAGGTAGTTCAGGTTTTCGAATCCTTTTAATCTTTATCCGTATATTTATGGTGTGGATGTGCCACCTGACGAGGACAGACACCTGCGTCTAATTGTCCACGGTCTGTGTCCTCATCATCGTCCTCCTCGTCCTTGCTTGGAACACAGCTTCTGTAATTATCCGTGGGCATACGAGTTTTTGAACCAGTTTAAGATATTCTTCATATTAGCATTACACGTCTCCCCGGTCGGTTCCTATCCTTGCCTTTTATTTTGCTCCATTAACCAGGGGGGAGAACCAGACTCCTTTACGATCACCTGGAAAACACTTGCACCTTCGAATCCTTTTCAACGACATTTAGTTGACGACGTCAGGATTGATTGATAAGCTCTGTCTGAAAGCTTCACCCAAAATCGGTTCTCAACAAATTATAATCCTCGTCATATTAAATACGAAACCGGCTGGTGAACTTCTCAGATTCATAATAATTTGACCACAACAACCTTTGGACTAGGACTCGCATAAAAACAGCTACAAGAAAATAAAGAACCTCACATGAAAAACAAATATAATTAAATATGTGAAGACTCATAGAAGATTCTCTTGGAAAGGACGAAGGAAAATACAACACCAGCGAAGGTCTAGTCATTCAAATATTTCCAGACTCTTTGGAACTTCTTCAGGAACAAAACTGTGTAAATTTCCAGCAGACGTTAAATTTTTAATTGTATTTAAAATCCATGATTTTTAATCTTTCAACTATTGTACTATTTGTTAAATCAGATTTATGAAAATCAGACGGGAGGATAGGGTAACCAACGAGGTAGCTCCAAGCAGAATAGGACAAGAGAAACAATTTGGAGGACTCTGAAGGGATGGATTAATAGGCCACATTTTGAGACATGAGGGAAGTGAACAGAAAAAAGGGGGAACCAAGGATGGAACAAGATGACCAGATTGGGGAGGATAAGGTATGCAGTAGCTATGTATAAATGAAAAGGCTTGCGCCAGATAGGGTTGCATCATACCAGTCGAAGGAATCAATTTCACAACAACAATAACCATTTAAAAAGTTAATATTTAATTTTTGTTATATATAATAAAACAATTTATGACCTTTTAAACATTTATTTTTTTAAAGTAAAATTATTTACTAGCAACGTTTCGGAATGTTTTTCGCCCATCTTAAGGTCTGCTTCATATAGAGGAATTATTTTCCACAAATTAAAAAAAAGAGAAAGGTAAAGTTAAACGAAACTTTATAAAAATTCTGTTAATTCATCATTTTTTATAAGCTTTGAGCATCCACTAATATCTTTATTGCTAACTAATGAGGATTGTGACATGCTCTTAAATGTTATAATTCCGGCTCTATTAATAATAATTACTTATTCTTATATATGTCATTATTTGCTCTATTTTACATGACAACTTAATATTACTATCCGCTTTATTATTTTATTAACATAATCATTTCTCATTATAATAATGATGGTTTATCTATATTATTGTTACTGTCTTCTTTTTATATTTAATATTAGGATAATTATGATAACTATTTATAACATTTGTTTCTTCTTGTATTTATCTTTGTTGCTTATTATTAATTCTGTTATTATTACTATTTCTTCTCCCTTTATTTTTTTATAACTATTTATATTTATCTTATATAAAAACACAGTAAATAAGATGACAGTATATAATGGGCAATCAAAGAGGAACAATGTTATTTGTTTTTCTCCTGACGAAGATCCAATTTAGGGGTGCGAAATGTAGTGTGTTATTAAATCGTTGGAATTGTGTTAATTTCATTGCCAGTTTATTAGATTTCACCTGACTGTTTGGATATTATACTTATTATTATTTCGTCTTTTTCCATCTCGCTGTCTTTAGTGTTACTGTAAGGCAAAGTATGTGACGAAGCTGATGACAGAGGAAACGTTTCACTTGTCTTTCCCCACTGTTTCTCCTCCCTCACCAAACAAGTGCCAGCGTTGCAAAATTTCTCACAAAATATTTACGGTCATGTGTGACGAATATGCGTGCGTTCGCGTGTGTGTCGCTCTATTTTGTCCACCTGCCCCTCTCTCCCTCTCCCCCCACCACTTCTCTCTGTCTCCCTCTCTCCTCATCTAACTCACGCGGTCCGTATTTGGCGTGTAGATGAGCTTAATTAAGCTAATTTCGCGGATCCACTTCCGGCCTGACATGGGTGGCGACTCGCCAATTAAACGCCATTGATTATCCGCCCTTAATTACGATCCTTCCTCGCATTATCAGCTGCTTCACACGTGCCAACAACTCCAGAGGGCTTCCAGAAACGGAAAGACTCCATCTCCATAGCACGTGCGTGTGGAGAACACTTGGCAACGCTTAGCGGAGGACCAAGGGAGACAGTCCTTAGACTGGTCTCATCCATGCTAACCCATTCTGTGTAAGTCTTTTCATTTCTACATGACTACCAAATCCTCCGTTCACTTCAGTCTAATTCTAAGGTCCTCATGCCTGAAAACGAGGCTTATTAATCTATCCCTTCAAAGTCCTCCATATTGTTCTCTCTTCTCTTTTTCTGCTATAAACTTCCTCCTTAGCGATTCATTCCACCCTTCTCATTCTTCTATAGCGCCACATTTATAAATCTTCTATTCTTTTCCAGTCTGCAACTCCTATCGTCCACGTTTCTTACCTATATAACGTTACACTCCACATCAACATTTCCTAGAATTCATATTTATATTAGGCGTAGGTAAATTCCTCTTCTGTGCCTGTGCTATCCTACTCTAGTTATTATGCTTCCTAAGTAGCAGAATTCCTTAACTTCCTTCAAAATATTCCTTCCCATTCTAACGGCTTTTGTTTCCCCACTGTTTCCCATACTACATTCCATCACCCTTTCTATTAATCCTCATGTAGTACAATTTCTCCAAGACCACGTTCATACCATTTATTATACTTTCCAAGTACTCTTCTGGCGCCTCTAATGTCATAACATAATCGGGAAACCTCAAGTTTCTTGTTTGGAGACTTAAATTTTAAAAAAAATGTATATTATTAATAATTATGAAAATCAGATGGGTGGATAGAATCAATAATGAGAAAGTTATAATCAGAATGGGGGACAGAGAACAATATGGAAGGAATTCGACTAAGAGAAGGGATAGATTAATAGGCCACGTTTTAAGACATGAGGGTCTTGTAAAATTAGCATTAGATGGAAGTGTGTGGGGTAAGAACAGAAGAGGGTGGCCGAGGATGGAATAAATTTAGCAGATTAGGGAGGATTTGGTAGCTATGCGGAAATGAAAAGGCTTGAGCAAGATAGGTTAGCATGGGGGGTTACATCAGACCAGTTTTAGGACTGAATACCACAACAACAAGCAAATCGTCATAGATACCGGCAGGTGATATGTAACAACAAATAACATGGACATACTGAAAATTAAAAAAAGCTTAGATCTGTCAAAACAGTATTAGAGGAATCAGAAGAATACTTAGAAAGCATAATGAATGGCATGAACGTGGTCGTGGTGAAGGATAATGGAGTGTAGAATGAGAAATAGTGTAACAATAAAGGCTGTTAGATTGGGAAGTTAAGGAAATTTGTTACTTGGGCAGCATAATAACTAGAGTAGGATAGCTCAGGCAAGGAAGAGGATTTTACTTACGGCTAATATAAGTATGAATATTAGGATACACCAACAAAATATTTTTTTACAGTGATGGTCACTGAACCGCTGTTGTATCTCATGGTATGGATTAAACCCGAATGGGATTTATTGACGAGTTCCCATTTACATGTGAAGTGTTATACCTTGTAGTACATTGGTGAGGAAGAAGGAGCAAAGTATCCCGAGGGCGCCGAACAGCCTTCTGGGATTCAACGCAACTGCGGTCAGTTGAGAGACGTATCAGTTAGTTTATTGCGATATTTAGCGCGTACAAGCTTCGTATCAGATTGTTTTGATGGCAGACGGAAAAAAGAAAACATCAACAACAAACCGGTTGGTTGGTTAGATCAAGCAGCTGCTTTCTTCTTCTTCTTCTACCGTCGTCGTCGTCACTCCTCGCGGAAATAAGAACGAACGAGCCGAGCACGAGCGACCTAGCTGAGCAGGTCCGTTGTTGGTGGACGCCGACAAACACTCGTCGGCAGGAAACAAGAGTCGGGGACACAGGCGAGGAGAAATATTTCGCATCGGAAATGGGTGAACTCGTCTCGTCGCGGACGACCTCGAGTAATTAGACAAGCACGTGTAAAGGAGTTCCCCTCTCCCTCCCACTGGTGGACTAGAATCTCTGGAACGCGGCGTAGTACTACGACAGGTAGCAACACCACCTCATTTCCTCCTCATTCCTGTGTAATGCAGGTTTCGTTACAATGACAAACGTCTTCCGCCTTGCTCTAGTCGGTTCAGCAACAACCACTTACATCCGCGGGAGGTCGAAGGATGGATTATGCAATATTTTGTCCACAATAACTACGAGCAAGAAATTTGAGTATACATTTACCACAGCCTGTGTGATCTAGACGAAGCGTTTCACTTAATTATTTTGTTTGCTGTTTTGGTATTCAGTCCTAAGACTGGTCTGGTGCAACCCTCCATGCTAACCTAAATTCCGCAAGTCTTTCCATTTCAGCACAACTGCCACTAATCTGCTCAGTATATTCCATCCAAGGCCTTCCTCTTCTGTTATTACCCCACACACTTCATTCTAATGCTACTTTTACAAGACCCTCATGTCTTAAAACGTAACCTAGTTACAGAAAGAAAAAAAATAGAATCCTTTGAAATGTTGTGCGATAGGAGAATGAGATTGGTGGATAGAATCACTAACCAGGAAGCTCTAAATAGAATAGAGGAAGGGCGAACAATATGGAAGTAGGTTGACAAAGAGAAGGGATAGATTAATAGGCCACCTTTTGAGACATGAGAATCATGTAAAATTAGCATTAGAGGGAAGTGTGTGGGGTATGAACAGAAGAGGGAGGCTGTGAATGGAATATACTGAGTAGATTAGGAGCGGATGTGGTAGTTATGCGAAAATGAAAAGGCTGGCGCAATAATGATTAGCATGGAGGGTTGCATCAGACCAGTCTCGGGACTGAATACCACAACAACAACAACAGCCTGTCTATCAAGTATTCAGGTTAAATAGGAACAATAATTTAACATTTTCTATTGTATATAATAGTTTTTACAGTAACCATAGTTGTACAACTAAAAATGTACGGACTATTTTTTTATTAATAAATAAAAATGAAACCTCTGTTTTCCCTGTAAATGACGTCTCCCATTTAGATTACTGTCTCAAAGTGACCTGTTTGTAATTTAAAAGAAACGTATTGAAGTGTGTGTGTGGAGAGAGAGAGAGAGAGAGAGAGAGAGAGAGAGAGAGAGACTGTCCTTTCAGTGATGGCAGCTGCCAGAAGTCAGACAGCGTAAATAATATCGAGACACGCGCTATCGACCCGACCCTATCGCTTCTAGTTGAAAACAGTCGTAAGCAGAGGACGGAAGCCAACTGAAAATTCGCCATCTGTTAAGGTCTGAATGCTTAATTGCTGAAGAATAGATACACGCCAAACCATTACTCACGAGAGAAACTTCTCATGAATGCTCTGAGGACGAGTCGGGCTCTTTATCTGTGATATCTCCAACACTTCTTCTTCTTCGTCATCACCCGTCAATGATGATCCGATCTAGTCAACTCTGGAGTCCCTTTCCAGTCCAATTTTCCTAATTGTAATTCTGAATCCACAGTACAACCAGACCACCTGTAATGAGATAAACTTATGATCTCACAACGACAATCAAAATTTATTAAACCCACACTCGACTCACAGAGGAAACGGAAGGGTATTGGGGTGCGGAGACTGTTCAATTCTCCAATAAGAAACAACACCGTTGAAAGGTGAAGAAAAATTTTCGTGAAGCGTAGTCCGGAAGTGATCTGAGGATGCTGCGACGTGCTGATTCGCTAAGAAACAATAATAGGTTATGGGAGCAGAAAAATATAGTATTCTCTCTCTCTCTCTCTCTCTTGCCTGTTTCGAAATCTCACAAAATCACAATATGTGTGGAAGAGGTAAATATTTAAAAATACAAATAAAGAGAGGCAGACGGAGAAAATGGGAAACACACAGAGATATAGAGAGGCATTGTAAAGAGGCAGAGAGAAAGAAGGAAAGACTAAAACTCCAGAGTAATAAACTAAATGTACGTCACACCAATTATTATTATTATTATTGGAGAGTAAAAGTAGTGGAGAGAGAACTATTTTTTCATTTATTTTAAGGATCACTTAACACGGCATAGGGGAAAAATATAGCTATTTCCGAATCTCACTTATTTAGTTAACGTGGGTCAGAGGGAAACATAAAGGAAGGCAAAGAAAGAAGGGTGGACAGAAGAAGAGAAAGAGAGACAGAGAAAGATACGGACGAAAATGGGAGCAGACGGAGAGAATAGGAAACACGCAGAAAAATAGGAAGACACGGTTAAGAGACAGAGAGAGAGACAAAAAGATACGGAAGAAGAGAGACAGAAACAGATATAGAGAAAGCGGGGTAGAGAGAAACAGGAGAGAGAGAGAGAGAGAGAGAGAGAGAGAGAGAGAGAGACCTCCTGCGCAATAAATTAAATTTACGAGATTAACCATTACGTCATATCAATAATTTTTATTATCATTGGAAAGTAAAAGTAGTGGAACGGGAGAAATTTAAAAAAAAATGAAATTCCTCTGATGAGGATCACTTAACACGTCACAGGGGGGAAAATATAGTTGTATAAGCATAAGAAAC
This sequence comes from Eucriotettix oculatus, assembly GCA_034510155.1. Taxonomy (NCBI): domain Eukaryota; kingdom Metazoa; phylum Arthropoda; class Insecta; order Orthoptera; family Tetrigidae; genus Eucriotettix; species Eucriotettix oculatus. Next base: position 19,727,326 of record CM067381.1, read on the forward strand.
CTTCCGAGCGTGAACCTTTATTACCGTAAGTGGATTCGCACGTCATCTATGAAATATGCATCGGCTTGGAAAACGGAACAAAAATTATATAGACCACGAAGACAGCTAGAAAAAAAGACGCAACGAAAGACTGAAAAGGAAAATAAAGAAATGCGGAATGAATGTAAAACGAAGAAAGTGTTTTGAATGAAGTAGGAACGTAAATAGAGGAAACAATTTTGAAAGGCAGATAGGGCGAAGGAAGAGAAGAAGACCTCCAAATTATCAATTCATATATTACGTCCTAACAAGTTACTGATTTGAAAGCTTTCCGGTATTTAATCTCCGGGAAAACAGATAAAAGTCAAGTCAAATAAAGCAGAAAAACACAAAAATAAAGATTTCTAGGAAAGAAAAGAATTATAACTATAAACGTGGAAGATGTCTCTATGATATGTAATGATAAATCGATCAAAGAAAAAACAACAAATAACAATAGTGAATGGAGGCAACGCTTTGGAGACTATAAAGAGACTAAAGCTAGAATGCATTTTTCTGCATAGTGTAATGACTCGGAGTTAGATTAAATGAACAATTAACCATTCTGAATAACATATAATCCACAGGGGCACAGCTGACGGTCGAAACGTCTTTAGTTTAACATTAGTTATATTACCTGATTGTTTGAAGCAATAAAAGCCCAAAAGGTCTATAAATTTATTGATATCCTTTCAATACACGCTGTTTCGTCGCCTTAGTTTGGGGACCCTCATCTAAGGAAACAAGAAATTTACGTTTATTTATAATTTATTTAGTATTATGAGTTATGGGCCTTTTCACCATTTATTATGTCTATAGTTTTAGTTTAAAATCCTTCAAAATAATTTGTTAATTGTCTGTTATACGTGGTCCTCAATTTGTGTCGCCGTTAAATGGTCAAAGTTCCACAACACTTACTATAAATTACTACAAAATCTTCTTGTTTGGAATTTTTTCCCCGTTAAGGTCACGGGGCTATTTGAACTGCAGAGTTGAGGCTGAATTTTTGAACTTATGTATTACATTGTAATATCTTTGGAATTGACGTCATCATCGAACTCGAGAAACGGATAATTAATGGGAATGTAACGGAGACGAGCTTTTCATTGAGAGGGAAAGGGAACGTAATGGATAAATCCCTTACTGCTACCGAAAAAGGTCTTATTTTTTCCATTAGTAATTCGTTTAGTCCGAACTAAATTCAATTCTACGTCAAATAAATTGTAAGGCGTGACTTCCCTTTCCTTCCCATCCTGCCCACATACGTCATGGTGACGTAGTATTTCCCTTGTGACTGGTTTCTTGAAACAAATCCAACTGTTATAATTCCAGTGAGTGAGAGAGGGGGACTGCTTAATATTTCAAGATAAGCTTTTTCAATTAGACGACATTTCAATTACTTGGCCATCGCTCTTGGGCTTTGCTTAATGCGACAGACACTTTTCTCCTCTTCCTCTTATCCCTTCCCTCCCTTTTCCCCCGTGGAAAGGAAAACGTCTTGGAATGATGTGTGCTTAACAAATACTCTGATATATATACATATACATATATATCTGTGGGACAAATCAGGGATTTACGTCTCCTTGATTGGCCCTAAACTGGTTCCTCGCGGCTCTCCCCCCTCCCTCCTCCCCTGACCTAACTAACCCTCAGTCTCTTAACCGTCAACACAAATATTTCATGGAAATAATAAAAAAGAGACAGCAAAATAATTAACATCTGATTTTCACAATAATTAACTAAAATAACAACCAAAATACAGACAAAGCTTTTATTTAATAAAAACGGACCTTTCGTAACCATCTTTGGGACATCCTCAGGTAATTCCTTAAATATCGAAGAAAATATTATTACTCTAGCCAAATTGTATAATAATGTAAAGTGGACTGTCAAAATGGAACAGCATCAACACAAATGTCGACGAAATTAAAATATATATGTATATATATCGCCTGCACTCTAAAAAAAATATTTTTTTGATGATCGTAGAAGGATTAATTATTAATATTGGTAAATTTTTATCACATTTAATATATATTTGATTACGATTACATTCCCATCGGAAGGAAACGAAAGGGGGAAATAAAAGGACAATTAAAGGTGGAAAGAGAAGAATAAATACTGTGGAAGAAGAATATTCAAAAGAGGAAAAACATTTTTTACACATCAACTGTTTTATAAACTTCAACTATTCGTTGAAAAACGTAAGAATGGGCCTTAAGAATTTTTTATAGACTTAAAGATCGCTTAAGTAGCCAGTGACCTTTCGGGGTAATTTCCACAATTTTGGTTCACAAAAAGAAGCCAAAATGTAAAGTGGGCAGCTTCAACTGAAATGTCGACGAAAAAAAGAACATATTGCCTGTTGGAAAATAAAATATTTTGTCCTTGCTGATTGAAAAGAGATTAATTATTAATATTGGTCAATTCTTATGTCATTTAATATCTGTTTGATTACGATTACTCTCACGTTGGAAGGGTGTAGGGGGGAAATGAATCGAGAATTTAAAGGTGGGAAATTGTTCACGACAACTGTTTTATAAACCTCAAACTTTCGTTAAAGAACGGAAGAATGATGGGTGTAAGTAACTTATGCAGTTCATAGTCGCGATTATAGGAAAAATAAATTAATAAGTTCACCCTCATTTCGGCAAATTTGGGTATTCCGGTGACCTTGACGGGGAAAATATGTGGAAACAAGAAAATTTAATGTCAATTAAATACAATTAATGGCCAAAAATCAGAGATAGGAGAATTTTAATTCAGAAATAGACGTTTCGTACCCCGCATTTAGGGAACTTTTCAGGTCTTTCACTAGGAACTTAACAGAAATTTTGTGGTACTACCGTAAACTCCAGGGCCATTTATTGTATTTTATTTATAATATTAAGTCAGGTTGTTATCATTATTTTATATAAATTTTAATGTGATTTTTTCAACACGATACCGTCGAAACGTCGTTTACGTTTCGTTTTAAAGAGCATAAAAGATAATGAGTATTATTTCCCCTTGCATTTCATCGACACGTTGCAAGACATTCCTTTTCTTAATATTCGTGCACGGAATTTGCAAAGAGAATAACAAGCTAGCGTGGCAATCTTCGTGTTCCGTTGTTGTAGGGAAGAGAGGTCGGTGGCATCGCGATCGCCGTGCTTTGCTACGTCCTTGCACTACTACTATACTAGTCATCACTCTCGCTACGTAACGTTATAAGTAAAAGTCACGCTTGTTAAATGTCATATTATTCGGAAAATGAAGGAAACTGGAAATCCGGAGCTGGAAGTACAACCTGTGCTAGAGAAGTGGAGACGCAGGAAGGGAGAAGAAAGTAAAACATTGAAAGGCTGTCTCCTGCCCCCAAAGGCTGACCTACTAGCTGTAAAACTAGTAGAACTTATGCAGCGAGAGCGTTGTGCAGGCAAGTGCTTCCAAATTTGATGTGAAAAATAGCTGAACTAAAAAATAAAGAAAAATGTAATATCTTAGTTTGTAAATCCCATTGAATGTATAAAAAGGATGGAAGCAGCTATTACTTACCATAGTTTTCCTCATCCTTCACATTAGAGTGCCCGCTCTTTCTCCCTTCTATATTCATCCAGCTGCGATCTAACAGCACTTTTCCCTTCATCCTCCTATCCCCCTTCACCCTATATCCCTCTAATCATATCCCTAGTTTTAGTTTATTAATTACTATAAAAGTAATAATAAGGATAGACGAATTTTTTGTAACTCAAATTTGTTACTTTGAGAAGATAAGGCCTGTTATAGATGTACCAGAAAACAGGCTATTATATGTCCTAAATAATTAATAACAGAGAATAATAATTTTATATAATTTTCCTCCAAGTGATTAGCTTAAACAGGATTAAGAGGGTTGTTTTAGACTTCGTGACGTAACTAGATAAAACGCTTCGTGACACAATCTTGTGGTCTATTGATTGGTTGGCCATCTCTCCGACGACCTTTCCTCGTAGTCGTGTGGTCATCACGGTAGAGATCTCCCTCTCAGTAGGATTCACCAGTGGTGAAACGAGAAACAGACTCTGAGCTACTGGTCAGGGGGGAAATAAAACCACCGGAGCCAGTATTAGAGGTGGAGAGATTCAGATCTACAGTCGATGGAAGGGTGAAGATGATGGTCGTAATTACACACAAAGATAAGCCAGCCAAAGCTTCGTTAGCAGCCAGGGACAGCGAAGGACGGGGGTGAGGGGACGAAACCTCTTGTCAATACCCGGCAGATAAGATCCCAGACAGTAAATTGGGTCATTTATATACATTTTTTTACTAACAGAAACATTGACGAGGAAACACATTACCATTGAAAGTGCTAATTAATCATTCAATGATTTGGAAGTTTTAACAAATATCACAACATTTATGAAGCAAAATCCAGGTTATGTTGACCAACTGTGGCTTCCTCGTTCCATCGTGAGTCTTCATTATTCTTTAAGAGGCCAGTACAGGAACGTTTCTGGGGTTTTTGCGAAACAAAATGTTGTTATTTTGTATGTCAGCAGCAGGCCGGCTTATAACTACTGTGGTCAGGTCAATAAAATTTTATTTCACAATGATTCGGACTCTTATAAAGAAGGATTCTCTTGTGAAACTCTCCATACTTGAACGGAACTCTAACCACATTTCCAGGCGTTCGTCCTAATTCATCAGATGACACTTCTTCATTGATTGACGCTGATAGCAATGCTCCCATTTCAGATAATCGCCGAATATAACCCATGTAGGCCAAGGTCAGCAAGGTGGTTGACCCAAAAGTTGAATAGGGGTGACTTCCCAAACCTCGAACATTTTGGAGAGGAAGGGTAGGGACGCCAACCCCCATTGGTGGAAATTCTTTAATATATTTATAAATTTAAAATAAAAACCACGTCAGAATATTGCGTGGTCACGGTCAAAAGGTGAAGGGAAAGTATCAAGCTGGGATGCCTGCTCTGAAGTACTGAAAATTAAACCGTGGCGTCTCAAGATAAAATCATGTGAAATTCCATCATTAAGGCTGCTCATAAAAAGACTGTAACGTTACATTTTCTCAAACCCACAGGCTTCGTTCTCTCTAGAAAAATGTTATAGCAATAAAATAAATAAGTAATAAGAGGGAAATTAACTCCATGTCATACGAATAACAGCTGTTTCCTCCATCAATCATGGACTTTTATTGTCCTTTGACATGTCAGGAGAACATTTATTGATGTAACGTGATGTAAAATGTCGTCGTCTTGTCTATCAGCGCGGACTGGATTAAACAGTCGAGCTGTAGCGGATATATTTGGACGTTTCAGACGTCTTCCCACAGTTCTACAGAGAATCGTTTTATGTGATTGTTTCTGATATAATACTGGATTAAGCACATTAAAATGTCCTACTTGTAAGGATAAATGACTAGGACCTTTAAGGATGCAGATAGAAGGTAATAAAAGAAATGGAATACCCAAGCTTAGTGGTTAAGTCTTGAAAGGTCTAACAACAATTAAAATGGTAGACAGAGACTCAATATCGATTTTTGTTTAGACGAATAAAACTCTTAAAGGTCTGTGATCTTTTAAGACGCTTTTTCCCAATGACTACAACTACAAACATCGGATTCTCAATCTAATAAAATTTACGTTTTATTTGGCATATGAAGCTCAAGTTTCAGACAAACATCGGCCTTCTCCCACCCATCATTATCATTTGAAACGTCAGGAAAAGAACAACTGATGTCTGCCGTGACACAAAATGTTGTTGTCTTGTCTGTCAGCCGCGGGCTGGATGGGCGTAGTTATTAATACTGTGGTATTGCTGGGTGCTCACTCTCACTCTCACTTCCATGTGTGCAAGACACGCGGAATAATGGAGACGACGAAGATGATAATAATAATAATAATTTCACTTTTATCTGCCTGAATCTGAAACACACGTCTGCACTCAACGCCGCCGCCATTAGCATTTAAATTAAACTGGTGACACCATTTCTTTTTGTCTAGATGTTTAAAAATTAAAAGAGCAGACACGATCAAATCTATAAAAGGATGATGCTGATGATGATAATGACAGTAACTTTGAATTGCTAAAACAGAGACAAGGAAACAATTTAGGGGAGAAAGTTAGCCGCCGTGCATCATGATAAGTAATACAAGGTGATGACGGCTTTCTTTTTTTCTATATATGCAATTACAACTTCCCTTGATTTCAACAGGATTAAGTCTTCTAGGACCTGTTAGCTGCTACTCTTTTCAACAGAACCACTATCTTAAGTCTTTTTTAAAATGTAAGATCAGGCAATATTATTCATTTAACATTCAGCTTTACTTCAAACCAGAATCTCTCAACTTTCAATTATATCCAGAATGTCAGAATCTGTTTATTTCCAGTGGTAAATTATAATATGTACTCCCCTTCTGTATAGGAAACACTTGAAATTACAGATGAGAAGAAAACGAATTTAATTTTTTTTCTATAACTTTTCCGATCTTCAAAAACAATTAATCACTAATTTTCTTCTTTTCCCTAAGATACAAGGAAAATACATACTTATTTTTGCACACCATCAAAATTAAACTGGGGCGAACACGTAAAGGGATAGAGGTCGTTACAGTTCAGGAACAGGATATTGAGGAAAAGTACAAGACAGACCAAGGCACTTCTCTAGTTAGACCTATGAAAGAATACAGGGCAGCAAGTTGGGATCCTTACAGACATCAATGCCCTGGATAAAATTCAGAAACGGGCTGGGATTTTGTGGGGGAAGGGGGGGGGGCGATACTAAATAGGAACCACTCGGTGATAAGAGGAAAAAGGCTAGACTTCGGGGAACTCTGCAAAGCTTACACGACCTGGTCAGAAATAAGGGAACGTTAAATTTATCTCTAAAAACAACCATAATTAAAAAAAATAAAGGAAAGGGGCCAAAGAAAGGATGTGGACAAATATTCCTTCGTAAACAGAGTGATAAGGGACTGGAATGCTTTGCCTACTGAAGCCTTTCCCTAAGAATGCAAAAGTTTTTAAAAAGAATTTAGAAACACTGAAAAGATATGGGCTTATTTTGAAAAAAAAATACGTGAAATATTTTTTAATTGTATTTTTATTTTTTTCTTGCAGTTTATCTTTTTTTTAGTTCATCCAAAATTTGTCATTGTACTTTAATTTTATCAACAAACTGCACACCGGGAAACTGCCAGCCCACCTCTAGTAATAATAAATATATTGGAGAATGAGTCTGAAATTATTAACATGGCTAGAAGGAACATGATGCTCGTGTGTCTCGATTTCTTCTGTCGGTAATGACGCTTAAAATAATTCGGGGCGGGTGTAACGGGACAAGCAGCCGTTGCCGAACAATTGTTGCGTCTAATATTTCCGTGGCAGCAGCGTCTCTCTCCCTTCTTTCCCTCCTCCACGCCCGGAATCCCACCCAAAAGGGGCTTCAAATTTTAACCGCAACTACAGGATAATATAGCCAATATCTAATATCAATTAAGAGTCCAATAGCACAGCCGAATGCAATACTTTAGAGATTTGTTATTAAATGCCTAGGATGGGAAAAGTCTGAAACGAACCGAGGGCCCCAGCGTTCGATTCCGGATATTTCGTTTTCTGATCTCTCTTAATTCGGTTTCACACTCTTCAGCGCTGTGCTTCTCCGCCTCTTGAGATTTAATATTGCTTTGAGGGATAGAGAAGGAAGGAAGGGTTGTTTCTAAGGCACTTACACGACTTTTTTAGGAGAAGGAAGAAGAAGAAGTGAGGCGACCGGTTCCGTCCACGTGCGTGGCGGCCAGATACACCTGTCACGTGCAATGACCCCTCGCCAGACTTGATTTACCGCTGCCAATAAAACAGAACTAGTTCCCCCCTCCCCTCTCCCCCTCTCACTCAGAGAGCTGCTGCTCGTCCATTGAAGAGCCTGGTAATTAGTGGGGATGGGAGAGACGGAGGTCGCGGTTCTTAGTCTCAGGAATGCGCGTAATTAAAATATCAATGACAGTTACTGCTCGCATTTAAGGCCGCCCCTTACCAATAAAATTATCCGCAGAGAGGTGGGAGAGAGACTGAAATAACCGTTTTATTTGCATAAGATTGTTGATACAGAGGCGGAGTAATCATCTTCTTTTTCACGGACACGAATACATCATCATCATCATCTCAACCGTGGTCCTCCACCTCTCAGACTTCCGTCTCTCCGTGCGTGGTACCAACCCTCAGTTGTAATTACAATTACTGTAATAAGAGGTCCCCTAAATTCATTAACCTCATTAAAAAACCTAGTGATAAGATCCAGTGGTGGGATTAGTATCACTCATATTAATAACTGTAAACCTGTTAATTTGTCGACAAAATTAATTTGAAATAGAATTTATAAATCTTTTAATAAATTAATATTTTCCTCCTATTTATGAAAAAGACGATTTTTATTGACTTTATACTGATTATCAATTATTTCATAAATAATTAATAAAAATATTATTTCACCTCCTATTAATGAAAATGTGAAAATTTTATCACTGGATTGTCTTTTAAATGATAAAATAGGATTTATTCTATGACTTCTTTTATTAATTATCAATTATTCAATACATAATTGATAAATTAATTATTTCACCTCCTATTAATGAAATTGTGAAAAAAAAGTATCACAGGGTTCTCTTTTATCTCTTTTATAAGAAAAATCAATGAATTTTCTATGACAATTTTTATTAATTATCAATTATTTTATACACAATTGATAAATTAATTATTTCCCTCCTATTTATGAAAATGTAAAAATTTTATCAAAGAGTTCTATTTTATCTCTTTTATAAGAGAAAATAGTAATTTTTCTCTCGCATTGTTTATTAATTATCTATTATTTTATACCTATTTCATAATTGATAGATTATTTCCTTCCTGTTTATGAAAAATATGACGTTTGTGCCGTCATAGTTACGAAGACTGTGATTAAGACTGCTAGAGGATCGATACGCTGGCCACATGTCGTGCTAAAATTGGGAATGTTTCCGTCTAAGATGACAGTTCGCGGTCGACCCTGGTAGGCCAAGGTCGTCAGTGGACTGCAGAACGCAATGAAGGAGAAGAATAAGAATGTTTATAAGAAGGAAATTTTAAATTACCCTCATGTTTCTTAGTTCTGAAAATGTAAAACAAGGCCTTTACAGTATTACGGTTTATTAAATAGTCTCTTTAGACACATCTGTGGCTGGAAAACAAAACGGCAACCTTTTTTAACCTAACACAATGAAAATTTCAAAAAAGAAACAGTTTTAAAACTACCAAGAACTAATCTGGGAATTCATCAACGAAATATGAATATTCTCAGCGACCAGGGGCCTAGCACATGGCATGCAGGAGAGATGACAGTTGCGGCCCCGGGGAATGAGAAGGAGACTCAGGACGAAGACTTGACGGAAGGATCCAAACCTTGGACAATCTGCTGAGGAATGAGAGATTTTAAAGTAGTCCCCTTGGCCAGCTGAAGAGACAGCAGATGTTGGATTCCGGCAAATGATCAATTAAGCGACGACCCCACAGACAGGAAGCTACACGGCCACCGACCACTTAAGCGACCACGAAGAGATTTTCCGGGCAAGCTATTTGTAAGTCATTTATCAGTTACGATAACCTCGAGCAGGTCCGATATGCAAATAAGTGTAGACGCTCCTCCGCCATTATCTACAACCAACACGAAGCAATAATCAAGAAAAATAGCCAACCTCCCCATTTGATCGAGATTTTATTTTTGATTGTAATTGTCTAAGGGGGCTGTAATGCCGGCATTAACTAATTAACAATTTATAAACAGAAAAAGGAATCCCAGGATGGATGGGTTTCAACGAAATGAAGAAGGTAAAGAGTCAATGCTAAGATATTTTTTAATTATTTTTGGAGGGAGGGTAGCAACAGGCTACAGGAGGGTAATCCTGAACTACGCAACTCCCTTTTCATAGCATAGGAAGGGAATTGAAAAGGGAGGGATGTGGAGGTAGAGCAAGGAAGCCAAGGGTTGGCTGGGGCCCCGAGGTTTTAGTTTAAGGATCCTACCCGTTGTTTCACCTAAACGGTATACAGAGAAATTCCTAGAAAACCTGCATCAGGTAGGTCAGGCTAGTGGGTACTATTCTCCACACCATTCAAAATGACGGGAGAGGAGTAGCAACGCTCTTCTCCATATGTCCACCAATCTTATGACGCAGTTGGCCGACTGATCCAATAGGATTAAAGGACAATTCTTGCCGTATGCCCAATATCCTTACCACAGTACATACACCTCCGCAAATAGATTAAGGTGTCATGGCATGTGCGAACCTTGAAAAATATAACAGAGAGAGTACGAGGCATTCACAAAGGTGCGACCCATAATAATAATACTTGCGAGAGAACTTTCACACAGGCTCCTCTTTTAACTCACTATTTGTTTTACTTCTTTTTTTGGATAACAGGCTATATGAGGGTGAACCTACAACAGCGTTAGACGTTCTTTAAGGATTGTACCCTGAATTCGTCTGGAAGACATGAGGCAGCATTCCGTTCTCCATAGCGCGAGGCAGCTGGCCGACTGTTGCTTGCGACAGATAACATCGTCATATTATTAGTAATTGATTAGGACGCGGCGGCCGCGAGAAGAAAAGGCTGTAAACTTTTCCCTCCTGCTGCTTGTTCGCTTGGTGTGAAGTGAGTCGCTAAAAGAGAAAGTCCACTCACTCAGTCTCTCACTCTTCATAAAGACGTCACTTACCACCCAGGGCGACGAACTGCCGGAAGTGACGCCATCGAGGTGATCAATTACCAACTCGGTCTCCGTAGCTGGACACGCTCTTGCCCTAGCTAATCAAAAAATACCGTCGTCACTGTTTCTTACTGTTTGTAGTTGTTGTTGTTGTGGTATTCACTCCTAAGACTGATCTGATGCAACCCTCCGTGGTAACCTATTCTGCGCAAGCCTTTTCAGTTTACATAGCTACCACATCCCACAGCCCCTCCTTATCTGCTTTAAGTATTCCATACTTTGCCTCCCTCATCTGTTCACTTCCCTCTAATGCTAATTTTACAAGAACCTCACGTCTTAAAACGTGGCCTATTAATCTATCCCTTCTCTTGGTCAACGTTCTCCATATTGTTCGCTCTTCCACTATTCTATTTATAACTTCCTGCTTTTCAGCATTCTTCTGTAGCTTCCCTTGTTTCTTATTAAACTATATAATTAATTATAAAAATTTAACGGACCCTAAGCAGTTGCTGTTTAAATTAGCATTACAGAAATTGTTTCAGCAAATACCAATAACCCAAGGGGAGATTGGGAGAGGGCAATATTCAGGGTGGACCTCGCGGTTGAAGGGGTTATATACATCGTTCAGGGTAATGTTAATCTATTCAAATAATAATAACCAACTTGTATATTTTGAAAGTGTAATTACAGTTACGACGTTTCGTCTACCTTGGTGGACTTCATCAGCTAAAATTTTAAATAAAAAAGAAATTATCCACGTTTTGGAAAATAGCCTGATGGGAAAAGGAAAAGACCTTTATTATTTTAGGAATATCTGAAAACATTCAGAAAAATGAATTGAAGGCTGGTGATAAATGAAGTCAAAGACTGTAGCGACGACCAAGAAGAATAAAAGTAAGAGACCGGAATCGATTGATGAAAGTAAAAAAAACGTTGAGATAAACAAAAAGGAAAGAATTAAAACAGGATCCTGGTGCCTCCGAAATATTCCATTACCGCATAAAAAAAGAGGAAATAATTTTAATAATCCCATAAGGGCCAGAATTTCAGACAATAGCGGATCAGATGTCGTAAATGTGTTTTTTTGTTATTATGGATTGGGAGGATTATTAAATATCTGTTGTAATGGTGTAAGGGAAATAATAAGTACAGGAAGAGACCAGGTTGAGATAAAGAGTCCGTAATGAGGCTTATGTGGTCTGTTTAACCAACTATGAGAGGAATCTGAGAACGACAGAACTGGTTTTAAGACACTACGTGTTATAGAATGTTTATAATGATTAATTAGCCATGAACCGTGAGAGAGCGGGGAGATTGTGTAACTGACCCAATGTGCGTTTTGCCCATTGATTTCTGCAAGTGGAAGGGTAGTTAGGAAGCTAATCCTGGCCGCATAAGTCACAGAGTCCTGCTTGCTCCGGCAGATAAGCCAACAGCGTCCCGGAGGACTCGACTCCTCTCTCTCTCTCTCTTCCCCTGGGATCCTCTGACAACGTCTCATCCCAAGCTTCGGTCGCGTTATCTTCGGAACCGAGCCGCGACTGTCGAGTTTCTCGGGGACGACGTTGACGGCTCCGTAAAGCTCCTCATGACAGTCCTCGACGGTCCCTCTGGACGGAGTACACTTGTTAAGGATTCCACGACGAGCCTTTTGCCGATTCAAGATCTGCTTCACCAAATTTCCATTTGACTCATCATAAGATGTTCTTTCCTGATGTCTCAAGTTCATGACAAATAAGAAACCAGCGAGAACTTCCCAGGCATATTCAGTGGTCCAACTGGTGGACGACAGGACCGTGATCAGTAACCTACAGTATGACAAAATTCAGTTGTTAAGAAAGGAGAATGTGAGAGGGCGTGTCCGTAGGTTTCTCCCCTTCACCCCTCCCGCCCCCCCTCTCTCTCCCTGGTCAATCAATGATGGGAAGGCTGATGCCAATTGAATTCAGCTTTCTTCATATTATCATGAGTTCACGTTTCCGGGTTTTCTCAAGTTCAAAGTGGATTTAGAAATCACGTGAAATGTCCGGGTCCGCTTGAACGCCGTGATCAACGTCCTGAATCCAGTGTGATGAGTTTTAATTGGTTGGAGATGGCCAACGGGTTTGCAAACTGAAGGAACAGATCTGTTTGTCTCGTTGAGGATCCAATTACGCGTCATTAGTCGATACAGGAACGGAGCCGGTTTCCGATTGATGGTCAACTTTCCAATACGTTTTCTTTACTGATTTTATGACAGCATCTAACTGAGAGGATTATGGGAGAATGTACAGCTGCAATCTGAGCAGTCAGATGAGGTCAAGAAAATGGCACGGATCACAAGAGGTAGGGAGCAGATCTGTACGTTTCTTTCTTTCGTGACATGTTAACTGTACATCTGTCGTTCCGAGTTCATAACAAATCGGAGACAGTCTGGTTGTTCAGCCATAGTCTCGGCGGTCCATCTTCTCATTTCTAAGATCCAGCTTATTGAAGCCCAGTTGATAAGAGATCAATGAAATGGTACGGATTGCAAGAGACACGGAGCAGATCTCTTTCATCAACTCTGAGATCCAGTTTGGTGAATCCCAGTTGATAAGAGGTCAAGGAATAGGTAGGGATTGCAAAAGGCACGGAGCAGACCTCTTTCACTGTTCATCCGTCGTTCAAAGATAATGTCTGGGAAGTGCTCACTGGTTTTTTATTTTTCATGGACTTGAGACATCAGTAAAGAACATCTTATGATGAGCCAAATGTAAATTTGGTGAAGTTGATCTTGAAGTTCATGACAAATCAGAAACAGTCTGGATATTACCCAGTCTCAGCGATACATATTCTCATTACCAAGATTCAGTTTGGTAAAACCCAGTTTAAGTGATGTTGAGGAAAGGACAACGGAGGGAGCAGATGTGTAAGTAGGTGGGTTTAGTTGCTAATTGAAGGTCAGCTTCCTAAAATCTCCATCAGCACTCCAGACATCATAATAAATTGTCCTCGGCCTCCTTTTCTCAATTTCATAACCAACTACGGGAACGACATCGTTCAAAACTTCGTAGAATTGATTAAAATCTTCTATGATGACGTAAAGCATTTATAAAGCATTAGCAGCGTGCAGCTTCAGTCACCATGTAAGGAGAAAACGCTAAACGTTTCATGTCACTCGCTGACTGACCCGCGTGTCCTCGAAGCTTGCCAAGTAATATTTTTAAATCCTACTTCCAGTCCGTTAAATTTAATTGCTTCACTGGTTTTTAATTATATATGTTTTAGGTGCGTGCCTTGGCCGCTGACCCAGGCCGGCAGATTCCGTTCCAATCGAACGACGTCCATAAAGATTGTAATCCCGGCAGGAGGACGAGAGAGGGAGAGAGAGAGAGAGAACTGGTTCCCCACCAAAGACCAGTGGCAGTTCGCGTGTCAGGAACGTGGAACAGCCTTCATTCCTTTCCGTTCCTTCCTACCTCACGAACTCACCACAGCTGCTGCTGCTGCTGCTTCCTCACTCGTTATCCTCCATGACGTCACATCCCAGCCGAGTCAACACCGCGACGGACGAGTACGAAACGTCAAACAAGCTAAATCCTACGGGACGGTGATTCCTTCCATGGTGTATTGTCCCAGACGGGGAAGAAAATTTTTTCCACATCGATCCTTTAATTTATTTCCATGGTCTTTGATTTTCAGTATCGATTCACTAACATAATGTATACTTTGGTGTCCTAAGACTGGTCTCCATGCTAACGAATCTTCTGCAAGCCTTTCCATTACTACATATCTACCACCCCCTAATCTGCTTAGACCCCCTCTTCCGTTCTTACCCCACGTACTATCCTCTAATGCTCATGTCTCAAAACGGCCCTTCTCTTGGTTAAAGTCCTCCATACTGTTCGCTCTTCCACTATTGTACTTATAAGTTTCTGGTTAGTTACCCTATCCACTAATCTTATTCCCCTATAGCTCCGCATTTCTAAAAATTCTATTTATATCCTTCCTGTAACTCCTATCGTCCACGTTTAGCACCCATATAACACCACACTCCATACCAAAATTTTTAGCAATGATTACCTAATATTCATATTTATTGTTCCTTGCCTGTGATAACCCACTCTAGTTATTATCCTTCCCAAGTGGCAGAATTCCTTAACGGCCTTCAAAATATCCCTTCCCAATCTTTGTTATTCCACTGTACCCCATACTACAATTCCATCACTTTGAATTTCCCTCTATTATTCCTCATATTGAACTCTTTTTCTTGAACCACGTTCATGCCAATTATTCCAAGTCTCCTTTTGACTCCACTAATGTCACAATACCATCAGAAAACCTTACCGTTTTTATTTCTTCTCCTTGCAGTTTTATTCCCTTTCCGTATTCATTTTTAACTTTCTTCATCGCCTGTTCTATATTTAAGTTAAAGAGCATTTCAGCTTTCTTTTCTTCCCCTTCAATTCTAATTACTGCTGACTGCCTTCAATAGAGGTTATGTATAAGCCTTATTTCTCGACATTTTATTCCCCTCCTCTTCAAAATCCTTAATAGTTTGTTCTTCTTAACATTATCAAAGGCTTTTTCTAAATCTACTAATGCCATGAACGTATGCCTGTTTTCTATAATTAGATACAGAGTCAATATTTCCGATCTTGTCCCTTCATTCTTCATGAAACCAAACTGATCGTCTTCTAACTCGCATTCTATTTGAGGTTTCATTCTCCTATATAATATTTTCGTTAATATTTTGCACGCATGTGTTACTAAAATAATCGTCCTGCATCTCTCAGCCCCAGTCTTCTTTGGTACAGGAATAATTATGTTGTTCCTAAAATATTTCGAGTATTTCGGAAATTGTCCTGATATTTCTTATCGGTTCCGCGGGGATATTATCAATTCTTGGCCCTATAGCGGGAGACTCATTCCATCCTTGAGAAACTAGGATCAACTACTGAAGGACCGAAGTAAGAGAGAGAGAGAGGGGGGGTTGGTGTGGGAGGGGAGGAGAAACGTCACTCGTACCGGAAACGAAGCCACTCACAAACGCAGAGGGAAATGGATAGAATTAAAAATGGGAGTTAAAAAGTCGTCACAGATTAAAAAGATTGGTAGAACTTTTATAATGGGAAGAGAAAAACACGCACGGAAGGTTAAACCTGCCTCCGGCGATGGCGGCGACATTTCGGCGAAATAATTAACGAGGCAATCCTTAATTAATGACTTAATGGCCAGAACCTTCGAAGGAGGAAGGAAGGGAGGGAGGCGGTGAAAAAAAAGTCTTACACTGTATATTGTGTGTGTTTATAATCGGACCCCGTTATTTAAATTAAAGCTATCGGAAGTTCTCATCGGCTCATCTGTCTTCGAGGCTGATAATAGTGGCGGTTTTTTCTGCTACCCTGGACGGGAAGTAACGTCGATCGTTGATTCTGGTTTATCCTCGATGGACTCTGTCTGGCAGATTCGTTTTTCTCCTTTCCTCTTCACGTACTGAAATGGCATGACTTTTTCAATGAAAAATAAGTTTATTCCGATTTTTCTCCCTCTTTTTCTTATTTAAAAATACGTATATATGTTCATTTATTTCGGCTGAAATTTTGGCAAGTGACACAAGGAGCCATCAAAATGGCTTCCACTTTCTAAATTTTTTGTATTGTTAAATATTTTATTGTAATTGATATTTAGTTATTATATTTCTGTTTTTTTTCTTCTTGTTATATTCTTTGTCCAGTCCCTATTTCACTGGTTGCTTCATTATGAATCGTCAGTCGCTGAATGCCCATTCTCAGTTTTTAAATTTTCTGTCTTACCCTGGTATTACACTGTATTTAATTTTAGTTTTACTTCCACTTATTCCGGACTTATTATATATTACTATGAATTTTATCGTCCTATTTTCTGACTCATCCATGACCTCTGAAACTAGTATTTGATCATGTCATTCTTTATATATATACTGATATACTGGGTAGAAGCTGTGAAGAACTTTATAATAGATTATGTGGGGAAGGTAATGAGAAACAAGGAGAAGCAAGGATAGTCATAGACCCGAAACTATAGAATGTTAGAGGTAAAGTTTATGATAAATACAATCTGTAAGGAAACGTTTCCCTGTGGAATAGAAGGTGAAAAATGTAAATAGGAAAGTAGAGAATGTAAAAGATAAAGAAACTTTGTTTGACGGAGTATGTCAGTAGAATTCACATGCAAGATATGAAAGCCGAAATCAATAAAGAAGTAAGACAAGGGTGGCGAATCTATGGATTATACCCTTTAACTTATATATAGAACAAGCGATGAGGAAAGTTAAAATAGAATATAAAAAAGGAATCTTATTGCAAGGAGAAGACATGAAAACCCTGCGGTTTGCTGATGATATTATACTATTATCGGAGTCGGAAAGAGACTTGGGAAACATAATAAATGGCATGAACGGGCTATATAAGTCCTAATATTAAGAAATCATTGCTAAAAATGTTGGTATGGAGTGTGGCATTATAGTTTTGCGTAGCATGGACGTGACGAGTTGTAGTAAGGAAAAGAATAGAAGCCTTTGAAATGTGGTGCTATAGGAGAATGAGATGGGTGGATAGGGTAACTAACGAGAAAGTTATAAGCACAATAGGGGAAGAGAGAACAATACAGAGGACATTGACCAAGAGAAGGGATATATTAATAAGCCACTTTTTATCACTGGAGAAGACCCCATCAGGGCACTAAGAAGGCATAAAAAAAATAGCACGTTATTGTGACAGCTATTTTAATAAATAATTTTTTGTAAAAAACTGTAATTTTTCCGGGAATGAGTTATGACGTCATCACCGGGTACTTGAACTTGACTTCAGCTAGATGGCATGTGTTCAGGGAAAAAGGCCGCAGGGGATAGTTAATGACGACGAAAGTTTTAACGTAAGGCGTGATGGAGGCTTAATATACATGTAGGTCAGTGCGGAGAATTCCCGTCTCGCGGCGCGCTCCTGCGGGAAGGGGGGATTATTATTGTTATTATTAGTTTTTTCCCTCCTTCCTCTCCTAGCAGGAATCAATCAGCAGCGGTGGTAGTCATAGTCGCGTGCCCGTATTCCGCCTCGCCATTGGTCCGCGCGCGGCCACGCCCCCTCCAGCGCCGCGATTGGTCAGCGCTCATCCCTGCTCGGCGGTGATTGGTCGACGCGCCAGACCCCCTGGCAGGAGACGAGAGAGTAGCTCCACAGTTGGCGCGTGGTCGTCCGAGGAGTCGCCTCGTCCCGTCGCCGTCTTTCTGCGTCTGCGTGCGTGACGTGGTGAGTAACTGTAACACATCGCACAGCTCGGATACTAGCTTACAACCACGGCAGCTCGGGGAGGAAGGAAGTGAAATAATACAGTTATTACCTGTGCCTTGTTCATTAGCGCGTGATTTGCGTACATTCCAAACCTAACTTATATGCATTTCTACAAGTCACAAACTGTCTTATCTTAGACTTGAAGAAGGGGGCGAAGGAGAAAGCTACACACAAATATCCGCCATTTAAAATTTTAATACGTACGTCTAACCTTTAAAGAAAGACTTCGTTACTTACCTTTTATAATATTTTGTCTACAGACCCTCGAAAAATTAAATACTTGTTAATTTAGGGATAAAAGTAATTAAAAAGTGGGAGTGTACCATAACGGGAGTTCCCCCCGCCTTCCCGCGATAGAAAACTCGTGCCTTTTTAATTATTATAAATACATAGAGAGAGTGTAAAATATATATTTTTGAGGGGGTGGGGAGGGGAGAAGGGGAATTAGTTTTTAATGTAGCTGGTCACGTATAATTGTTTCTGTACATATTTCTAACCTCTGCCTAAGAAGAAATGCTTCAGACGGACAACTTGAAAATTAGGGTACAGAAACGTTACTGGTGTTAAATTATTAGAATTTTAAATATATTTTTTAATGGCGGATATGTTTAATTAAACAATAACAAACAATTTATTTAAAACTTTTCCGTCTGAAATTTTGCACATACCCCTCCCCCTTTATTTTGGCGCTTCAACTTGAATTCTACCCTATTAAATTCGCTTTCAGGCTCTCGGGGGGGGGAGATTAAATTGTGTCTGCAGGGGCTTAACATTTCTAAAGAAAATTAACTGCTGAGGGAATTTTCCTTCAGCAAAATAAGAAACATTGATGAGGTGTGAAAAAGTAAAAAAAGGAGGAAACGGAAGGAAGTACTCTAAAAAGGAAAAAGTAAGTAATTTCCGATATTACTGATTAACATTCAAACCGCATTGCAAATGTAAATCTATGATTCACTTTTATTATTCAAAACTTGTCTATAGTTGCCGTTATTTTGCTGATAACTTTTGAAACCGCCATCAGAAGGAAAGGGGGAAAAATCAAAGGATGACGGTATACAGAGTGGCAGACTTTTTTTCTCTTATAATTTAGTAGATATTTTTAAAATTTTTCCCCTATGACCAAAATTTATTACCAAAATAGGGTGGTTTCTTTTCGTCTATTTTAAAATGCAAAGTCTTTTATTCTGAGCTTGAAAGCAAGGGAGAGGTAAAATTTAATTGTGTTCTATTATAAGGATTGGGGATGATTAAGCTATAAACTTTAGAAAATAAAGGAGAAACTAATAGAAAAATATTTTTAACATAAATTTAAGTCTGTTATTTTCAATTAAACATATTTAATGACCACAAACAATTTTTTAATAATTAAAACCGTTGCTATACGTATTTGTTGGTCCTTTTTCAAGTTTTATGACTTAGACGTTTCCTTTTCATAGCCAGTCAGACTGTCTGAGGAAATATTTCAGTCAGAATACTTGGAAAAAATATCCATCGTAACCTCGTTGTTGTTAAGAAATTATTCTCAATTAAATATATTAAATTATGAAAAATTAATTTAAGAAACCGATTGATTTATTACCAACGAAGACCTTAAATTTTTTAAGGGAAAAGTTATTCACATTGGCATTTACACTGACAAGTTTAAACGTTTAAACTGGAAAATTTTGAAATGGGGTAGAATTACGTTAAAAAAGTATTTCTTTATCGGGAAGTAAAAATCATAATGGCTTCCTATTTATTTATTTTTCTCAATAATACATTTTTAGGTGCAATAGGTCAGGACCACACTAAGGGATATATGACGGTTAAATAACGAAAGCAGGGTGTCCAATCTCACAGATTGCAACCACTACTGCTGATATTTTTTTAAAAAAAGTAGGAAATTGAAAATATTTCCTAGTTTTTAGTAGATAAGAATGGACCGGACCCGGGAATCGAACCCGGATGAATGTCAATTGAAGTAGTTCTTCTCTCTTAACGTTGAAATATTCCCTTAATGTAGATACAGTTTCTTTTGTTCACCCAGTTATATTGGTCTTAATGTTATTCTCAGTAGAACACGAAGAAAATATACTCCCCAGGGGAAATGAATCCCACATTTGAACTCTCTTCTCTTGTTTTTTGTACTATTCAACTTAAAACAATATATTCGTTTTATTTAAACGTCAATGACAACTCAATTTCTTTAATAATAAGTTTCATAAATTTAATTCACATATGTAATTTTTTTCTGTTTTTGGCCTTTCACAAGGCAGCGTAATCGCCCCACATTGCAGCTTTCTTTACTTATTTTTTTACCATTTGACTTACAACGATCGATATACTCGCTTTACTTCAACACCAATGACGTCTCAATTACTTCACTAACAAATTTCATAAAAAGAATCATTATGTAATATAATACATGTTGCTGATTTTAGTGTGCCACAGGACAGCGTAATCGGCCCACTCTTTCTTTCTGATCTATTTTATTCAACTTATAATGAGTTAATTACTTTCATGACCGTTTTCAGAAACTAAATTCACTCATTAAAATTATAAGCTGTTTGTTTGAGAAGAAAATGTAGCGCAATTGTTTCTTTGATGGACTTCGTCTTTGTATTTTGTTTTCTTGCAATTTTTGTTTATCTTTGTGGTATTTTCCTCCCTTTCCTTACTTTCGTTCGCCTTTTCATTTTATTTACCTTTTCTTCCTATCTTTCACCTCTTCTTCTTCATTCGTCTATTTCTTACTTTTTTAACCCTCTCTCCCTCACCACCTCTGTCTCTCTTCTTCCTAACCATGGGACAATAAACCGTTTCTTCCCCTTCCCCGACACCTTGTAGACCATTGAATGTATTTTCTATTAAAATTAAATTCTTAATTGTAATTTACTCGTATCACCAGTAAAGACGTCACTAGGACATTCCACAGAGGTAGTAATTGCTACCTTTCCTCGCTGGAGGTAAGGAAGGGGGAAGATGGTCATAATGGACATTTAATGGTTAGGTACTGTGTTCGTTTCTTTCCGCTTGTCGAAGGGGGCCGGCAAAGTGAATCGTTTCCTGGAATCTTCCCGAGGGGGCGGGGTAGGGCAAGGCAAAGCTCGCGAGGTTAATTGTAGGAAGCACGCGTGCCACACATATATATGCATACATGAATACGGAATCGTCGTGTCTGAGGGCGCAGGACAAGGAGATGCCATCTAAGGAGCGTGTAAACAACGCCATTACTTTGCATATCACACGCCGCCACCTGGGAGGGAGACTATAACCTAAATAGGAATTCAACTATTTACAGTGGGTTCAATTCATTGAAAATGGAAATGGATTCAACATAGTTTTTCACTGGTGGAAGGGGGAGGGAGAGGATGTGATTGGAAAAGAGATCTAGACTGTATAAACAACATTGGTGGCAAAATAGATCTCACTAATAAACGTATAGGCAACAACTGAAAATAGATAGTAAAAATATCTGAATTATTGTTAAATCCATAGAAATCATTTCTAAACCACTGGAATTGATTAGTTTTCAGTATAACTTACAAAATTATGTAGGTACAATTAACGTCTCCATAAAACTTAAATCACATAAGAATGAACGACACGTAAAAATGATTATACAATAAAAGTTTGGATAAAAAAAATAGAAGTTAGTAGACGTTTCGACAAAGTCCTTGGTCAATATTGAAGACAAACTGAAATAACACGAACAAAGATAGTACAAAACAAATATTGCAGACACAATTTACATATATTCCACGGCTCTGTCTTATCTATTGTACAAAAAATTTCTGTCGGTACAGTGGAAAGACTGAAAACACAATAAGAATAATTCTTCATCAGATAAGAGAAATTATAAGCGACGTCACCTGAGGTAATGTTAAATATTTATTTAAAATTTCATTTAAAACTTGTCAAATGAATTAAAAATCTAAATATCACGGCCTACATTACAATTTCAAGATTTCACACTTCCTGTGGGAGTCCTCTAATATGGAGACGAAATGTCGATTCAACTAAGTAATAAATCTATCTTTTTACATTTTAATTATCGTGGAAAAAAGACGTTAGCGTATTTACTATGTAACATGTAAATGAATTAGCTTCTTTGCTATCTAATTTGGCGTTGTCGAAGAAGAAAAAATAATACCAAAGAGCCACCGTTCTGTTGTGATTCAAACGACACTGAAAAACGAAATTTTCATTTTTTTTAAATCAAAAAATCTTGAATTATATTTTATGTTTCACTAATTTTTGTCTGTTTTGGCCTTGTTTTAATTTATATTAAACGTAAAAAGATAAAAAAGTTGTCTACAGAATATATATTTTTTAATTTTACATAAAAATAGAATCAATTATATATAAATAATACAATTGTAAATTAAGAAAATTAGAATAAATTAATAGTATATTGTTTCTAAAATGTTAAGTTAAATTTTGAAAACATTCCTTATAATTAATAAATATTATTTATTAATGTATGTTCAAATTTGAAGACCTACTTCAAACTCAAAGTTGATGCTATAAGATTATTGCAAAGTAACAATTAGCAATAATAAATTTTATATTACATTAATTCCTAGGATTTTTTAGAAAAAGAGTAATGATATTTCGTGATTCAGAGACACTAAAATGTGAACGGATCGCGGCAGAAGTGTCTTTGGAATTTTCTTTTTTCCCTGTTATCGCCAGAGAGAGTAGGAAGGTAATTCCGTTGTCTTATCTGAGGGTGTTGCGTGCATGTTGGTGGTTAATTTGGGGGGCTGGGGGGTGGGGAGTTGGGGACGATGCCGCCGGAAGTGATAAGCATCGCGACGTCATATCCTCTGTGAGTCCGCCCCTTCGAAGCCCGGCGGCGGCAGATCTTCCTCTCTCTGCTCGTAGTCACCGTTGATGATGGTTATCTGCTCGTTGGATGGGGAGACTCGTGACGTCACATCACCCCCGTCGATTTCATTTCCAGAGTCGCCGGGGATTTGTGTAGGTTGATTTGATTACATCCCAATTTTTTTTGTTTTGTTTTTTATTGCGAAAACTTTTATCCGAAGATAGTACAATTTTTATTACATACCATCCCTAATAAATTACAAAATGGAAATACGTAAAATTACGCACCAGTCAACTATCGAACCTATCGACGTCATTCTACCTTGACGTCATAGTCGAACCAGGAAAATGAGACTCGACTAGCCTATTATTCGTTCCTATGATTATTTATTTAGATTTTCTGATCGCGTTGACCGATTTGGGGGGGGCGAGTGTCACCATTTCTTCCTCAAGACACAAAGTGAGTTAAAAAATACAAATATATCAGTCAATAAGTCAGAAAAAACGATATTTATTAATTTAATAACTTAATACGGTTAAAAACTAAATCATCCAATTTTCTTTTGGTCTTTCGTAAATCAAGGAATACTGAAGTTAATTTTGTTTACTGAAGGTAATAAAAAATTAAATTTCAGATGTCCAAAGACGTTTACATCGGAAAAAATCGTGCTGAAATATCTACGGAATTTCTTCGATAATTTCAATACATACTTTTTAAGAGTGTTAAAAAAACTAAATTTCAGTTGTCCAAAGACGTTTAATTCGGAAATAATGGTTCTAAAGCATTTCAGGAGTTTTTTATAAATTAAAACATATATTGAAGATAATTTCCGTTCTGAATGTGAAAAATTAATTTTAGAAAGTGTGGTTAGATCGCGCAAGTAGAAAAAAATAGATCCGGTATAACTAACAGTTTTTTAAACAAATAATGTAAGTTTTAAAAATGTTTGCATCCGAATATCATCTTGAGTTTGCTTGTATTTTTTTACCTTAGGAAACTCTTTGTTTGCTTCCCTTTTCTATCTTTGTAGGTTTATCTTACCTCCAAATTACTTTTGGGATAGTCTGTTGCTTTATTTCCTCAGTTATCTGGTGATTCCAACTTCTAATACGTTTTACTTAACTCTGTGACTATTTATTTTCCTCCGTTTTCCGGCTTGAGGAAACGTGCGTGAGTAGTTTAGACCGTAATTTTGTGATGTTTGTGGTCGTGGACATTTGTAATTTTTCTCTCACAGTTGGAATAATAATGGCGGAGGTTTCGTCCCGGATGGGAAGGAAGTGGACTCGTTCCTCCATATTTTATCTGCACGGAGAATCGTCGCTGGAAGCGCGAAATGACTGCGTCTCAATTAGGAACGAATAAAGGAAGGAAGCCATTGTCCACTGCGGAAGTTGTTCCGCAAACTGACTGCGTCGTCGTCGTCTCAAAAGAAACAACCAACAAGGCTTTTTCCTTCGCTTATTATCTTTCCACACCCATCGCCGTTGCTCTTCGTAACCAAATTTTTATTCCGCAAGCTTTTACACAACGAGAGGGGGAAAAAAACTCACGCCGCACTACATAAATTCTCTAATTGGTAGATTAGATCTTATGGCTTCGTATTAAGGAAACTGTTTTAGTGAGCTGTGGAAGGGAAATATCGTAGGACCCCAAGACTGTGCCCTGCGGCACTTCACGGCAGATTCATAATTGAGGAAACGCGACACGTTGCAGACATTAATTATATATGAATTGGGGTTACACAATCTTGGATATTAAAATAATATAAATGCCTGTAAAATAATTATAGCTGAATAATAAATTTACTAAGCTTCTAATAACTATATCTCTGATCAAATCTTTTGATTAAAACTATATTTTATTGATTTAATTACTAACGTTTTAAAACGTGTAAACTTACAAAGTATTTATTTTAAAAATTATAATCAAAATTATTTTTTTCTTCATATTTTAATTGAGACAGGCTCAAAACGAAGTTCTTTTTCATTTCTGTAGATTTAAATTGTAACCAATAATTTCATACAAAAACAATTCTTGAAGATGTTATAGACTTTAGTTTGTTCATTTCAATTTGTTTTTCCCATTTTATTTTTATTTTTTTTATCTTTCTTTTTCCAGCCTCCTACCTCATCATTACGATGGATTACAGTTTTCCTCTTTCCTTTTCCACACATCCCTTTCAGACCGTCACTATATTGACCAGTTCTGTAGTTATTTTTTCCCTTAATTTATGTTGTATTAATTTCATTCGTTTCTTTATTCTTTAGTTTTCGTCAGTACAGTATTATTTTTCGACGCTTACAGTTCTGCTTGCTAATTTTCTTTATTTTCTACATTCCTCTATGATATGGACATGTCGCATACGTGCTCATGTGCAGAATCAGATTGAAGAAGCAATGGGAAGAAACTTAAAGTATGAGCAATAAACTGTATAACGTCTGTGTTACGTGCAAAAAACAGACGGAAAATAGCGAGAAAAAAATAGTATTCAGAATTAACTTAATCTTAGTTTAGAAGGAAGAGAGTATAATATTTTTAATATGCATGGAATCAGGCTATGTTAAGGCAAACGAGATTTGGACGATGGACGGTATTTTAGCAGTGGAAATAGTATTTTAAAGACGAATATTTTCCAAGTAGTTTGTAATGTTTCGTATTTTCCCAGTAGAGTGGTATAGTTGAAAGGAAGAATGTTTTCCAATGAGAGGGAACAATTAACAGAATAATATTTTCCAAAGAGAGTGAAATGATTGCCTCAAGGAATTTTTCTGATGACGGTGGAATAATTCACACAAGGATATTTTCCAATGAGAATGAAAAATTGCCAAAAGATGCGGAGAATATGAAGTACCTGGAAGAGTTGGGAAAGAGAGAAATGTTTTGGAAATTTTTTAAAAGCAGATGATCTTGGATTTGACAAACAATACAATGCAGTTAGTTTCCTCTAGAGGAACTCGGGGCTAGGAATATTGGACAGTCGACCCTGTAAGGTGTGATCACTCGTTTATATCCAGAGTGGTTAGCATAGACGGCAATTAGGTCTCTCTGTGTTCCGTTAGAGGCAGACAGACAGGGAAGGGCGAGGTGAGGCGAGGTGAGGTGATTAGCATGCGCGAGCAAGAGCAGCTGGAGTCTGCACAGATCCTATCTAACTACACCTGTAGCGGGTCAGACGCAAACAACACGCGATACAGGATAAGTGAAATTAAAAGGAACGAGTAATAACAG
Organism: Eucriotettix oculatus; assembly: GCA_034510155.1. NCBI lineage: Eukaryota > Metazoa > Arthropoda > Insecta > Orthoptera > Tetrigidae > Eucriotettix > Eucriotettix oculatus. The sequence goes on from CM067381.1 coordinate 19,753,397, forward strand.
TAGTTGTAGGACAACTACTAGGCCAAGCACCTTCTTCCTCTCTCGGAGATCGAAAAGGTCATCAACACATCTACACAATTGGATCGTATCAGGAAATGAAGGGGTTAGGAATTGAAACACCAGCCGAACTCTCCCCTCTCCTTGCCCAAATTTACTGCTGTCAATTATTTCCTTCTCTGAACATTCCACTCACCTTAGAAAATATTCACCCGTGAATTGTTCCATCTTTATTGAAAAATATTCCTCTGTGAATATTCAAATCTCATTCAGATCTCCTTGGAAAATATTCTTATGAGAATTATTCCACTTTTATTGAAAAACTTTACTCTGTGTAAATTCAAATCTCCTTGGAAAATATTCTTCTGCAAATCATTCCACTCTCATTGAAATATATTCTTCTGAGAATTATTCCACTCTTATTGGAAAATATTCATCTGTGGATTAGTACACTTTCATTGACAAACATTCTCCTGTGTAAATTCAAAACACCTTGGAAAATGTTATCCGAGAATTATTCCACTCTCATTGGAAAAATATTCTTCTATACATTTTTCTACTTCTTTCATATATTCATTTGAATTATTGCACTTTCCATGAATTTTTGTCTCGTTAGAAAATTTTTTTGTAAATTAATCCACCTTCTTTAGAAAAATAATTCTTCCTCTGAATCATTTTAGTCTCATTAGAAAAATATTATTCTGTAAATTATTCCACTCTCCTTGAATAATATTCTCGTGAGGATTATTCCATGCTCTTTGGAAACTTTTCTGTGGAATATTCTTCGGTAAATCATTCCCCTCGTCTAAGAAAGTATTCTTGAGCGGATAATAATCCCATACACATTGTAAAATATTCAGTGAACTATTCACTCTGACATGGAAATTTTTCTCCAGTGAAATCATTCCAATCTCCTTGGAAAATATTCCTCATCGAATTCTTCTACTTATTCCAATATTCCTATGAATTAATCCTGTCTTCTCGGAATTATTTCAGTATCATTGGAAAATATACTTCTGTGAGTCCTTGAAAAATTTTCTGACTGTTATATCCCTGATTGTGAATCATTCCAATCCCCCTAGTGTGAATTATTCTACTTCTTCCTAATATTTATTTGAATTATTCCATCTTATTGGAATTATTTCAGTACCATAGGAAAGTATTCTTCTGTGAATTATTCCATGCTCATTAGAGGCCATTCCGACTTTTATTCCACTCTCGTTTCATGGGGTTGTAAATTCTTCCGGAGACTTGCACTGTTCCAAGCCTATCTTGAGTTTGAAGAGAGTGAAAGTGAGCAATCCATTCACCTCATCGACCATCAGCGACTGTGGTCGAGGAATCTTCCATTTGTCATCGACCTGCTCGTGGACGATATTTTTTCCGTTCCTATTCCTCCTCCTCCCACCGTTTCTCAAATTCCAGTGTCTATCATTACGTAAGGCATTTCTTCTTCTCTCTACCTTTTTTTCGGGCCGAGTTTTTCTTGAAGGTTGCAGGTGCCGCTGCCACCGTCGTCGTCGTTTCGCGTGTCACCCGAGAAAGCACGAGCAGCTTCAGAGAAGAAGAGAGATAAAAAGCACACGACAAAAGTCATTTCGTGCGGAGGGAAATTAATCGCAGGAAGAGACGGGGTGGTCGTAATTGGGGCGAAGAAATTGCCGGCATCTCGGGAACGCGCGCCCAATTACCAAAAGCGACGACGGTAAATCAGGGCCAGGTGGTTCCTTCAGCAACCCTTCTCATCCGCTCTGGTTTCCGTCGCGTTTTCCCTTGGTCATCACCTTTTGCATTCCCCCAATAGAAACGAAACTCCGCCACGCGATCTACTGTCATCGGACGCCGAATATTCCACTCTCTCTATTCGGCTAAAGTTCTATTCTCCCGTGACTGATGCTGCGGCTCTTTGATCTAACACTCTGTACGTTTACCCCCTGTCTTTATGTTTCCACTAATGCATTTCAGTCTGTCTTTGTTACTCTTTTAGGCTTTACTATAACAATTTTCAGACTTGATTTATTTTATCGTTTTTTCTTTCCTTCTTCCCTCATATTCCTATTCTTTATTCTTGAGCTTTTCTTTGACTTTCTTTTTTCGCGCATTTCTCTCTCTAATTTTCTATTTGAGTGTTCTTAATACTTTCTACTTTTCTGTCTGTAACTACACTTTCCTCTTACGTTTCCGATTTTTTAAGACTCTTCTTTCAAATGTTTTTCCTAGTAAGGTCTCTTTTTGTCTCCCACCTAATTTTTTTGAGTTTGTTCTTTATTTATTTCTTTTACTTCTTTACTTTATTTCATCTTTAACTATGGTTTACTTTTATATTTCTCTTGATATATGTTTCTGTTCTTTCCTATATATTTTAATTTATGCCTTGAGTTGATTTTCAGATTTTTTGTTTCCTTTACATTTCTTTTCCCTTATTCTTTCTTCATCCATTTTCTCAAATTTTCCTTATTTTTTCATTTCCTTTCTTCTTTCATACATTTATCTCTCTAATTTTATAATTGACGATTCTTAATTTTACTTTATTAGTTTATAACATTCCGTCTTTAACTACACTTTACTCTTACACTTACGATCTTTATAGATTTACTTTTTACAAATATTTTTCCTTATAAAGTCTCTTTCCCCCCCTAATTATTTTTATTTTGAGCCAGTTCCTTATTTCTTTCTTTTACTTCCTTTATTTATTTCGTCTTCAACTGTAGTTTACTTCAACATTTCCCCTGACCTATAATTCTGATCTTCCTTCCATACTTTCATTATGTCTTTAATTGTTTTTATTTTTTGGTTTCCCTACATTTCTTTTTCCTTTTTATTTCTTCATCCATTTACTCATTTTTTCCTTACCTCTTTACTACCTTCTTTCTAACCTCTCCTTATTTTACTTCCTTAAGTTTAGTCTTTTCTCTTACTGAATTTGTATTTACTACTCCGAATTTTAACACTTAATCATTTTTAGTTTTTTTTTAGCTTTTGCTTTATTCATCCGTTTACTCATTCTTTTCCTTGCCTTCTTTAAATTCTTTATGTTGGATGTGTTCTACTTTCCACACCACACCCCGTTCAATACATCTTCATAGGAGCCATGAACGTGAGTTTGCTACTGTCGCCACGTGATAGAGGACGTTGTCGTTCATGGTCCAGTGGGTGTCGTGGTCGTCCTTTAGTAATGTCTCAATACCACGGCCTAATGGATGGCCCCTAATAACACATTTTAGAGTAAATAATTAAGCTTGCGTGGCCGCCGCCAGGCTCGACGCCGCCCCCTCTGGTCCTTGTGACAAATTGAACGTCCGCCGTCCGCGATCTCTGGACGCGATACTCTCGCAGCCTCCAGCATCTCTCTCTCTCTCTCTCTCTCTCTCTCTTCTCTTCTCTTCTCTTCTCTTCTCTTCTCTCCTCCCCTCGAGTGTCGTGACGTTCCTCATAGTCCTCATACAACAACTATCCGTCTCCTTACCGTAGATGACGTCATCAATTGACATCAGGGAAAGAAACTGGAGGCAAAAATATTTACATGTGAGAAAACGTTATTCTATTACTTTAATACAAATTATATGTTTTCTTTTTAAGCCTGTAAATAATAAAAATGGGGGATTATTTTTTATAATTATTTAACAAATTATTTGTGCTTTTAAAAAACTAATAATATTAATTTTCTTTATATATCAAAACAGTCTCTTATAGGGTCCTGAGATCTTTTACAATTATACACGTTAAGGATAATTACTACTTAAATATGAAGGGGGTTCTCAGGGTTAATTACTGGGGTAACAACGTGTAGCACAGAGATTTTTCGTGACGAACCTGTTCCATCTTCTAGGCAATCCCGGAACTTACGCGGAGTAGAGTTTTCCTCCCTCACTCTCCTTTGTCGGGTTATGGATTTGCCCTCTGAACCTGGCACTGCCCGCTGATTGAGGAAAACCAGTTATTTCCTTTACGGTCTTTATATCTTAGCCAATGATTTTTTCTAATATTGTAGACTTGTGATGAACTTGTACTTTCGTCGTTAAGTTATGAAAATGACTCTCTTTCTACTTTCAGAATATAGCTGCTCCTCATTTCCTCCACAAAGTTACACTGACTGTTTAATTGTCCATTTCTTCTTCTCTTCCTGTTCCCTTCCACTTCCGAGCAACACTGACTGCCTCCCAGCTTCCTCGCCCTTTCGACGTCTTGATCAACTCTGATAATTCTTCGTCTTCTCCTTTTTTTCGCCTCCCAGCTAAACTCTCCTTTTCCCCTTCTCCAAGGGGATACGTGCGTTGATTTAGAAATAAATTTTTGTCAATATAATAATTATGCCATTTCTCTGTCCATTTTCTAGGACTGACTTCAGCGCCATCGGAGATTCTGCCTTCGCCATGCCGCACACAGGTGAGTGGAGGCTTTCAGATGTTTAGTAAGAGTTTGGATAGTCTCACTAGCATATCCGCTTCTTGAGATCATCAGACCCCTCTCGCCCCCCCTCCCCCTTCCTCACTCACTTCTCTTATGGTTTCAATAACAGTTTCGACGTTCGTCTTCGATTTATCGTTTATTGACCAATATTTTAACTTAAGTGTCATTCAGTGCTCTGCTACATCTTGCTTGGGATAAACAATCGCATGTGACTGTCTGAAAACAAACTTGGTGGGGATTACTAATTTTATTTCCACAGTTTTCCTCAAGTTTCAACTTGCAACATGGTTTTCAGTGGCCTCTTTCTCTGCCGCGTGAATCAAGCCACGTTGGATAGTTCGTCACGTTGGGAGGCATCATCTTACACCTTTCAATGTCTTGCTGTTTCCTCCGTCCCACAGGGTACCAGATCTTCCTCTATGGCGACGGACTGTTGACGACAACCTTTCACGGTTTCCAAACTCCAGGTCGTAACAGTATTTGATCTGCCTCTGTCGGAACTTCTACCTGCAGTCTGGAAAACCTGGAATCTTCACGAGTCCCGAAAACTCGATCCATACACTTCAGTCGTCTCAGATTTCTTGACGTCATCATTGGATCTATCCCTGGCTGACTTTCCAGTGAAACATTCGTCTGCCGTCTGAAGATACGGGGCTCTTCGCGAGCGTTTGCGATCGCCTTCATGAAGACACCATGAGGCAAGAGTTGCCCAGCTGCTTGTCAGGTCACCAACTGCAGTAATATCCTCAGCGTCCACCTGCACCAGCAGCAGATCGTCCAAGCGGATCCGCCCTAGGAGGTGAAACCCCAAATGAGGGAGGTCGTACATCACACCGCGCAATTACACCGGCACCTGCTAATCACCTATGTAAATGACTGCAACGCACACACACTTGCAGTCTCGTTTTGTGTTGTGCAGAAATGTATGTAGATGAACTTTGCTGCGTTACCATTTCGGGGAGGGCCTCGAAACGAATGACTGCGGCGGCGTCGGCGAAATAAAACGTAGACGAGTTTGTTGCGAGGTGAACCGTGGGAGACGAGAAGAAACGAGTCCCAGGGAAGGAAAAGATCGTAATCTATCAGCATTTAAGTGAAAAGCGCAGCAACCGTGAAGCAGCTCATTTACGTTTGAGAATTTTCCAATAAATACTCACGACACATCGCGCGGACAAATAAAAAGGGAAGGAAGTCTCTCTGCATATTTCTCTGATATTTTCTTTTTCTCCTCCTCCTTAAACTTGCTTGTTCGCGCCGCCGCCGCCGCGAGTCTGCGTAACCTGTTTTTCCGGACGACTTGGCCGACTTTGTCACAGTCCAGAGATTCTGGAGACGCCGCGAGGATCTTTCAGGATTTTTACGTTGTTGTCTCCTTTTACTCTCAGAGTATTTGTAACATTTCCCTCCGCGAGACAACCCCGACACACCAATTCTAGGTCCTGGATTCACTTACCGATTTTTCCTAATCCTGACTTCTTTAAATTTAATAGCTTAACGTCAAAATCTGAGCTAACGATTGTGTTTTTGTGTTTTAATGTTAATTTATTTATTTTTGAACTTTTACAGACATATTTCGTTCTATTTGTTGATGGTAAGTGTCTGAGGAATTAAGTTCACATTCCATGACTCCGTTCACCGTGTATTTGGCGGTGTAGCCCCCTTCTTGTGGTATTATCATTTGGTTACTTCCATTTACTGTATGAAAACTGAAATTTATTTCAATGGGTTATTTTTTATAAGGACTATTAACGTCTGTATGAAACTTAAAGCATCACCACCTTCACTACAAGTACTAGGCTGGTTTATTCCTGTCACGGTGGCAACCATCTTTAAAGTACCCTTCTTATGCTTCTTCTCCGTAGTTTAATTTATAATTGGAAACTTATTTCCTTGTCCATACGGTCAACGTGTTTTTTCAAGTTCCTTCAATAATCCTTAATCCTTTCGTTTAAATTAAATATTTGTTTTTATATGATGTAGTGATATCAAGTAGGGTCTCTTCATGAGCAGTTTTTAACGCTTCATCTCTTGGGTTTGTGTACTACTTTCCTGTATAAAAGCGGAAAGTTGATCCCAGAAAAGGATCGGCGGCGAAAGGCGAATTTCCGGCGCCTTTAAACCGGAACACATCGGCTAAGGGAGTTAACCCCTTACTTCTAGTACCCAAAGTAGTCTCATAGGTAAACAGATGATGACACATGCAAACGCAAAGAGAAACCGAATAAATAATTCATTAGGAACAAAACTTAAGTAACATAATAATTAAGAACCCTGTATAAACAGTCAATACAATAACATTTTTGAACAAGAATTTAAAAATTAATAAACGTTTCTACCAGCTGTTGCCGTTCTTGTCAGTATTAAAAAAATTGTCCTCTCACTAAACATATTCTCGAAAATATCACTTGCTTAATTTTTCATAATAGTTCTTGTTTTAGACCAGGAATTTATTTCCAAAAAAAATAATTCCTGAAATAATTTATATCAAATGTAATAAATTTTCTGTAAATGTAAATCAAAACGACTCTCAGTTAGTCAGTGTATTTTGATTTATTAAATAGTAATTATTATCTTTGGGACATTTCTTTTTTTGTACTATCTTTGTGCAATGTTATTTCAGTCTTGCTTACGTTTTTACAGGACTCGGCTAAAGTTTAATTTGTTTTATAGTTGTATAGACAGAAGAAGACTTGGAAACCATAATAAATGGCATGAGCGTGATCCTGGAGGGAGAGTACAACACGAGGGTTAATAGAGAGAGAAAAACAAGGTGAAGGATAATGGAGTGTAGAATGGGAAATAGTGTAACAACAAAGGCTGTTAGACTGGGAAGTTAAGGAATTCTGCCACTTGGGCAGCATAATTACTAGAGTAGGATAGCACAGGCAAGGAAGAGGAATTTACCTACTGGGAATATAAGTATGAATATTAGGAAATCATTATTTAAAATATGGGTATGGAGTGTGGCGTTATGTGGGTGTCAAACGTGGACGATTGGAGTAGCGGAAAGGAAATTTGGGGCTATAGGAGAATGAGATGAGTGGATAGGATAACTAACCAGGCGGTTATAAGTAGAATAGGGAAAGAGAGAACAATATGGAGGACGTTGACCAAGAGAAGGGAGACATGAGAGCCTCGTAAAATTAGTATTAGAGGGAAGTGTGTGGGGTAAGAACAGAAGAGGGAGGAGAAGGATGTAAATCACTAAGCAGATTAGGGAGGATGTGAGATGTGGCAGTTATGCGAAATGATATTATTAATTATGATTGACAATTTTACTGGTGTGGATGTGAAAACCTCCCTTCTCGAGAACTAGGTTCCCTCACTGTCCATGAAGAGAAACTTTCTCTTTCCGACTGGTGAAGAGTTTTAATTGGCGAGAAGCGGAATATTCCGCGGCTATTTGCGTTTCGGTGGCCGTGGCGAGGTCATCAGCAGCGGCGAGTCTGATTTATGGCTGTCTCGGAGTAGGGGAGCCCCGTGCTTAGAGATTTCACGCCGCCAGGACCTGTTCCTGCAATTAAAGCCGTTCCTGGGGCAAAAACGAACCCACGCGCGCTCTCCGCGGTCCATTCAAGCTTCCGTGCCGCCTCATGATGAATGGTCCAGCTCCAGCAGCTCAGGTCCTCCTGGGAGCCGCCACGGTAATTGCCGCACAAGCAATATCCAGGGCCTCCGGGGAGGAAAGCAACTTGCTACCTGCTTGCAGTCGCAATCGTGGTCAGACATCAGAGTCGTAGGCAACTCACTTCACGCACGACGACTTTGACTGTATTGACACCTCTTCACCTCGTACACCTTGCTATTTCAAGGAACAACAGGACAAACTGTGTGTTGCTCAAGACATTCTGGTAGTAGAGGGCGTTTATTAATTTTTTCTGATGGCTAATGTACATAAAGATTTATTATTTTTATTAGAAGAAAGCGTGAAATACTGAATTCTTCCCTCTCACAAAATTGACCAGTGGCTTGTCTTTTCTATACAACTCTTATGAGCTTTTTCGGGTATTTCATTGTCTGGAGTGAAGAAAGAGGAAAATATAGATGAGAAGCGAATCAGATGGAAGGATGTCAAATAAATCAACAATCAGGTTAGGTTTATCCTTGTGAAAGAGACGCAGAGATACGTCTAGCAGGAAAGAGCAATAAGAAAAACATTCGAGTAAGAAAGCAGAGTAAGGAAAGAAATTAGATAATTACTCCAAGAAAGCAGAGTGAGGAAAGAAATTATAAAATTACTCAAAGAAAGCAGAGTAAGGAAATAAATTAGAAAATTGCTTCGAGAAAGCAGAGTGAAAGACAAATTAAAGAAATTTACGAACAGTGAATAAACTATGTTCGTCAGTCTGTTCGAAACGTTGGAGTAATTTCTCTAATTTGTCTCTCACTCTGCTTTCTTGGAGTAATTTTCTAGTTTATTTCCTTACTCTAATCTCTTTCTCACTGCCCTTTCCTGCTAGACGTATCTCTGCGTCGCTTTCACAGTGATGGTTGTTTGGTTGATTTGATATCCTTCTATCCGATTCGCTTCTCATCCACCTTTTTCTCTTTCTTCACTCAGACAACGTAATACCCGAAAAAATTGAATAATGATATTAACTTACAAACTTCAAAACCACGTGAACTCTTACGAGGTGTAATGGGACGGAGTTTCTGCTTCCTGTTTTGCCGTCGACGATGGCTGATCGAACACTTGGTCGAGGTCGTCGGGTTATTTCCCCTCCTCCACGGCGGCCACGTTATTGAACCATCACCCATAAAATGTCCTGTTGCCGTTACCATGATAATCAAGCGGTAAGTAAATAGTCGGGGGCCACTCGAGCAGCAGCAGCAGCACGTAATTGAAACGTTCCTGTCCCCTCTCCCCTCACCTCGCCGCTCCTCGCCCTTTCCCTTCCTTCCTACCAGCATTATGCAAACAGAAATTAGCGTTGGTGACACGGCCACGTCACATAAATATAATCGATCTACTTTACACTCCCGGTTTTTATCCTCCCTCCCTCCTTCCTCTCCTCTTTCCCTGGTGGTGATATTTACGACATTCTGAGTCGGTGAACGCCTTCCTAGTAAAAGGTCAGACGATCGACGAAAGCGATCTCGACGATGTCGCGTTTCACAACATCGACAACTATGTTATCGGAGGGAGAGGGAGGAGGGGGGACGACAGCAAACAAGTCACTGACGAAATTGGTAGGAGGAAGACTCAGCAGGATCTGAAAATTATGGATCAGTTGCATTCCAGAATGATTGACACAGTTTGTCCAGAAGTCTCAGAAGCAGCGAAATATCTCGGTTTCTGGACTATTTTTCTTCTTGGTGTAGGATTGCCAGCGGAACGTTACCACTCCTCTTAGAAGAATATTTGTCCCAAGTGGGAAAGTAGTCCTGTGGAGAAAAGTTTTCTTCCATAATCATCAGCGGTAAAATCTTTTTTTATAAGACTCCGACCATCGAACAGATCTTCAAACTTGCGATAGGTGTTATTCTATTATCAAGGAGAGTGATGTATATCAAGTTCAGCAGTGGATCATTCTACTTCACGAAATATATTATTCCATTATCATCTACGTAATGTTCCACACTCAACAAGCATCAGTATCCAGATCTCGACGTAGAGTGAATGTTTAAGGCCAGGGACTTAATCAATATCGTCAGCCAAGAGGATGAACCGGGGAAGAACATTGAGATTAGTCATGTTACGTTTCTTTCGGCCACCAGGATTTTTACTCATGTGACTCGTTCCATCTCATTACTCCACCAGGAAAGTAATTTCTCTATTTGTAATCATTTGGGTGTCTATAGTCTGAGATCTGCAGATCTAATTACTAATTGTGAGATATGCAGAAGGAGGGAACTGAGGTGGGTTTTACTGAGCAAGCAGCCGCCGCCATATCGACAATATTGTTGTTGCACAAATGAGGAGAACCTTGACAACTACAGACTGCGACCCACGGATGGGAAGAAGGAAGAGAGAGACAAGCTGCAGCAAGTGACATTTTTGAGTTGTTTTTGAGGTGCGTGTTTCTTCTTGCTCTCTCCCGGAGTAGTTGTTGTTTTCTTATATTTTCTTCCGCCGAGTGGAAGGTATTTCACGTAATTAGAAGACGACGAGTGCAGCTGCTCTGGCGAAAAGATTTCTGGCAGCTTGCGTCTGCGGTCGCGAATAACACTCCGGAGGGACTAATTAGCAGAATGCGGAGGAGAAACAAATCATTTCCAGGAGGTTATCTTCCATGAAACGAGGAGGAGAATTAATGTTTGTGGAGAGATCTTAGGGGGAATTTCAAAAGTAAATTCTCGAGCAGAAGGCAAAGTGGCGATGCAGCAACGTGTTAGTTGGCATTGCTTATTTCCAGTGTTGTGCAGATCGTTATTGATCGAAGACGTGTACAATAAATAGGATTTTTCTGTACAAACCTTTTCTCAAATGCTTCTGGTCATGGTTTCTCTGGTATTCAGAGAGAGAGAGAGAAAGCATTACTTTTGTCTAGAGAGTGATCATTGGTGATCATATCAGTATCGAAATATTCCGCGGCTGATCATTAAATACATACCTGTCGTTCATAGAATAACATTTGGGTGATTTGAAGAATGATCTTATGGCTATGGTCTTAGAAAAAATAATATTTACGGATATCGGAACGTTCCACTAAAGTTCACGAAACAAACTTTTGGAGGAACACAATACTTTCTCTTGGAGGTGATCATAAATTGTGAGAGAAAATAATTTTGTTCTCTAGAGAATGGAAAATTCCATTGATGATTATTTGGAGGACGAAATATTCCGCTGCTGACCATGGAATCCCCTGTCGTACATAGAATAATATTTGAACGATTTTAAGAATGATCTTATGGCTGGTGGTTTTATAAAAGTCAATTACGGATATCGGAACGTTCTACTGAAGTTCGCGTAAGAAAATTTTCCAGGAACAAAATAGACGAATTAAAAAAAAAGTGAACAAGAATAATATTTAGCTACTTTTGAGACTTCCCAATATGTTCTGAACGGATAGTTCAGCGATAGTTTCCCAGCGTGGGTCCCGAGTGGTGCAAATTCATTTTTGAAGGAGCGACTCTACAAATAACTAAGCTATAATTAAATAAGTACTAAAAATTAAATTTTTTTAAACATTAAGAACCTAAATACACTTAATAATTCCATAGATTATAATCCATGGATATTGCAATCTTTCCAAACAAACTGATCGTCACACGTGACGTCATCGAGAGACACTAAAGAGTATAAACCAAAATTCAATTTAAAAAATATGCCCTAGATGTTAATGTTAAAAAATTACTAAGGCACCTCTTCATCGTCGACGTGACGTCATCAAGGCACTTTATTAGGGGACGCGGAATTTAAATTAAAGATTGTGTCAAATTGGTTAGGCTCGACTAATAACTTCATATTCCACCAGTTTTCTTTCTCGACTCCCTTATTCTCGGCGTGACGTCATTTTTTTCTCACGTTCGTTTCCTCGTCTCTTTTGGCTGGTGGTCTTAGAAAAATAATATTTACAGATATCGGAACGTTCCACTAAACTTCACGTTAGAAAATTATTCATGATCAAAATACTTTTGCCTGTGGCTGATCATAGACGAAATATTTGCTGAAAGAGGGTGATAGGTGGAGGAGATGGAGAGAGTTATGCAGATAAATATTTGGTTGCTTGTGGAACATTCCAACATGTCCTGAGCGGAATATTACATTCAAAACAGTTTTTTCCCAACGTGAGTCCCACTGAATGAACCCCTTCTTTCCACCTTACTTTCCGTAATATTTCCAGAGTTAATTAATGGTTTTTTTTCCTACGGTCACTCCTCCTCCACTTTGCCTCACAAAACTTTGACTGTGATAACATCTAGGTTAAATGTTTATAAAGTAAGGGTAAACTCTCCCCCGCCTCGTCACGTGTGAGGGTGTTTGAAAATTATTCATCCCACTCGTTGCGAAGCGATTCAGTGATCAGATAAAAAACAGAGTTCGTTTTTATTTATTTATTTAAAAAAAGATCAGCAAGACGTGTTCCACCCACGAGGAGACTAATGGCGATGTCCGTCCATTCCGTCTGTCTCTGGAAGGTGTTGGATCACGCGATCACCCTGATCAATGGTTCACGGAAGCGTCGCTTGGTGGTTGTTTGTTCCTCGTCCCCCCCTCCTCTCTCCTCCTCGCCACAACTTTACGAATTTAATTAAGGAGACCTTCGTGACGGAATGACAGAACACTCGCATGTGACTGTCTCACTCGTCTGTCGCTCCAGTTCGTTCCTTCTTTTTATTTATTTTTTTATTTTTCGAAAGAACTTGGAGAATAATTACATAGGCGGCGCGTGGCTCTTGTCTTCTATTAGGAATCTTAATTAAAGGACATTAGCAGACACACACACACAAACAAAAAGAACAGAAGAGTGATGGTCTTTCATCACGTCAGCGGGGAAGGACACCTTCGAAATGAGGAACTTGCCACTTCTGATGGAATTACAATCTTCAGTACTCGTCGGTCACTTTTCTTTTTTCCTCACTTGTTAGAAAAAAAACTACTGGGCAATCCCGCGTGCCTAAAGTCAAGCATTTTCACTTGTGGCGCCATCACTCGTGATAAACGCATGTTTTCAGAGCAAGGAATAGGAAAATTCCACTTCCTTCAGACATTGTCGGTCGTTCAATCAAATTGCCAACCGATTGACTGAATATAAAAATAGATCTTCAAAGCAAGACGGTACAACAGCAAATAAAGGAATAAGGGCAAATATTTATTAAGATACTTCAGGAAGTGAATAGTCGAAGTGATCATCCCTGATCAACGATAATATATACGAGATCGTTGATCAAACTTTGATGTGTACATAATAAATCAATAATCTGACATTATCGTCAATTATAAATTTTAAAAATCCTGCCAAGTTATAAGAAAGCATTACTGATATTTATTTTAGACGTCTTCATACAACTTTTTGTCCATAATAAACCAAACATAATATTAAAAAAACCGTTACAATTTTAAATGAAGAATATTTCATTAAAACAGAAAAAGAACAACTTTGAATTAAATAAAAGAAAACATACTTGCTTTTTAAATAGATAAACCTCTATATGCGTTGATTCTTTCCACGATGAAGTCTACAAATAAGGACGAAACGTGTCAAAAATAAAATACCAATATTGACAATATGCCAGGATTATTTGTTTTTCTTCAACAAATATAAAATTGTTTTTTAATTTTATATTTATGTAATGCAATCCCCTCAATTTTATACAACTTCATTATTTATTTGTTTATTTTAATTTTATACGAAGCTTAAATTAACTTAATAAATAATACAATTGTATTTAAATATATTAAAATCTTCGCTTTATGATATTGTTATTTCAAAAATTTCCTCTCTATCACAATTTGAGCGACTAAAAAATTTAACTACATTAATAAATAATATTTATTTATGAGGTGATGTAAAAATTTAGACGGGTTAAAAACTACAGAAAACACACAAACTTAGATTTATTTTATTTCACTTTTTATTTTAATATATCAATTATGCATCCCTATTCTGTACTCAGAAGTGCAAGAAAAATGATGATGAAACATGTAATAAAGGAATTAATGAAAAGGCCTTTAACACACAAGTTTTTATTGCTTAAACCGACGTTTCGGTACCTCTTTGTACGCTGAGGTTGTTTCATTAATTCCTTTTCATTCGACATTGGTCATATTAATTATTAGACGTAAAACATCTAATAATTTATATGACCAATGTGGAATGAAAAGCTAATTAGATGGTTTTATTAACCAGTTATTTTATTGTTTAATAATATAAGCATAATTATAACTTCTGTAGAATTCAGAATATTTGCATTTAAAAGCTTTTAGAAGCAGTATGTAAGAAACTTCAATAAAAATAAAATAATACAGACTTCATTTCGAAATTCGGTAGAATTAAATTAAAACAAAATTTAGCAGAAATAAAATGAAACAGTAACGATTTAAAATTCAGTAAAATTAAAATAATAACAAAAATTATTAAAAATTCAGTAGAATTAATATAAATTAAAATTAATTATAAATTTCAATAGAAATAAAATAAAATAGACTTCATTTTAAAATTCAAAGAATTAAAATAAAACAAATTTCATTTTCAAATTTACTAGAATTGAAACAAAAAATATTAATTGTAAAATAAAGTTGAATTAAAATGAACAAAATCGTTTTAAAATACAGTCAAATTAAAAGAAAAGGAAATTCATTTTTAATATCAATAGGAATAAAATTAAAACAATTCGTTTTATATTCAGTAGAATTAAAATGAAACAAAATTAATTTTAAAATTCAACATGGGAAGGGGGTTGTTTGCAACAGTGCGTAAAGCTTAATGAGGGGAAGGGCGTTGTTCATTTATTTGTTGATCTATATTTCCCCATTTGTTTACTCCGGTGGTGTGAGATGAGGGACCAATAGAGGGGAGTGTTGAAGGAGGAAGGTTTTCACGAAATAAACTCAGTAGGTCTCTCTCTTCTCTCTCTCTCTCCTACTATTCTTCAACTTGGGGAGAGACCGGTTCCACGCGTGGACTCCTTCGCTGCTCCTTTACTGATTTGCATTTAAAGCGTGGACGACGACGACGACAAGGAAAGAATTAGGCAGATTAACTGAACCTCTGTTTACTCTGGCCCACACACTGGCAGCCTCTTTGAGTTATCGCTGCTCTTATTATCTGGTGGCAAGTGCGCGAGGAGTCACACTCGTAAATCATCCATTCCTTCCTTCTAAAGAGAGTCCCAGCACAACGGGTTAATCATTTCTCTTTGAGGTATGACGAGGGTGGAATGTGATGACCCTGCTGTTGAGAGGAATGTGGCGATATGGTGGACGAGGACGAGGCAGGTGGACGACGAGGCCCGGGGCTGAACCCGTTCCCTCCTAATTGCAGACTCCGGCGTGTTGAACCTCTCGCACGGTCCTTGGCGAAACACCAAAACTCTTCGTCTCCCTCCACCAATATACAATTAAAGAATTATAAATATTGTGAGTCGACACAGACAGACAGCTCAGTGGTTAGAGTCACTGCGTTCTGTCCTCGTGTGTGCAGAATCAAAATTAGTGTTCTTTATAAATTTTAATTGTCAATTTAATTATACGATCACTTCTTCTTTATGGTCAGTCTTATTCACGAGTAGATAGCAGGTAGCAGCCAGTGACACTTGTGTAGATCATACTTAGAAAGTTTTGATGTCAACAAATCGAACATAACTGAAAATGTTTTTTTACTATTTTTGTTAAATTTATTCTTTTATTAGACATAATTATGGCCGAATTATTGGTCGAAAGCTTCGTTTATGTATTTTTTGATGAATTTTAATAAATACATATTTAGTAATGTAGTTTTGAAACTTGTCGAGACTGGTTGACATATAAAAAATGAAGTCAATTCGTAGGTAAACCCAAAAGTGAATGGTTAGTGGGAGTTGAACCAGTAACTATTATCCTTTATTTCAAATTAACTATTGTAATTAAAAACTTTTATTGAAGTTTTTAATTCATTATGTGAGGTTCATTAAATATTTTTAGGGGTTGAATACTGAAATACAAAAATTTAAGTCAGTAAGGTTAGATAAAAAGTAAATAAACGGTAATTTGCCCGAAGTAGGAATTTAACCGCGACTTTTATTAAGTAGTGCCGCCCTTTTATTGTGACGTGGAATATTCTTTGGCATAAATGGAGGTCGTGGCGATGAAATGAACCAGCTGCTTGACTGATGACCTGGAAAGCGACGACGACGGCGATCATCAGCGACGCGATCTCGCGATCGAGAGCGTCGATAGAGGAGCAGTGCAGAAATAATAACAGTAATGGTCGTAAAGGAGGAGCGGCGGGCGAGTGCTGAATATGGAATAGAACGCGCGCGGGCAGGTGCGAATCTACCTGACGTAGTTTGAGCGAGATTGATGCGTTGCCTTACGCAACAGAAATTAATTAGATGGCAGCGCGAGCGGGCGAGCCACCATTAATTGGATATTAACCTAAACTAATTAACAAGGCCGTGATCGTCGTCGTCGTAGTAGTCATCATCATCAACAACAAGGAGGGAAGGGGCAGGAAGGCTCTTTCAGCGTTTAATCTACCAGCCTTAATGACGAGGCTCGACTCGAGGGAGAACTAAACCCTCCTCCCTTATCTAGCAACATGGAACCACTTGCCAGAGACTTTCCGCAGACCGTCGATGACCCATAATAAGGAGAAATGATGGAACAAATAAAGTAAAAGCAAATTCATTTTAAAACTCCACATATTAAAAAGAAGCAGGATCAATTATAAAATTGAATAAAATCCGAATAAAACAAAAATAATGTGAAAATTCAACATAAGTAAAGTTAAATAAAATGCATCTTAAAATCAATGAAATTAAAATAAAAGAAAATTCTTTTTAAAATTTAATAGAATTGAAATTAAATAAAAACTATTTTCATGTTCAATATAATTCGAATGTTTTTATATAATTTTAATATTTAATAGAATTAAAATAAAACAGAAATGATTTTATGATTGAATAACATTAAATTAATTTTAAAATTCGGTAAAAGTAAAATGAAACAAAATCGTTTTAAAATTCAGTATAAATAAAATTGAAACAGTTCGTTCTAAAATTCAGTATAATTAAAATGAAACAAAATCGTTTTAAAATTCAGTATAATTAATATAAAAAAAGATTTTAAAATGTAATGCAATTGGAATAAAACTAAACTACATTCAAAATTTAATACAATTCAAACAATCTTAATGAAATTTAATATTCAATACAATTAAAGAATAAAACTAACAATTTTATGATTCAATGCCATTAAAATATTATAAAATTCATTTTAAATTCAATAAAATTGAAATAAAACAAAATTCAATAGTAATAAAATAAATCACAATTCATTTCATTAATTTGAAACAAAAATCATTTTAAAATTTAATAGAATTAAAAAATAATTTACAATTCAATAAAATTAAATAAAGCAAAATTCATTAGAATAAAAATAAAACAAAATAAGTCTTAAAATTAAACAGAAATAAAATACTACCGAATTTATTTTTTAATTCCGTAAAATTACAAAAAACAGTATATAAATTTTGGAATTGAATACAATTAAATTAATTAAAATTCATTATAACTGAAATAAAACGACATTCATTTTAAAATTCAGTAGAATAAATTAATTTTAATTCATTTTTAGAAAACACCAGAACGGAAATAAAACGATATTAATTTTCTAATTCAACATAATTAAAACAAATACTTTTAAATTACATAATATTAGTTTTAAAAATCAACGTAAAGAAATTAAAACAAAATTAATTCTAATATTCAACAAAATTAAAACTGTCTATATAAGAAAATCTCTATTGTTAAAAATTATATGTATAGGGTTTTCGAACTTAAAATCGTTTCCTTAAGGTATTTTTTAATTACTCTCATTCGTATAGATGAGTAGAGGCTGGCAAAATCCTCTGACATTTAGATCAAAATTTATAAATAAATATGTATTAATGGAGGTATGAATGATTATTTCGACTTAATATTATGACTAGTAAGTCTCTTAATTAAAAACCAGTCATATTAAATTTACAGTCAATGACGTTTATAATGAATTTTTAATAATACAAGTAAGCTATGTTCCTTAATTAAAGGGTGAGGAGGGAAAAATCTCGACCTGACTATGAACCGATCTTACCCTACAGTTTAAGGGACCAAGTTTCTGTTTTGGAAGAATTTCCTCTATTTTCTTTTTTTCTTTCCGAAAATACTCTTTTCAAAATATTAGAGAAATTACTGTGTGCGTGAAAAAAAATTTCTTGCCCCATATTCGTGCCAACTCCTTCAACCCTCGTTTTTAGAATGACTCCATAAAGTCGGCCTGCAAGAGACTGAACACCAGCGACTCCTGTTTCCTTGCTGCTGCTGCTGCTGATGTTGTTTTTTTCGTGTGGACCGAGGCGGCAGGTAAGGAACCAGGCAGCCCGCCCGCCCACGCACGCGTGTCTTGTACCAATTAGGGGGAGGGGAGGGAGAGATGCTATCACCTCTCAGGTCCTAAGTGAGACATTAACATCGCCTCCCACGTCGTGAGACCACGGAAGAGGAACACTACGATCAGGAATAAGGAAAATTAGCTCCGAAGGATCAAAGAAATACAGAGCTTCTTACCTCAGCTCCGAGACAGCTTTCGCTACCTTCACGCATTCCATCGGCAAAAATTGATAGCTTCATTTCCATGGAAGGTAACATTACATCTTAAACAAAATAAAATTGACTGTGAGCTGCCCAACGCACTATGCGCGCCGCACTCGAGTAATAAACATTTTCCCATAGTTTTTAAGTACTTAAAGTACATTGTTACTTAAATAAAACGTTCGTTAAATTTACAAGTTATTTCGTGCTAAACAAACCATTTAGCTGTATCAAATATGCTATTTTTATATATGAAATTCATTGTTGATGTTTGAAAAGAAGCTCAAATTTCGTACGTGTGTGTGTATGTTTGTATGTGTGTTCCGCGTACAAATCTAAACGCATGGAGTAATATCGACCAAATTTTGCAAGCACATGCTCTTTGCGACTCGGAAATCAGCACTGTCGGGGGTTGAGACAAGGGCTATGAGCCCTAGGGGTCGATATTATTGTCGAATGAATAGTTTTCAGGGGGGTTAATTACTTGGAGTGTGTTGCCCTCGACACTATTTGTATCCGTCGTACCTTAATGGACCTAAAGTAGCCTGCGAGCTGCAGCGGCGGCGGCGACAACGACGTTCGCAAGAAACAAAAAGGAATCATAACTTAAGTAACAGCTAATATAAGTAAGAATAATACAAAATCGTTACTTATGGAGTGTCGCGTTATATGGGTGCGAAAAACGCAAACGACAGGAGGTGCAGAAAGGAAAAGAATAGAAGCTTTTGAAATGTGTTTCTATTGTAGAATGATATGGGTGGATAGAATCACCAACAAGGAAGTTATAAACAGAATGGGGGAAGAGAGAACAATATGGAAGGACGTTGACCAAGAGAAGGGATAGATTAATAGGCCACGTTTTAAGACATGAGGGTCTTTTAAAATTAGCATTAGAGGGAAGTTTTTGTAGTATGAACAGAAGAAGGAGGCCAAGTATGGAATGCGCTAAGTAGATGAGGGAGAATGTGCTAATTATGAGTAAATAAAAAGGCTTGCGCATGGAGGGATGCATCAGACCACAACAACAAAAATGTTAGTTATGTTTAGATTGTAATACCCCGGCCATCGCCGGGTACCCAGATATACGTAGTACGAAGATCGCTTCTTCTCTCACAACTTCAGAATATTTTTTTTTCGTTTCTCGTCCATCCGTTTCAAATGCCGCTGCAAGTATTCCTTCAGTCTATCCTCACCTGTGTTTTCCATGAACTGCTCTGGGTTAATTATCAGGGGACAAAAATATTGATTTCTTATGTCGGCTCCTTTGCGACATGATGGGAGAAAATGAATCCTGCCACTGTATGGATTCAGCCATTCTTACCCGGCAGCTTAATAAAAGTTTTTGGAACATTTCACACCTGAAGAAGCGATGGCGCCATTTGCTTGGTCTGTTGAAGTGGCTGAGATTTCTGATGGACGCGTTGCGTGCGTTTAGAGGAGCGTGTCGTAATGAGGAGGACAGACAGACGGACAGACAGCAGCCCTGAGGAATGCGTTTGACAACCGTTGCGCGACGGTAATCCCAAAATAATGATGATGACGACGATGCCCGCGGCTCGCTACGCCAGTTACCACCACTAACCGGTTTCTCCCTCGCAACGGATCTTCCTCCGTATCCTTCTCCTGTCCGTGAAGCCTCACCAGAAATAATATTTGACAGACACGAGCGGCTTGAAAACTCCGCGGTACAAGTTCTCCCTTGCTACGTTGAACCTGAAGTTGTTCTCAACGTAATTGGTCGGGCCGAGAGGAATTTGTGTATCTACGGGGAAGAGTTGTTAGCAATGTTTAATGGTGCGGTGGGTGGGGGGGGGGATAGAGGATGAGGACCAGGTGGTAGAGTAGGAGGTGGAGGAGTCTGCATGCAGATGGACACGCGAGATAAGCTGGTGCGAGGTGAGAGGAGGAATGCTCTTCAAATTAGCGCTTTAATTGGGCCATTCGTCAAGACCAGGGCAGGACCTCAACAGCGTTCCTTCCATCTGCTCCGTCCTCTTTCCTAATGGTCTCTGGGATGGATACCACACACACACGCGCGCTGGTCTGGTCAGGTTGGCTCCAGGATGACCTTAATGGATAACCTCGATGATTGAACATCTAATTTTTTCAGAGACTTGGAATAGCTTCTACGAAAATACTCAACTACATTCTTCACTCTAATTTACTAGATGGACGTTATTTTTACGAACGGTGTCCAGTGATTTATTAATCAGACTACAACAAGATTGTCCAGTGTGAGGAACCCACCGTTTGTCCTTCACCACAGGAAAACAGTCTTAAGATGCTTGGAATGTCTCGAACCGCGGCAAGGTTTCCCTAAGTCAGTTGTCCCCTTTGCGTCTGCATCCGCTGGAAACAGGTTTTTTTTCCACCTCCTCCTCCTCTTCCAGCAAGGGATTTACGACGACGTTGGCAATGGCTGCTCGCTCAGTAATCACGGTTTACCGCTCAATCCAACCACGTAATTGCTACACGAGGCTCTTCATAACGTCGAGGTTCTCTCTCTCTCTCTTCTACAGAGTGACATAGGGGAGGGAGAGAGAGAAAGTTCCTGTGCAAATAAATGTCGAAGGGTAAAGCAACTAGTTCGTCGGCTTGCCTCATAATATATCATCTTTTATTTTTTATTTCGGTGGTTAGGATTCCTGGAGCAGCAACAAGCAGCCGCTGGAGCGGATCAGATCAGGAAGCAGGCAAACGACCGAGCCAGCCAATTCGTCATCTTGAAACGTCTGTCTGATTGCAGAAGAAGACACGTGGGGCTAACATGACCTGAATTTTTTCTGTGATGTTGAAGCAACCTCTGCTGCGGCACTTGGCCTTGGATTGAACCTCGGAGGTTCCCAGTGGTTAATGGATCGGTCCACCTGAGGTGACGACCAACTTTTGGTGCAGGAGTGCGTGTTAGACACGCTCATTAGCGTCGGACACACTTCAAAGAGGAGAGAGAGAGATAAATACTCTCTTGTGTGCCACGTAGGATTAAGTGACCGGGTCCAATGCGTGAATAATTAACAGAGGAAAGACAAGAGGGGGCAATTCAAGACCGTGATGGTCCTCCCTCGTCTTCACTCGAATACTAAACCAAGACTCAAAGTAAAATCACAGTTGTATTGAAAAATCTTTCATCTTTGGTAACTTATCGATACGACACTCGTGGACGGATTCACAGATTGATTGCGGGGCTTACTTTTGGGGATGCATCGTGCTCTTTCTGGTTCTTTGTAGGTTCTCACGTGCCGAGGCACCTGCACCTCTCCTTTTTGGAGTTGTGAGCACTAACGTAGACAAGAGCAGTGTGAGTAATATGCCATTTAGAGATAAACGACCAGAAAGAGCGGTGGAGAAAGGTCGAGGGCAGGGGTGCCATCCTCCCGCTCCAATAAACCTTTACTTTCTCCGTACACTTTTCAAAATATCGTACAAAATTTTTGTGCGTTGCTATTTATGACTTTCAACCACTACATAAAAGCTTTTCCCACTCTTCTACGATGCGTTGTCCAATAGTTAGTAGAGGTCCATTATTTAAATAATTTTTTTTGGAAAAGTAAGGAAGATGGTTGATTCAAACTTTGCTGATTGGTTTGGAAGGGATTACACTGTCTTTTGTTAAATTTTAAAACAATTGGAAGCAAAGGTTTGAAATATGTAAGTTGTTAAAGTCGAGCTATATGAAAGAAAGAGAAATAAACCCTGATTTTTTTCAGTTTATTCGTCAAAACCCAGATATAAAATAATATTAAAACTCTTTTTCATTTCATATAATAAAATAGCATTAAATTCTGCGTAAAATGAGACCTTTTCAGAATAACTTAGGTCATTCCAGAGTGGGGTTTCAAAGGGCTCTACTATTCAACCCTTTCTTCGCTCACCCCCCCTCCCCCCGTTTTCAATTATAGGGAAGGTGTCTGTTCCAGGATCACCGTCTCATGTAGCCTGTTACCCCACTAAATAAATTATTTAAAAAAGGTCGGTATAAGTGGCATCGCGTCGCAGTACACCAACGCGTCTGTATCACGGGGGAAGACGTTTTGAGTGGAAGTGAGCAGAGTAGCCGCAGCTTCTTGCGTCTCTGCAGGAGGAGGATGAGGAGGATGAGGAGGAGGAGGAGGAGGAGGAGGCGAGCAGGTGTGTGGACATCCATATGCATGAGTGCGCTCGGCACACGCGCCCGCTCGCTCTCGTGCCACGCGAGACGACGACGAGACGCATAGCGTCGCGTCGTCATGACAACGGTGATATCTCGCGGTTTCGCCACTACAGTTATTTTACTCTACTTTAAAACATTTGTTGAAATGTAATCAACACACTCACCTATCCCAAGCCCACATAGGCAGCCTACCCATGTTTTCCCAAACTTCCACGTACTTTCCATCACGCTACTCCTTAGTAGGTAACTCCGACTCACCACGATTACACTACTGTATATTCAACCATCGTTTTATATGTTCAAAGAAATAATACACTTTCTTGTAATCAAATAATTTCCTGACGTGTAGGCCGCCTTTTCATTTATTTATTTAAACACATATACATAGTCCTAACAATCTGTTTATTGTCTAGCGTTCGACCTTACGGTCATTATCTTTCTGTTCAAATTGCTGATGGTTTCATAACAAATGTCGAAATACTATTATTGGTTTTTTAATAATCTAACTTAAATAAAGTTAAATATTAATCAATTAAGTCAGAAAATGAAGTTTGAATACACCTTCTACTTTAACCATATACATATACGCAGATACACAATTATGATGACCACCTGACAGCGTCATGGTGTTGCCGAGAGAGGGAGAGGTAGCTATAAAATGTGAATGCAGGAGAAGTGACTCGTGAGTTGTACTTTGCTGTTTACAAATATATTGGGCAAAAGACATGATTTAACCGATGATGATGATGATTGGCGCTCGAAGCGTCAAAACCAGGTCAGCAGCAGCTATTAAGATGTGATCTACCATGCAGAAAACCGTGGTCGTCACAGGCTACTCAGTGCTCATGCACCTGAGAACGCCTCTGGAGGAACTTTTCGCCGTACATTACACCGTATGGGCTACGGAAGCCAATGATCTGTTCCTAACCTCGCCTTCAACAAGAGCATACGTCTTCATTTCGCATAGCAGCACGAGGATTGGACATCGGATGACTGGGAAAGGGTCATCAGGTCTGATTAATCCACATCTCAACTGCACCTCGCAGATGGAAAAAACGGAACGATAGCATGGACGCCAACAACAATTCGTGGCCCTTGTATGGCTCCTTTTATTCCTGTGAAACAACGCCTCAATGCCCAGGGGTTGATTCCATCCTTTGCCTCCCTCTTCTGTTCTTATCTCACACACTTATTTTACAAGACCTTCATGTCTCCAAATGAGGCCTATTAATCTATCACTTCTCTTGGTCAACGTTATCCATATTGTTCGCTCTTCCCCTATTCTCTTTAGAACTTCCCTGTTAGTGATTCTATCCACCCTTCTCACTTTACATAGCACCACATTTCAAACGTTTGTATTCTTTTCCTTTTCGAAACTACTATCGTCCACGTTTCGCACCCATATAACTCCACGCTCCATACGAACATTTTTAGCAACGTTTTCCTAATATTCACACTTATATTACCCGTAAGTAAATTCCTCTTCCTTGCTTGTGCTGTCCTACTCGAGTTATTACGCTTCTCAAGTAACAGAATTCCTTAAGTTCCTTCAAAATATCTCTTCCCAATATAACAGCCTTTGTTGTTTCACTCTTCCCCATACTACACTCCATCACCTTGATTTTTCCTCTATTAATCTTCATATTGAACTCTTTCCCCTAGTACTACAATATCGTCGACAAAGCGTAAGGTTCTTATTTATAATCCTTGCATTATGATTCCTTTTCCATATTCCGTTTTAACTTTCTTCATCGCCTGTTCTATATGTAAGTTAAACTGCATGGGCCACAGACTGCATCCTTGACTTACTCCTTTCTTGATTTCTGCTTTCTTTTCTTGATCTTCAATTCTAATTACAGCTTACTGTCTTCTGTAGAGCCTTCTTTCTCGATATTTTATAGCCTGATACTGGGCCGAAAATTTGAGGACTGTGTAAAAGTATGTTTTATTTTTGCCTCAAACTAAAACTGAAGCGGGACAATCTACAGGTTTCATTATTTCCTTTCAAGCTTGATGACTGAGTGCCTCGTAAAGGAGAGGAGGTCGCTGCACTTCGCGGCGGTGACGGTGTGAAGTTGTCGTGTCGCCGTGTGAGATGCGAGACGCGATAAAGCCTCACGACGAGAACATTCCTCCACATCTCCATGGCAACCAACGTAAATAACATCCCTCCTCCACACCAATGAATCACCTCAGAGAAGTCAACTTCCACCTAACATAACTCTTCCTCGTAAAGTGTAGAGGGTTAAATACCACTCAAAAAAACATATTTTTTGTCTTGGAAGCAGTTTAAGAATGTATGAATAGAAAATTAATGGACTTTTAGGTTATTTAAGATGTTTAGAAGAAACTGTTACATTTAGGTACTATACAGGATTTGAAGAGGTTCCTAAAACTCCGGTGAAAGAAACGTCACAGTAGATCTTTTCCTTTATTTTTAATCTAAACCGAAATTTAATTAAATTTCAATGTTTCTTTCAATTTTAAGTTCGTTGAAATTGGTTGAAGAGTTCAACATGCTAATTACTGTGTCACTCCAGTTTGTGTTAGCAAAAAAAATTAAGAGTGGTCAGAAGTTAATACTTATTTTTAGGCAGATAAAGAAAGAGGAAAAGGATTAGGTAGGCAGGAAAGAGAGGGAGAAAAAGAGAAGTAACAAGGAGAAATTTAAAAAATAAATGTTATTATAATTTAATCTTAACTTTGGAAACGGGTTCCATTAACTTAGAGCAAACCTTGTCAGCCATATGTATGATATTAGCTTTGGCTGATCCAGAGGAGGGGGGAGCAGGGGAATGGTACTACCACCCTCCACCCTCTTGCCAAAATAAACATTTGAATTTTTCAATAATTTTAGCATTTTGTGGGACAAAACATTATTACACAATCTCCACGACACCAAATTATCTATATTCTGTAATGCACAATGTTTCCATATATTATATTTTACCTGATGATGTCCGTTAACCTGTCCGAAACGTCATAGTAATTTAACGTTTTGCTGACTAACTTATTATTATTTTTAATCTCAGATAATTATTTCTTACTTGTCATATTGTTTGGAGTTAATTCTAATTAACTAATACTAATTACTGTTAAGTAATTCTTTATCCAGAAATCATTATTATCAATTAAGTAATTAGATCAATCTGACTTAGTGACACAAGTAAGAGAACAATCAATGGCCAAAAGTCAGATATGTAAGAATTTTAATTTTAAATACGAGACGATTCGTCCCCAACCTTTGGGACACCTTCGGTCCTTTGATTAAAATCTTATCATAAATTTTTCGATACTGCCAAGGCAACATCCGGGGGCTGAAATGAGGGAAAACAATCCCATTATTTTCCCTGGGTGTTGCATTGATAGTAACACAAAATTTCTGTTAAGATTTTAATCAAAGGACCGAAGATATTTCGAAAGTTGGGGACGAAACGTCTCTTATTTTGAATTAAAACCATTTTTATATATTGAATATGCAATCCAAAGAAACAGATGTTAGAATAAAATTGAATGAAGTGATTTTAATCAAAGGACCGAATTTGTCCCAAACGTTGGGGGTGAAACGTCTTTTATTTTGAATTAAAACCATTTTTATCTGTTGAATAAGCAATCCAAAAAAGAAAAATTTAGGGTTGGATTTTGATTAATTAATTATGATACTGATCAAATTTAAATTTTACAGAGATTTTTATTTTCCCCTTTCCCTCATCAGGATATTTCTCCGGATCCGCTACTGCTCCTTATTCTTCTTAGGGAACAAACCGTCTTCCATCATGTGGAAGAATCGATACAAATAATTTTTTGAAAAAAAAATACTCTTCCCCTAACAAAACCTCCAGTAAAATAGTTGAATAAAGTATCATGATAACAACTGCAACGAAGTAGACTATGATTGGATGCCACCTGTGAAGATTCCGAAATTTATGATGAAAGAAGGATGTTCCGGAAGTTTAATCAACACGTTGAGTCGTCGTGGGGAGAATATTCAACACGTCATCCATCACTCATCACTCGGACTCCTTCCACATCGTTGAAGTTCTGCTCCGTTACGGTACAAATGGAATGTGATTAAATGCTAATACGTGGTTGTCAGATCTTCGGGTAACATGCTCCTCAGGATTGGATGGACACGTTCTTGAGAATGTTGGTTGTGTGTGTATATGTGGTAATTAACACGTGCGTGTGTGTGTTGAGGTCGTTGCTTCCCCTCGTCATCGCCATCTCTAAACATGATGGATCGCGCGCGTAACGACCAAAAGATTGCCCCTCTCCTCGCGGCTTTCCTCTGCTTCCTCTTCTTCTCGCTCTCACTCTCAGACACTCAAGTTGGCGTCAAGTAGCTCCGGCCACAATGGTGACCAGGTCAGGTGCGTGAAGCCTAGAGTTCCGTCCCAACTCAGGGTTGCGCACGGATTCTTACTTTAGGAATAACCAAGTATTCAACTGGTCAAAAATCTTCAATGTTCCTCATTACTCTTTTCGTTCTTCCTGATTGATGGAATATTCTTCAAGAGGCTTCGCCTCGACAACTTGGCCATCTGTGGCTCCACCATTCCACGTACCAGTTTGTTTTACCTTTTTAAAAAATAAATGGTGACGCACGTGTCTCTCCTTTTCTCTTCAGGCAGTCGTCGCACACGATGATGAATATAATAATGTCTCTGTCAGTAGAAAAGAGATTATCTGTTCCAGAAGAAGCTTGAGTCCAACTCCTTGGCTATCTTGATGACTTTTGGAAACTGAGGCACGAGTCTGTCAACTTCTTCTTCTGTCAAACGTGAAGACGACCGAATTGGATATTTCTCAAGGGAGCTCGAAACAGTTGAGATTATCTGCGAAGGGTTGAACATTCCCGGTGGTGGTGTCGTGGTGGAGACTTCGTGAGTGAGTGATGATGGTGTGTTGTAGATGTGAGCGAGGTGATAGGTGAGTGCATGATTCACGCAGGGCGGCTCAACCGTGCGAGAAGAAGCCAATCGGATAAGAGCACGCATTATGCACGACAGCAATTTCGCCACAGATAAATTCACCACGTTCTCAAATAAACAGAAACGCAAACACACGCGCAGATAACATCGAGGACACCTCACACACACACACACACTCTTTCTCATAAAGTACAGCAGTTAGCCCCAAAAGACGCACGAGGAATTAAGTTCCCGTCAATGTACGGAATTTGGTCGTAGTTAAAAAGAAAATTGTCAAGTTAACCGGAAATAAACGAAGAGGTAGCCAGTGATAATAAGTAAATTAAAATATTATGATATGATATAAAATGGCAAAAGGAATATAAAACAAAACGAAACTAGAAGGGAAATAAAGGAAAGAAAAAGGCAGACGTAAAGAAAATAAAAGATCATATAATAAAAAGTGATATCACACAAAGCAAAAAATAAAATCACAATACCTCTAGAACTTAATAGTGTATAAATTAAAAATGGACGACGAAAAGTAAAATCAGTGGAAAGAATATGAATTCAAATTAGTACTAAATCAATTGACCTTAATGAAGAGTAGAGAGAGGGAAATAATTCAAAAATAAAATCAGGAAGTAACTGTAAACAACCAGAAAATAAAGAAAATAAAATATCATACCGGAAAAAGGGCGGTAAAACAAAATAAATAAAAAAGAAAATAAAAGACAAATAAGTACAAAAATTAGAACATCGATCTAATTAAATAGATTTAAAAGTAAAGAAAGAAAAAAGATAAGAGCTTGATACGTATTAAGACCTGAAAGAGAAAAGGAATTTGCATTGAAAAAGCAGAAATGAGAAATAAAAGAAAGTGACATTAAATGAAAGATTGGAAAAAAAATAAATTAAAAGCTGAAGAAGAAGGAAAAAAGGAAAAAGAGATTATGGGTAGTGAAATAAACAACTGGAAGTAAAAAATATGGTGAAAATTTAAATAAACAAAACGACACTAAGGAAACATAATTAGTATAATTGAAAAAGGAAATTAATAAAATACAGTAAACTGTTCAAATTAACAGAAATTATTGAATTAATTTTCATGGCCTGTTGGTCTATAGGCTGATCGTCATTGAAGCAATTCTTCTCCTTTTGAATAGAAATTATTAAATAAAGCTTTATGAAAAATCAAGAAAAAAGGAGATGGGAAGGGAATTAGAAAAAGGGGAGAGATTATAATAAAAATGGAACGAACAAATAACTAAAGAAACTAAAATTGATCACATAAAATGAAATAGAAATGTAAATAAGTGAAAAGGGTTAAGATAAATAAGACTCACAACATTTCTGATGAATCCTTGTTCTCTACAGAGTTGTTAATCATGGTTGGTTCGCCTCCTACGACGTCGACGGCCATCTTGGTCTTGTTTTCTCGTGCCTAAGCATCTGTTGACGTAGCAGAGGAGCTTGAGATATCTTCTTCTTCTTCTCCTCGTCCTACTGCTCTTATTAATTATTTTTATTATTATTTATTCTAAATTACGCGGCCGATTTTAACGACGGCGATCCATCACCCGCGACATGTTTAATGAGCGTAATTCAATTTATAGGGAGAAGAAGGGAAGGGGAGGGGGAGAGGCGCTCCTTTGCGAAAAGCGTGGCCATCTATCATCATCGCCAAAGGGTTTCTTTTCCTTTTTCCCTCTCCTTGCAAGAAGAATACGAACGCGAGGAAATTAATTTCCTGACATAAATCCTCCGCGGAGACCGTGGGAGATTAAAGCCAGGCTATCCTCAGTAAAAACTCTGTCCGATGCGGTGAGAGGCTCGTGTTATAATATCTCTGTGTCGTGAGTCTTTCAGACAGTCCCACACTAGTCGCAGCTGACAGCTGGACAGCGAAAATGCAGAAACTTTAAGTAAACGAAGCGTACTGAATAAAACGACTCGAAAGAAAAGGAAAGTGATATGAACGAGAAGTGACGAAATAATTGTGAAAAAACATGAGTAGACAAAGTAAAATCACATTACGTGTAGGTAATAAAAAAAACTGACAATGAAAGAAAGCAAGGAAATAATTGACAGAAGACAAGAATGAAACGGAACGTAATGAAATTGAAGCTAAAGTAAATAATAAAAAAATGATGTGATAAGATTCAAAACCAAGAAAGAGATTACAGACAAAAACAGGGTGGAGTAAAAATATAGAAATAAAGGAATACAAAATGAAGAAACTTCAAAGCAGAAGCCAGTAAATAGCTGGCAAAGAAAGAAGAAATGAATTAATAAAATAATTAATAAAATAAAATAAAAGGGTGAAAGTTAAACAAAAATAAAGGAAATAAATTGTAAATCAAATGAAAAGGTGAACGAAAAAAATAAATAATAGGAAGCGTCAGGAAGGAAACTAAAAAATGAATACCAAAATGTGAATAACCCCAGAAAATCAAATAACGTAACCTGTAAGACACGAAAATAAAATGAATATCGTTGACGAAGAAAAATAAGTATTGACTTACAGAGGATGGAATATACAGGAACCAAACAATGAAACGGAAATATCTGAGTTGGCATAAAATAATATAAACAAACTAAACCTTGCTGAATAAAAAATAATTGAAACTAAGTAAATAAAATGATGCAACAGAAAATAAAATAAACGTGGATTTGACTTGAAAGAAAGAAAAATTTAATCAAAATTAATTTATT
The DNA here is from genome assembly GCA_034510155.1 of Eucriotettix oculatus. NCBI lineage: Eukaryota > Metazoa > Arthropoda > Insecta > Orthoptera > Tetrigidae > Eucriotettix > Eucriotettix oculatus. The sequence continues at coordinate 19,783,793 of CM067381.1, forward strand.
TCTCTATTACCGCACTTTCTTCCTATCCAAACAAAAGAGGGTAATGAATCAGAAAACTGAGAGAGAGAATTTTTTTTAAAAAAAGTAGTAGCAACTTGAAAGGAATGAAAACTAAATCAAAATTAAAGTAGTAGGAAAGTGACTATCGGATTAAAATTATAAAAAATCGAAAATAAATCGCCTTATTTAAGATAACAGGAACGTGGCAAGAGAAACATGAAAATGGAGGAAAATGATTTTATCTAAAGAGAAATTAAAATGTAAATAGAAATAAGTTGAATATAACGAAAAGAAATATGATAAGATGAAAGTCCATAAAAAGGTACGGCACAGAAACGGAACTGAATAAACATGAAACGAAAGGAAAGACATGAAAAGATAAATTTTAAATATAAATAGGTTTTGAAGAAACGTTTTGGGGGAAAAGAAGTAATAGTAATGAAATGGAAGAAAGTAAAGACATGGAACTGTACTGATGTGATTTCATTTTCACTAATAATGTAACTTGTGGACTGTATTTCGTCACTGAAGACGTCAGAGTCGCGCTACCGTTTAGAGGATAGAGAGAGAGGTAACCGTAATGAAGACGGTGCGTCCTAATGACCAATAAGAATCCGCTCATTACAAGGGCGAAAACCAGCAAAGTTAGCGCACCCCGCCATTAAAACTTCATTAGAAATTTGTTAGGAGGTTTTGTGTGTGTAATGTCCTTATAATGGAGTTCGGGCACGGGCCTCGCGTCACCTGCGACTCTCTCCACTGTCTACTATCGATACAGTAGCCGTGTCCAAATAACGATGTCTTTATATTCTGCATAGAAATTTAAACTTCAAAAGAACGTGGTAGAAAGTTTCTTTTAAAAATCCCGGGAATGATTCTGAGGCGAAAAGCCACTAGCTTAAAGGGTGCAAATAATTTTAGTTAAAAAAAGGTGATAATGTTTGTCAGTAATGTATGCGCGCGCGCAAGTCTATGACGTCACTGAGTAGCGAGAGAGAGAGAACATTTTTAATTGGGTCCAATATGGCGGCTGTTTGTCACCACGCGTACCCGGGCACAGTGTGATGGAGTGTGGTCCTCGACTGTTCGCAGGCCAGGCAGGCGTGAACCAGCTGGGCGGCGTCTTCGTCAACGGCCGTCCCTTGCCCGACTGCGTGCGTCGCCGCATCGTGCAGCTGGCGCTGCTGGGCGTCCGTCCCTGCGACATCTCGCGGCAGCTGCTCGTCTCCCACGGCTGCGTCTCCAAGATCCTGACCCGCTTCTACGAGACGGGTTCCATCAGGCCCGGGTCCATCGGGGGAAGCAAGACCAAGGTAAATAAATAGCTTACGTCCACCATTACAGTCTTTCCGACCATACTACGCCTTTTTGATGGGATACGTCACACAGTGAACAGTGTCTTCAGTCTTTTGGGGTTTCAGAGCTTCGTTGTCGTCTATTCGTATCTGAGTTTCAAGCCTCTCTCTCTCCCTTCCCTCCTCAGTGATCGATCAGCAGTGTCTGAGTGAATTCAGAAGACCATGATCAGATGATAAATTGGGAGACGAGACACGAACTAATTTGGTGGGTACACAGCGAATTTTCCGCTACCAGGAAGATATGGCTGAAGTCCTGGAAAAATGATTAGTATTGAGTCCTCATTAATCAACAGGACGCAAAATATTCGTTCTAACCATCAAAGACCACCACTTTCAAGACCTATTTACCCTTAAATAGAGAATATTTCTGAGACTGGTGGTTAAGGAATATCTGGTTTAGGACAAGCGCGATTAGAAGATTGATTGACCTATTCTTCGCACTGTGGAGTGTTCCGATCGTGGCCAGAAAACCCGGTGAAGCCATCAGCCATGTTGGATTAGACCGGAGACCGGTTGCCTGAAACTATTTCAAGACCAAGTGACAACAGAAACAGGCTTGAAAACTCTCACTGGGTATCACATTCGCAGTTGATCTTTCATGAACCGTGAGGATGGTCTTGAATAAACCCTCGGTGTTCTGTCTCTCTCTATCTGTGTGTGTGTGTGTGTTTGTCACTGACTGTTATTGATAGGTTTCTATCTCAAAAGATTCTCCTTGTGTCCATCTTTATACGTAAAGATAAAGAGGTCAAGACCGATGATTAAGGTCCTCATCAAGCATATTAGGGTGGATGTGGGACGTGCTAGTTATGCGGATATGAAAAGTCTTGCGCAAGCTAGGTTAGAATGGAGGGTTGCATCAGACTAGTCTTAGGACTGAATACCACAACAACAACGAGCGATTACAGGAAACCAAGTCTCGTTCCTCAGTCTCAGTTAGCCGGATACGTTTAATTAAATTTCCTTGGTGTGTCTCATTGACCAAGCTGTTAAAGAGGATGAGGGTAGTGGACTACAACAGGTAGAATTAATCGATTGCGAGTCGAAACCCAGCACCGAGGTTGCTTTCGGCGCTTGTGACCCGAGTCACGTGTGGCGGCGATGCTTATCTGCCAGTTATGGCAATTAATGTCAATTACCCGGACATCCGTCATCGTCACAGAGTAACTTATCTCCCGACATCTGACAAGCCTCCTCTTTCTCTTCCTGCCTACATCTGCGCTCTCGTTTTCCAAATTACCTCATCGTTTTGTAGATGAAGCAACGCTGAGGCTCATACGAATTGTTTCGATTGTGTGTTCCTTTTTCACTTATTTGGGGTTACGAAAATTTATGCAGTTTACCAAACAAAAATCTGGGATTGTCTGAAGTGGGTGAGACCCGCGCTCTTTCTTCTCTGACTTCCGATCCTAAGGGGAGTTATTTGATGTTCGATCCTTCACCTTAGTATTTGAAGTCAAAGAGAGTCTTCTGCGATTTTTAGCTCCTGTTACAGCTTTCAGATTACTTGTGTGTTGACGCTGTGGTTTCCCATGCACGAAACGTTCAGTCGATTTGAAGGGAAGTAGCAACTGATCTAAATAAATAAATAAGGTATTGCATTTTGATTCCGTTAAAGTGGTGCACAATATCGTGTCTTCACCCTACAAAAGTCTTTCTCTCGGCCCGTTTCAGGTTGCAATGCTTACCAGGTACCGGAACGGTTTGAAGAGGTCCAGCCACGAGAATGGGCGGCCGTATATTGAGTGTTTGGGTGATGTGTGAACGGTGGAGTGTGATTTTCGACTGATCAAGTATCGACCCCCTTTGAAATCAGACTTGTGGATGCCACTAGATTGTGTAAGCTCCTGGACGTTCTTAGCTTCTAGTGCTACTTTTGTATAAACTTCATCCTTCTATCAGAGCGTCATATTGTTTTAAGTCTATGGTCAATACTGTAGAGATCATGAACCCCTATCTAATTATCTTTCATAAGTCTTTCGCCTCGACGTTGAAGAGGAAACGGCGTCCCAATACGAGCTACAGCTTATCCAGGCACATTATTTACATTCGCAACGTTGCCTTTCTTTCCCCCTCTGGTGGTCGTGTCCAAGAGCAGGTGGCAAGTGCTTCTGAGTATACTCAGCTTCCAGTTCCATTAAAGAGCGAGTAAATGCTTCCTCTCAACGAGGTTTTCAAGTTTTCCGATGATGGCCGGTGATTGATGGTTGCGAGCCACTGGAAAAGAGAGTCTCTGTGAGGGTCGCCGCGACCGAGAGAGAAAGAGAGAGCTCGGTCGTCGTTTTGTGAGCGCGAGGTAATAAAGGCGAGCTGTAAATCCTGACACTGCGGCGGTGTTAATTACTGCCGCCACCAGAGGTCACCAGACAGCGAGCGCCATTGTCCCAACTCCCGTCTTGCGTGTCGCGCTCGCTCCAGGTCGACGACGCTACCGTAGTTACGCGCAAGGACAAAGACGCTCTCACATTCCACTTCATTTGTACCCGAATATAACTTCGTTAAATCGAACGACGATGAAGGAGTAGCAAAGTGTCCAGCCACATCTACTACTGACGTCGACGAAGACCTTGTCACAGTACAAGCGCCATTATCTGTGGAAACCATCCATAGCAGTGAAACGATATACTGCACTATACGACAAATAAGACGTAAGAGTTGTTGGATGAAGCAGTTTCGACGTCACAGCCTTCTTCCTTCTTCAGTACAGTTTGAGATGTTTCCGTTCCCGCAATGCCGTAGTAGTTTCTATTCTATGATACATAAATATACATCATTTCTTCTATCTTTTCTGACTTCCAATACTAGGGGAAAATATTGGATGTTTGTCTCCTTCCCCGTAATATCGGAGATCAGAAAAAAAAATAATTAAACTGAAGTGATAGAACGGAAAATTTAGGAAATAACTGACAAAGGAGACGAAATTAATTGAAAAAAATATATAGGAAGACCTGAGGTTGATTGAAAAATGTAAGTGGAAAATGCTAAGAAAAGCTAGCAAAGAAAATGAAAGACTAAGAAACAAGAAGTGAAATAATAGAAGTAATAAGTAGGAAAAGGAAATGAACAAAGAAAATTAAATAAAAAATGTATAGAATACAAAAAAGTAAAAGGAGAAGTAGCAGGGGAGAACGACTGAAAAATTATTAGCAATCACAAAAAATAATAATAAAAGAAAAAATACAAGGAATTTTGAGAAATAAAAGAGCCTAAGGGGAAGGAAGTGTGAATAATACATGCAATTTACAAAAGAAAAGAAAATATACGAGACATGGAAGAGAAGAAGAGAAAATGAAGGGAGTGTTACCAAAGAAACAATATAAACATAAAACAAACTTAGAATAAAATAGAAGAAAGAGGCACTGTGAGGAAAATAAAAGAAAACAGAATTAAGTGGACGGAAGTATTGACAAAACATTTGAATAATTAAAACCTTAGAGAAATGACAATATAGGAACCTGGAAGAAGATGGACGGAAATTTAAATAGAAGCCAAAAAATTGTAAGATACAATGAATAACAAGCGTAAAACGGAAAGAAATATAAAGGAATTGTCAGAAATTTTCTATTTTTTGCTTGTCTCTATATATTTCCCAATCCATAAGTTTAATTTATAAAATAATTGAAGTAATATGAATAAACAATTAATAAAAAGTAAAATAAAATAGAGGTGACGTTCCGAGCAACACAAAATATATCATTCATTAATTATGAACTCCTAGAATAGGACAGGATTGAATGTTACGATCTCCTTTTACGAAAAATCTCTTTAAGTATCATCATGGATTCGTCGAAAGTCCATCAGCAGCAATTCCACGACTCGTCCGAAGTTTCCAGCACACGGCCAACAGACAAGCCAACATTTAGTGTCACAGACAAGTCGACGCCGCTCCTTCTCTACGTATCCCAAAGTTGTATACATATATGTATATATCGATGGGCAGCCATTCTAAAGTGAAGCATTTCACTTCTTCGTCTAGTTAAACAAAGCAAACTCTGTTAATGATGTCTGTTTGACGTTTCAGACCCTGTGCAGTGTGGGTAGAGAGACGGGTGGACTATTCGAGCTCTTAATTCCAAACGCAAACAACGGCCGTGATGTTTGTAGGAATGCGAGTGTTCGCGGGACACGACACGTGTAGCCTTCACACGATCCTTGTCTCGTGTGTGAGTAATGGCGGACTCCAAATTGTCGCGTCGCACGAAGCCGCGGCTCCCGCAATTTATGAGTGTGAACATGTGTTGAAATAATTCCTGATAAACGCGCGTCCGCACGCGAAACGTTCGCGAGGCGCCATAAGATAGAGGAACTTGGGGGAGGGAATATATATATATGTATATATATATATGGATACATCCCCAAGGCATTTCACCACCGCGGGTCTGATTTCTTCCGCTGTTAGAATAAACAAAATAAATTTATAAAAGAACCGCCTCATCGCGTCACGACGTTGAGATAACTGCGTGTTACGTCACGCCAGAGACTACCTTTAATTACATCTGCGACTGTAAGCCGTAATTCAGGGAAAACCTCTTTTTTCACAGATAAACTAAACTGCAACACGCTCCAGAGAAATTCTGTTTACAAATGAAGTGTTGCGCCGTCGATTCGATCGAACGTCACTCCCTTTTATAGATAATTACCTCACTCACTCCATAGACTTTCCGTGTGCAACACACGGCAGTGTTGTTTTTTTTTGTTATCAGGCCAGTGCATCACGCCAAAAAGAAATATCTCTGTAAACATCGTTTTACAAAACACCTCGGCATCGAGACAAAACTCGAAGAGTGTTTTGTAATTCTTTAATTATATATAAAGTCTGAGGTGCCAAATAAAATTGCAACTTTATTCTATTTCATGAAATGTAGACTTTTCGCTATATAAATAACTGAAGCAAATGGCAGACACGTTTTCATGTAAAATCAATTCGACACATACTCTAGAAATCCTTGGAAAAATATTAAAATAAAACAATTTATGACCTTCTACAGACTTCATTTTTTATATTTAATTAATAACAACGTTTCAGAATATTTTCATGCCATCGTCACGTTTTCCTCGTATAGAAGAAATACAACAAATTAAAAAGAAAGATGAAGCCATGAAAATATTTCGAAACGTTGTCATTAAATAAATTTTAAAATAAAGCCTGTAAAAGGTCATAAGTTGTTTTATTATATATAACTGACGTTATGTTCAAACATTATCAAAATATATTTAAAATCCGAAATGTATATTAAGTGTTGACAGTGAGCTACGTCACCGTCAGAGATGATAAACCCTGCATTTCTGTTATTATCAAGAACGTAGATCCACGCCATGACTCTAATTAGAACTAATCTCTTCTACGTCCGTCCGAAGTCGGAAAAATCTACGTATTTCTGTTATTGTTGAACCTGTTCTGGATTATAGTTGTAATTGACTCTGCTTCCTGACTCCAGACACGGAAAATCACTGGGAATCTAATATATTAAGCACATAGATTCACGTCTGAGACTGTAAAAGAAATTGTATCTTCTATGTTCGTCCAAAGTCGGTCATATCTATGGATTCCTGTCATTATTGGAAACACTGAAGTCTCTGGTTGAAGGTTTCTCTCTGCTTCGTCCCTCTAGAGACAGAAAATCTCTGGATTACTATTATTATTAAATCCGTCTAAGATTCTAGTAGGAGTTGTCTCCGCTTCGTCACTTTAGAGACATAAAATCTCTGTATACCTGTTTCTACTGAAACCACCTAAGTTTCTAGAACGAGTTATATCTGCTACGTACTCTAGAGAAGGAAAATATCTGCATTCCTATTATTATATTTATTAAACCCGTCTAAATTCATAGTTGAATTTTTTTTCTGGTCCGTGAATCTTGAAACGGATAATCAGTGGATTCATATTACTATTATTTCGTCAAAGTTTCTAGTTGAAATCCTTACTGTGTCACTTTAGAAACGGAAAATCTCTTATTCCTATTAATTAATAAATCCAACTAAAATCTAGGACAGGTTGTCTCTGCAGACAGTGAATTTCAGAAATCCTCTTCTTATCTTGTAGAAGTTGTCTCTACTGGGTCACTCTAGAGATGCCATATCTATGGATTCTTGGTGTTATTCAACGCGCTTAAGTCTCTCGTTGAAGTTTTCTCTGATGATTCACTCCAAAAGAGGGAAAATAATTTGATTTGTTATTGGTAGTTTTAATTTCAACTTTTTAAATTTGCCATCAAAAAAATAAGGAATACTAAATTTGGGTAAGGTTCGCGCTCTTTAAATAATACATGTTGTTATTAAGAGATAATTATAAGAAAGTTAGCTGTTGAAACTTTGAAATGTGGTACTATAGTCGAGGAAGTTTAAGCAGAATAGGGGAACAGCGAACAATGTGGAGAGCGTCGACCAAGAGAAAGGATAGATTAATAGGCCACGTTTTGAGACATGAGGGTCTTGTAAAATCAGCATTAGATGGAAGTTAACAGCAGAGGGAGGCTTGGGATGGAATACACTAAGAAGATTATGTGACAGTTATGTGGAAGATAGGTTAGCATGGCGACCCGTCTTAGGACAATAACACAACAACAACATTGTTTTGTCGAGAGTTTTAGGCCGGGTAGGTATGACCCGAATCAGTTGAGCTGAAACTGTGCAGCTCCAAATGAAACTGGATTTTAGATTAATATAGCCGAAAGCTCCTGAGGAGAAAATAAATGATTTAGGTGGCAAAATCCTGGTATTTATTGAGACTCTGGTGCGTGGTTAGAGTAATGATGGTTCCTTGACAAGTCTTGTTGAGCGCGTTGAAGATGACTCCTTGGTGTGGAGAAACTTGATGGTAGTCGTCCCCCTGTACACGACTCCCGTTCAGACTTTCTCTGTTCCGAGCCTCATCGTTTCTTCCGGCTCGTTGGTCGCGTAGATTGCCCCCGCCACTATTAAGCCATAACGTTCTTAGAAAGCGGAGATACCATCGAGGTCAGACGCCATCATCACCACCACCGCCACCAGGTCTCTATCCCCGTCGCGTGCGCCTCGTCCCTTCAACACGGAACCTTATCTATCGACTTGAGCGCCTCGCTGTGTGTTGGTGACTTTGCAGCCGCCATTGCTTGCCAGCAGCGGCGAAGGGCCAGAGAGAAGGAAGGGCGAGACTGACTTTTTACGCCATCAAAATTATCTGCGCGGCTGCAGTCGCGGACACGGGATTTACCTAAAACCCCTATCTCTCCCTCTCTCTGTGACAGGGAACGTACAAAACAAGGGCACTGAAACTTTCCCTCCACCGTGTCCACCATTGCTAATATTGCTTTATTACATCCTCTTCATTATAATTAAAACCCCATCAAAAAGCCTCCAAATTTGGCAAATCTCTCCTTACCAATCTGCAAACTTAAATAAATTTATAGGATTTTTTCCCATAAGGTAAATATAGATTACATCAGGAGCAGATCCAGAGAAATATCTTGACGTGGGAAGCGGTAGGGGAAGAACTGCTTTTACTAAAATGTATATGGAAGAAGAAGGACAAGAATGGAAAAATTGTCCACCGGACCAGGGACTGAAACCCCGGACCTACCGTTTTCCGGGCGGGGAACTCTACCACTGAGCTAATCCGAGTCAACCGATTCAACATCCCTCAATTCCCGTAAACCTAAGCCAGGCTCATCTACAATTCACTATTGCCTCTCTGTAACACTAATTTTTAAGAAATTTGTGAAGAATGGACAGAGCGTAAAGTGATCACAGGTACATGGAATTCAAGTCAAAGCAAGTAGAAATACTTAGATTAAAGCATTTCTACTTCTTTTGACATAAAAATTATTGGAATGATAATCAGTTCTTCTTCTCCTTCTCTTTCTCCTCCTTCTTCTTCTCCTTCACCTTCTTCTTCTTCTTCTTCTTCTTCTTCTTCTTCTTCTTTGGTGCAACAGCTTCATTAGGCCAAGCCCGCCTTAATGATCCCGATCTTCTTCTTTCCAGCAGTTCCAATTGTCTCAAGATCTTTTTCCACATTCTTAAGCCGTCTTATTGCTGGTTATTGTCTTCCATCCCGTAGAAATATCCCAACCATCTCAGTCTGTTGGCCTTAATAACTTCAATTACATTTAGATCATTAATCTGATTGGAGTCGATTTAGCATAAAAACAATCTCAGCCATACCTGGAATTTTTTTAAGGTAGAAAAAATTCTCAACCCGACTGGGGAACCAATTTAGGATGAGACAATCTTGACGGGATCAGTAAATAGATTTCGGATGGGGGAGGGGGGAATCTCGAGAATATGTAGAATAGATAAAATATCTCCCACACCTAAAATCGGTTTGGTATAAGAACATCTGGGTCGGATTAGTGAATCAATTTTTTAGAATAAAAAATTAAGTCGGTCATACCTGAAAGCGATTTAGAATAGAAAACCTGGTCTTATTCTTTCAAGATTATTTATACACAAATCTGGAGGGAAAAATCTCGGATCCAAAAGTTGATAAAATCAATTTCTTTGGAACTCACGGTCTTCTAGTTTTTAGATTTCTCCGTTCTCTGAGTAAAAATATAAAAATAGAAAACAAATTAAAAGAAGAAAAAGGACCACAGAAACATCGCAAATGGTGAATATAAACAAGATAGACGGAAAGCCGATAAAGGAGAAAGAAGGAACTAGAAGTTAATTTTATTAAGTGAAGGTCCAGGAGAATAATTTAAAAGGAAGGGTAATACATATAGAAAGGGGAAAATTGCTCCATTTTTCTTTACTATCACAGTTGAAACTATGAGGGAATTTTTTTACCACTTAAACCTCGCGAAGCTTCTTTCATAAATAAATTAATTATGCGTGAATCAGTAGTTAATTTAATCGATTCTTCGCCGACTGTCTCGAAGCTGCTACGACTGCCCTGTCATGGCGGACGACGTCGTTTTTGTGTCGCCATGTTGTTCTTGCTATCAGCACGGGGGCATCTGCGCAGGCCGGAAACCTTTTCCCTTCCCTTTCCCTTCGCTTCCTGATACGCATCACACAAGCCGCCATTTCACACGACACAAACTGCCCCCGTCCTGTCTGTCCGTCCGAATGTCTGTCCTCTTCAAGTTCTCTTCATAAACTAAATATATTACGGCGCCGTTAAAAAAAACATAACCGACTTAACACGTTCCTATAAATATTCGTCGGTTCGAGAAAATTATGGAAATGGTGGAAAATAAATAGCGAACGATACGGGTCTAATTTTGAGAATCTTGATTTTACTTTTTAATGCAATAAGTCGTTGATATCCACAATATTTAATAACTAAAATAATCGCCAAGTAAAATAATCACACCAGTTATCAGCAATGATATAAGGACCGATTACGCTACCTTGAGGCACACCACACTCCTCTCTGCTCAAACGCTCTCGATATATTTGGATATTTTCCCCTCCCCTTCAGTAGTTTAATTTCTCTCTCCAAAAGCCAATAAAACCATCGTCAATGCTGATTACAACAATACCAGGTAAATTTCAACCCTAAAACGCGACCATGTTACAAGCAAGCTGCCATTAAAATTCGCCATTACACTATTATACCGTATGTAAAATATGATTATTCTTATTCAAATAACAGTTATAATTACTCATTTAATAAGTCATATCCTTGTAAATTACGTTTGACCAGTTAATTGCAGATGGAAGACGATTTTATTCATGTGTTCTGTATAGATGTCGGTGGCCTCTTCTTTGAAAATTAATTAATATTATGACTGCTAAAATCACAATTAATTCTTCATTTAATTACCTATTCTTTTAATTATATTTTCCCCTATAATTTCATGTTTTGAAATATTTTTACAGGCAAGTTTCCAATTTCCATTGCCTGAGTAACAGTTTCTTTTACTTTTTATGGGATTTCCTCGGCCTTTTGATTTGTTTTATAATAATTAATAGCATTGTATTTTGAAATTCGCATTGAATTGAAATAGGATTATTGATTATTACTGTTCCATAATTTATAAATAAATATTTCAGTACATTAATATTTTTATATTTATTACCCGAGAGATTTTCAGTTATAGAGGACGATCATTACACCCCTACAGCCACGGCATTAAGTTAGGAAATGAATGTGTGGGTACGCCGCCGTTTTCATTTCTTTTTAGAAATGTCACTATAATAAGATTTTAATCACATTACCGTGGTGTTTTTCAGTCGCAGAGCACGAAAGTCACACCACTGGCCTTCATAAATTAAAATGCTTATGGCTGTAACTTGGTAAATAGTTGTTAAATCCGCGGTAAGTGAAGAGGTGGAAATTAGTGTAGTACCTTGAGGTGCGCCGCCGCCCTTATCCCTCTGTAGCCCGGGTGAGCCTAAAGAGGCAGGAAATTGTTTACCGTCACGTTTGGACCAGGGTAAAATCAATTTACAAGGCAAAGAACCCAAATGAATAGTAACTGAATTAGATATTTTCCATTCGATAATGGTAGGTCTTGGTCGGAGGTGGGGGGGGGGGGAGCGGAATAGGATCGAAACTCGTGGTACTTTGAGCCTGTAATTTGTAGTTTCCCATCACGCTCGTCGCGTTATTTACTGTCGTGATCGTACTTGTGTTAAAAGGGGAGGGGTGGGGGGCAATAAGCACCTTGCGACCCTTCACCACCGGAAATGCACATGCACAGATCGTTTAACCGTTGGCGACCCTCTCAGATCTTTATCTCTGCCCACTCGCCGTTCCTAATTACCCAACATGGCCGCTCTGTTTCTGCTCGTCCTTGTCCACTCTTTCTCCCTCGCTCTGAATAAAACATTTCACCAAAATAAAAGCTCCAGCCTTGTCTTCTTGGTGCTAATATTATTCTCTGTCCTACGAACCAGGTTCTATTCCTCTCCCTGAAAGTACTTAAGACGAACCCAATATGTATAAACACTTAAATAACGACTAAATTTCACATAAGACATAACAAAACACACTCTTTCTTTCATACACTTCACAATAAAAAGTCCTGCTTTTCCTCCCCCACAGTTACCCTCTCTTCTGTTACAGTGAAAATAAAGAAACCATGTTCCATAAACTACGTTTATTATAAAACATTATAAACGTTAATTTCTATTTTAGTAATTTCAGTATTTCATTTTTCGTTTCTCCTTTGTCTACTTCAAAACAGAAAATTTTCCTATAGCCAAATTAATTTTGTTTCAGTTTCGTTTTTTCCAAATCCTTTCAATATACGAAGACACAAATAATAGAATGAAGGCAACACGTAAACCTAACCCCAATTCTAAATTGTATGTAATACCGAAATATTTGAATGAGACTATATTTTATATGTAACATTTTTTCCCGATGACTATGGGGTTAGGCTGAAAGTTCTTGAAGTATGATGAATGATTAATTTTTAATATTCAAAGTGAAAATGGAAACTTGAGTTTAATCTTTACTTATTTGACGGGGATTTATTTCTAGATTGAGAAAGAAACTGTAGTGAAAGAGTAACGAAACAGCTATATTATGTTTTCGCCGAAAATATATTTCTTGAAGAATAAGAAGAACAGATATTTTTAATCGTTGGTGATCAAAGAGAAGGGAAGTGGTATGAGGGAGGAATCTCTCTGGCGGCCAAGGGCTGCGATTTGTTATATATTTATAGAAATTAAATTTCTTATGAATTATATACATGAATTATAAGTAAATACAAGAGCTCTAAACTGAGAGTCGTTTAAATAGGCATTTCCCATAAAGCAGAATCACAGCACAAATCCTACTCGTAATTGGCAGTACGAGGAAATCGGTAAAAGGTTACAAACAGTGGTCTCAGCTTGCCTGTAACTTGTCGCTTGACCCATCCGGTCATTCGCGTTGTACAATGAAGAGCACTTAGGAACCCTGGGCTGGATCACGCCTTCGTTCATACCGTTATTTTAATGTCCCCGACCAGGAAAATCTCCAATTTCTTATTACTCCTCTCTAACTGACCACAATTATGTTAAATCTTAATCATAAGGCCAATCATTAACTCGACGTCCTTAATGTTCGATCTTAACTTCCTCAATATCCCAAAATCCATTTTTTTAATTGGTCCCACGCCCTTATTCATATTCCGTCGGTGGTGGGGCTCGAAATTGTTCAATAAAAATTCTTATCTTTCCAGTCCAGGAAGAGCTGTTTGCTCTTCTCGACCGACGTTTTTTGGGTTAAACACCATCTCATGCCGCCAAATTTCACAATACTAGGGAAAAAGCCAGTCTCGCCGCGTGTCGGTATTTATTATTACCCCTGTCTGACACCTTAATTTCCCTCACTTAGCTTACCTTTGATTCCGTACCGCCAAATTCCGCACATAGTTTTATTTATCATTAATATATATATATATATATATATATATGTAAAATAAGAATCTGAAAAGTGAACCATTTAAGTCATTTGGGATAGAAAGATCACAATTACTTCTTACAACTTAAGCAATAGTTGTTGGCGGTATTAAACTCGTCTCTACGGGGACGAGTTGAGTTTCACCTCGCTACGTCATGAGTTGGACCAGGGGGGCCAACAACATAACATTTAAATACGACATGGTATGCCAGGTTTCCTCTAGATGAACAGAGTAATAATATCTGATCCTCGTAGAGTTTATTCGTGGATGTTAAGTGCAACCACTACGGTTTACTGTTCTCGTTGTATTTTTTTATTTTTTCCATTTTCTCTATGATGTTACTCCCTGTAGCTTAGCTAACTGATTTAATAGAATTATTTTTATTTTGTTTTTTATTCAACTTGTTGTTGTTGTTTGGGCCGCGCCTGGGTTCCGGTTCTGTAAACCCGCTTTTGTTGCTTGTAGATGGTTCGGAGCAGATCGCGAACTGGAACGGCTAATGACGCTGCCCTGCAGGTTCGTACTTTGCACACATTTTACTTTAATCATAGACCACTTCACCTCCCCCCCTCTCTCTCTCTCTCTCTCTCTCTCTCTCTCTCTCTCTCTCTCTTTCTGTGTTGCTGCCCGGATCCGCGCTCTGCATGACGATTAAGAAACACTTAATAATATTCCCTGCCTCTTTCCCTCCTCCTCTCCCTGTGACGTCACTGTGTCACGTCATCACGCCGACGACCACCGGGAAACTACAGGTGACATACATCCCCTCCCGTCACGTAATTATCGCTTTCTTGAAACTCGTCTCCACCCCGCGACATTTTCAAAACCGTATTGGTAATTTTCCAAAAAGAAAAAAAAATACTAGAACACTGGTAACCACACTTTGTTAATCCTATCATGATGATTATCTACAAATGAGAATAAGAAATGCACATACTTCCCTTAACATATATCATCCTCTGTTATTAAGAGTGGATAGGGAGGCTGGAGAACGCGCTTTATACCAATTAAATCACACTAGTGTCGAATTAAATACTGTACACGGGCACGGCCGGACACCCAGAAAGTATTTTAATAGTATTTATTACTATATTTTTAAATATATATACAGTATTTTCGGAACATGCCAAAGTCATCTACTAGAAACAAAGACTGAATTAAATGAAATAATGCATAAATTTCCTTTTTAAAATTGAACATACATTATGAAAAATTTTGAAAATTAATTAAGAATTCCACCGAGTTTTATTTTAAATCGGACGGTATTTAAAATGTAATATTTCTAGATGTGTAAAATTTAAGAAAAACGGCTCATTATGCTTCTTATTTATTTTCTGTGGAATTATTAGTTTGCTGTGACGTCACTCCATCACAAAAGTCTGTTGTATGTATTTTTGGATGTAGACATATCTTTCCTCAGCCTGAAGGGGGACAAAGTGAGTGTAGAAACGCAAAATATCTGTTAGTGCCCGTTAATTATATCTCATCAATTCTCGACGGTAACGTCAGAAACATCATCAGACTCCGTCCACACTTTCAGCCCCCCCACCGCCACTAGCAAAAGATAGATAAATTTCACTTTTTCATTAAAAAATAACGTCTCTATCTATATATATAACAGTCTCTTAGAAGTGCTCAATTTTCTGAGGGAACTAAGAGATTTTTATTTTCCAATGCTCTTCAAAATCTTTAATAGTGTGTTCGTGTTCACATTATCAAACGATTTTTATAGATCTAAAAAATGCCATGAATATAGGCCGGTTTTTTCTTATTATGTCTTCTAAAATTAGACGCAAAATCGATATTGCTTATCTTGTCCCTACATTCTTCCTAAAACCAAACTGATCTCCTAACTCGCATTCTAATTGACGTTCCATCCTCCCATATACTATTTTCGTTAATGTTTTGCACGCATGAGATACTAAACTAATAGTCCTGTATCTATCAGCCCCAGTCTTCTTCGTTACGGGCATAATTAAATTTTTACTCAAATCTTCTGGCATTCTTCCTATTTCGTAGATTTGCAAACTATCCTGAACAGCCATGATATTGCTTAAATGTCTGTGGTACTATTACCGTGGCCACAGGTACTATATGTTTTTTAAATTTTTTCTGGTTAAGTCTTCAGGATTTATTTATTAAGCAAGCTATTTTGGAGTTAAAGGTGAGAGTCGCGACATTATTGCACCCGACTGGAATTCCACGGCGGACAGGAGGATGGTTGTGTAAACACTTGCCAGGGAGATTTACGCGATCGGTCCACCGTGGGGTTAGTTATGCGCGTTCGCCCCCCCCCCTTCCCCCCCTCCCCCTCTTCACAACTCCGGATTGTTGTTTATCGCACCCGAAAAAGACCACTTGTCGACGCTGTTGCGGCAATTTCCATGTTAAGGGGGCCCTCGTGTTTGTTTGCGTTGGCAATCACCGTCGATAAATCGCCGCCAAATTGCCCATTACCACGACGACGGCGGCAGTGAGTGAGTCGTCAGCGGCCACGCAGTTTAATTATTCCTTTTTTAACCCCCCCCTCCTCCCTCACTCTCCTGTCTTCTTTAACCTTACCTCACTAAACCTCCCGTCTTTCGCGCACTTTTTCACATATTTGAAGTCGTTGTTAATCTCACGTTACGTGATTCTACCACCTTAAATTTTTTTTCTCCTCGGTTCCCACAATGACCACCGTATTTTACTACGGTCGTTGTCTCTGTTCCACCCCCGCTCCGGTACTTTTCCCCAAATACCAACGCCGGAAGCCATTTTATCATATCGAAACGTTTATTCAAAGCCACCGACGGCGGCCAAAATACATACAACACGGACACCGTGACGTCACACTCCTCCTTCACCTCGGCCCGCAGTCATTTAAAAAAGGATCCACGGAAAATTAAACTAATAACACCATAGAGATTTATATTCCATAGATAACAGATTGAAAGGCAATCTAACTTATATAAAAAAATCTGTACGACTAATATTAGGAATTCGTTGCTAAAAATGTTACTATGGAGCGTGACGTCATATGGCTGCGAAACGTCGTCGCTAGGAGTTGCAGACAGGAACAGAGTAGAAGCTTTAGGAATGTGGTGCTGTAGGAGAATGTTGATGGATGGATACAATCACTAACAATTATAACCATTTAATTGCTAACAACAGAATTTTGAAAAGCACAAGAATAATATATCGAGAAAGAAGACTTAGAAGGAAGTCAGCAGTAATTACAATTTAAGATCAAGAAAAGCAGAAATGACTAAAAGGAGTAAGACGAAGATGCAGTCTGCCGCCCAATCTGTTTAATTGATATATACAACAGGCGATGAAGAAAGTTAAAACGGAATATGGAAAAGGAATCATACTGCCAGAGAATTAATAAAAACCCTATACGCTTTGCCGATGATCTTTTTGTAGTATTAGGGGAGTCAGAAGAAGACTTATAAACCATAATAAATGGCATGAACGTGATCCTGGAGAAAGAGTTCAATATGATGATTAATAGAGGGAAAACCAAGGTAATGGAGTGTAGCACAGGAAACAGTAGAATAACTAAGATAACAAACCTTGGGAAGGGATATTTTGACGAAAGTTAAGGAATTTTGCTACTTGGGAAGCGTAATAACTAGGGATGGTAGAAGTATAGTAAACATAAAGAGTAGAATAGAACAGGAAGGAAGGCTATTCGAAAAAGAGTTATTTACTTACGGCTAATATAAGTGTGAATATTACGAAATCATCGCAAAAATGATCTCTCTCTCTCTCCTTTCAGGGGTTAACTTTTTTCTCTGTAGGTGATTTACTATAATAAATAATTAAGTATTTTCTTCCGATCGAATGATTGAAATTAAATATTAAAAATATAGTAATTATTATTTTAACTCTAAAATATTTCGGTTATAATCAATACTATAATTCCAAGTTTTACATACGATAATTTTCCCAAAATTCACTTAAAAGGTATAAGTTAGGGAATGGCTCATTTTTCTAGAATGGAACTGGACTGTCTACATACGTAAACTCAGACGACATGTTACCTATGTTGGTATTACGTGGTTTATACTTATTTTAGAAAGTTTCAGTTATCGCTTTGGCAGTTAAAAAAACTGACATCGTCGCTGTTCTTTATAATAATTATAATAATATCGTATCAAAAGCATACGAGGAAAAAATGACGATATCGAACGTCTCCAAAGATAATTCTGAAATGTCCCGTGGGTCTAATCTCTATGAAATGAGATGTTAACTTCTCGGTGGGCGAGATTAGTAGCAGCAGGAGGGTTTTTTTATTTCTCGGAGGTTGTTGAGAGGAAAGTTAAGTGTGTGGTCGTAATTTATCGTGGAGCGACGGAGGCGGAGGAGGTTGCGTTGTCAGCGGGGCGCCATTTTGTCGCGCTATTGATCGGGTCTTAAGCAAATGAATTATTCAGAGCAGTAGACACAAGTCCACGACTAAAAAGCGCGCAGCTGAGGAGAATGGCGGCGGACAGGAAAACCCTTATCTACTCTCCAGACCTAGTAGCGAGGATCTCTGGACTCGCACAAGGTCCTATCGTGTTCTCGGGAATTCCAAAAATATTGGCCCAAGTTCAAGTGACGTTATTTGTAGTTCCCTGTACTTACCAATATGAAACTTTATATTTTGAATTTGATTGCGTTGTCGTGAAGCAGTCTCGCTGGTTTACTATTCAACGGCTCAGCCTTTTCTCCTCCATTTCCGTCTACCTCTTTGTCTCTCTCTCCTTTTCTTTATATCTCTTTTCTTTCAGTGGTTAACTTTTTTCTCTGCCTGTGATATACTATTCTCTATGTCGCTGCTTTAAAATTCTCAGCTATCCTGCTTTACTATTTTCTCTGTCGTTTCTTTACTATTCAACGACTCAGAAGTGCATTGACAACTCCCTTCCCTCAGTCATTTCTTTCTTCTTGTCCTACTTCGTATTTTCTCCATCGCTGATTTACCGTCGTCTCTTTCGCAGGAGTAACTAATCTCTCTCTTCTCTGTTGATTTTACTATGCTCGCTGTACTACTCAATCGGGTTTCTACCCGGATTATATCGCTTGTATATTTAATTTTTTGTTTTGTTTATCGTCATCCTACCACGCGTTCGTCGTATTTGGCAGGACTTATTGTGAGGTGAGATTAGATCACCGTAGGGTAATAGACGGCATATTGTACGGAATTAAATATTGGGGGGGGTAGGAACTTCCCCTGTAACGTGTCTCCGTGACGTCACAGCCTTTTGAGAGCTGACACATTGCAGTTTGTTTTCTAAGTGTAATTACTCCCAGGTTTGCGCTAGAGGTTTCTGGAACAATTTGGAACAATCTCGCCACGCTCTTTTAATTATATGTAAAGAGGAAAGTAAATACATACTTTTTATTACATATATATATATATTAATTTTAATGTTAGTATGAACAGTGAAGAGAGGGAGTCAGGGCAGAGTAACTAAGTGGAACTGACTCTCCCACAAGGGCATCGTGTGTGTATGTTTGCTTATTATCTCTGATCTGATGACGTCGGTCATCCGCGGCTGCCGCTCACATAAACGTCATAATTTTTTTCCGTAACAAATGGCCGACGGCTTCCGCGAATTACCCCGCCCTTGTACGGCTGGATTGACAGACTTGACAGATGGAGGGAAGGAAGGGCAATGGCACGGATAAATTGGACGGTGATGGAGAAGAAAGGAGGAGGAGAAGGAGGAGGAGGTGGAGAGGGTGAGAGGGAAGATCATGTTGTTGATGGAGAGGCTCACGGTAATTGCTCCTGAGAAATAGAAAAAAGAAGCGACGACGGCAACAACAACAACTCTTTCCTCCCTGCGCATGGCGATTGACACGCTGTCAGTAATAAACGTCGGGGAAGGCGACGCTAATGACTGACAGCGACCGTCAACGACGACGATCCTCGGACATAATCGGAATATTTCACTCGGTAACGAGGCAAAGTGGAACAAGGCGGAGCAAAGAATTAACCTCACTTTCTGCCTCATTTTATTTACGTTCCTGGAGAAACAATTCCAACTATAACGGAGGACGTAATCATAATCAATGAATCATGGGCATTTCTTCCTATTACATTTGCTGAAGGGAACGTCCTTTACTGGTTAGCCGGAAAACGTGGAGCTATTGCGTGACACTGTGAGATAGAGCATGATTAGGTCGTCGGTGAATTGTAAACCATTTACGGAAGGAATAGTAAACCAGCTGGGGCAGAAAAGAGTTAACGAGAGGAAGAGGTATCAGTAAATCGGAATAGTTAATCTACGGAAAACGTGTAATAATAAACCAGTGGAAGAGGGAAAAACAGTGGAACAAGAATAAGGAAAACGTCGGAAGAGAGAACAGTAGGGTTGTGACAAAGAATAGGAAGCCTGTGAAACGGGGACTAGTAGACGAGAAGAAGAGAAAGTAGTAAAGCAGAAACAGAGAGAATAGTATACCAGCTGAAGAGAGAATTGTGAATCTGTGACGAGAACAATAATAAAGCTGCATCAACATAAGTTTGCATAGCTTCGTCTTGTTTAGAAGCGCCTTTTACCTGACATATCTCTAGGGACCACGGTATGAATTCGACAGTTTTTCAATTATACAATGCAATATTAACTTCAGGAAAAATCTAAGAGTGATAAAAAAACCGCAGGTTAGATTATATAAGCATTTTTATTTATCAGATTTATCAGACTGACGAAATCATCTTACTGAGAATTGCCAAGAATCTTGCGGTACACGTTTCTCTTTGGAATTCTGTGGATAAAGTGAGATAGTGGAAAAATTAAATAAATAACGAGACGAACCAAGGGCGTAGGTCCCGGTCAAGCCGTTGAGTATTAATCCGTAAACAGAAACAATGGTTAATCAGCTGGGTAGAGGGAATAGTATGCAACTTCGCCAGACGGAAAAGTAAACCAGTGATGGAGGCAGAAGGAGATATAAATAAAGAAATGGCGAGATCGAACTTAAGGAAATGTCAAAAAGGTGATAAATATCTATATCATGAGATTATATAGTGATTATAATTGAACATATTTATTGTCAATTGCAAAGACGGGGGGAATACTTTAAGGTAGATTTTTCGACAATCGTAGGTTGTATGAGAAACTTTAATTTTGTCTGTTTATAATTTAGAAGCCTGACTAAATATTTTTTGCGAATTTTGTTATTTTTTTACACTTGTTTTATATAGTGAGCCATAATTCATAGTTGAAGTTTTCGGTATAGGTCTGTGATGTCCAGCACCGATAACAAAGTCCTAAATTATACACTTCTCTTACGATAATCCTTAAATCTAAAATGGGAGTTTCCTTTTAGTGCGGTCTACAAGGCCCACTCATCTTTTCTTTTTCCTCTCATCTCCAAAATTAGTCAACCTTTCGCCTGAGCATTTTACTGAAACACAAACAGAAAATAATCTGTGAAGTCTAAGTCTCCCCTCTCTCTCTTCTTATTTTTCTTTAACAAGACACCTGCTCCAGAGGCTTGCTAATCGTCCACAAAGCAAAGGCGGAAGGGAGGGGATGGAGATAGGGGGGGGGGGAAGTGGGTCAATTTCCACTTCAAAATTGAGTGCTAATTCCAACCATAGGATAACTAGGAGCAACTCTTAATTCGCTGATAAGCTAAAAAGAAACAGAAAATGAGAGGAATGGGCAATTAATTATTTTTACCCTCGACTGGTGGTGAGGGATAATTTTTTTCTTTCTTGTAATCACGTAAAACAACTCTTCGGAGGGCAGGTGAAAAATTTAAGTCTCATTTATTTAATATAATAAAGGTGCCAGAAAAAATTATCTTTAGTGACTTTCCTCTTCAATGCTTTTATTTTTTGAAAAACTGCACCAAGTGTCTCTGATTTGATTTAAGTATCCGCTGTTTTAAGAAACTTCAAACTGTTTAATTTTCTTGCTTTCACTCTACAATAATAAAATATCCATTGCCCGGGCCCTCTCTCAACAAAGGCCGTCAACACATTATGTCAGTGAACTACCTAATATGATCCACATTGCCCCCTCCTCATCCCCCTCCAAAAAAATACTATTCCTTTTCCGCGAGTATTAAAATTTTAGTGTCTGGAAGTCTGTTGTTTGGTTTATCTGTTACGACGTTGATCTTCTTCCTTGATGATCCATCGTAGACAACGGTCGGTCCATCCGCAGCAGTTAGCCATAAATATAACCGTACTGTAGACAATTAAATTCTCTGCAACGTTTGTTGGGTAACCGATTGATGTACCGCCGACCATTTCCGAGATATCAGCAGTCGAAATACAGTGGTATGCATTCTTTTTTAGACGGATTTCGGACACTTAATTTGACAACATTCTCGTAATGTAATACCCTTTCCACTCAGAACTTAAGCTCTACAATTTTCACTGAAAAAGTTTCCCCATATATTTCTCCATTGTTTATGAGTTGGCAAAAAATTAAGGGGTGAAAAATTTCGACGTTTCAAGACCCACAGAAAAGTTGTACAAGTCGTTGGGCTTGGAAAAGTTGTTATTTTAAATGTTGGTTTCCTTAACTGACTTCCGTTGGTTTTCTGCTTTCTCTAACGCTGGTTTACTACTAATTCTAACGCTGGTTTACTACTCATGCGACTTAATGTCACCCTCCATCTCGAAATCCATCCTTGTCTCTCCCGTTTACTATTCTGGACAGTCGAGAATGTTTAAAACAGGTAAATTCACGACTTAAACATTTCCTAGTTGGTGAAATAAAGTCTTACACAACCAATAACAGTGAAAAAAATTCTAATTTAAATTAAATAAGGGATCCGGTCTTTGTCGACTACGATAAGGATTATAAGGCAACGGAAACCCAGTTCAACGGCATCAGCAACATCAATTATATATTTTTATAATCATCTTTTCATTTTTAATTGGGCAGGGGTTGAAGTAACTAACCCTCTCCTCTGTCACCTGCCTCTCACCCGTACTTTTAATAACAGCTCCCGTGGTCTTAGAGCCATCAGGGGGTTGATTATGCGCACGTCTGGGGGGCAAGAGTGGCACTAAGAGCGGGCTTTCTCTCTCTGGTCGGGGCCGTCAGGGTAGTGATTAGCAACCCTCGTCACGGCACGACGGCAGACATCTTGTCGTTAATTGAAAGCGACTCTACAGGGCGAGGGCCAGGGCCGAGCCGAGGCCGGGTCCGGGACTTTGATCGATCCCTCGACGAAATCAATCTGGGCGGTCCCGAATTCCTGCGCCGAGCTCTTGCTTCGACTGCTGCGGCTGCTCGAAGGACGATTAATAAATAAATCCTTTGGAAAGAGCTCCGCGATTGAGTGACTGAATGAATGAATGAATTAACGTCCGCCGCGGCGATGAGGCCGAAATTAAATTATCATAAGTGGCAGCCGGACATTGATAGCCGCGGTAATTAATGTGAGCGGCTGAAGGCTGCTGCAATCCTTACCTCTGGGGAAAATAAGAACAGCCATGTCCGTGACGACTCAACTCCTCCGTCAGAGGGGACACACCGCCCTTGTTAACCTCTCCTCAGCAGCGCAGACCATCATCTATTACCCCATACTCAGCTATTGATTGAATTTACCGCTCATTACCCGTCATTATGTAGAAACCGCGATGACGTCAATTGAACTATATCTGCAAGTAATTTTTTGATTGGTATCGTGTTTGAACTGCAGACTACGAGCAGAACAAGAGTCACTTCACATAAAAATAAATCGTTAGTAGCACAGAGAGCCGACCTCCTGTGGCCTAGTGGCAAGCGTCGCTGCCTCAGATGGCACGGTCACGGAGACTGGGATTAAGACTGACCACGTTGCACGGAGAAAGGAAAGGCTTATTGTAACGGGAGGCTAAAGTAGGGTGGCACCTCTGCCCCCGGCCATTCTCCGCCGCTCTTCCTAGTTGTTTTCATTTTGCTGAATACTGGCAAGAAAAAGTTCCAGTTGCTGACCTCCTTTATAGATCCACTAATTAATTAGTTTTAAAATAAATAAGAAACACATGTTTTAAACTTATTGGATATATTTTTAAGGGTTTGAACTGTCTTTTGATAAATTTTCAGACTATTTGAAGCAATAGATAGAAATCTATGAGTTATCAAAGTAGAACTATATGAAAGAAAGGCAAAAAACCCTAACTTTTTTCAATTTTGCCGCCAAAACGCATGTATAAAATGATTTTTAATACTTTTCATTTATATATCTTAAAATATCATTAAATTTTCGTAAAATGAGACCTTTTACAATAACGTGCGTTAATCCGAATGGCACAGTGAGACTTCTCTACTACGACGACAGTAGGGTGATCCACTTAATAACATCTCATCTTTAATTTTTTTGGAGTGGTGGGGGTGGCTACATGAGGGTGATTCTGAAACAGGCACATCCCCTTTAATAGCATAGGAAGGGAATTGAATGGGGGATATGTAGAAGGTAGAACAAGGTAGGAGGAAAACTTGACTGCTAGAGAAATTGATTAATAAGTAACACAGGTTTGGAGCGCACACAGACACAGCGAGAGACTCAACCCTGACTCGAGTAAAAAGTAAGAGTGCGACGAGGAAACAGTCGCTTTTAATTTGAAAGTGCAACGAGGCGGACCGTAATTGAAAATCTGTCTCTTTCTCGCAGCTGCATCACCTGTAATTAACCCCCGGCGAGGTTAATGAGGCCAAGGGCGAGCGTGTTGACAGGCTGGTTGCGGTTAATTAGAGACACACGAGGGAGGGAGAAAAGAGGAGAGGGAGGGGGGACGCGTTTTTTACGGACCTCTGCTTCATAATTTCAGGCAACGAAACGAAACGGGAGGAGCCGACAAGTTGTCCACTTAAGTCCATCCAGAGATATCGTAACTGACACGGACACAGATATTATCATCAAGAGTCGCTCTTCCCCATTATCGCAAGAATCTCGGGCATTACATTACGATCTGGAAGTAATTACATATGTGACGTAAGTAATTTGTACGACTCTTACTCCCCCCTTTTTTTCCTAAATTTATGTGCTTGCCACTTCCACCTTCAAACACACGTCGTATTTTTTTTACAATGATTAATACTTTATTTTCTTTCAAACAAACCAACCACATGTGACGCCACTCCATTATTAAATCTCGTACGTCAGGGATCTAGCAGCTGAAGTTCTTTTTGGTCACATAAAACGGTGGCAGGTGACAGAGATTGGCGGGCTCAGGGATACAGGATCTCGGTCGGTGGATGACGTCATACGATGACGCAGGAACAGTGGAACACCCCAGCCTTTGGACTGATCAAATGAATACCGATATTAATTCCAATTCATCCAGTTATTATATATAACACTCGATTGGGTGCTGACGTCATATGATGATGCTAAACGTCCTTATTGTTGTAGTTTTCACGCCTTAGCCTGGACTGATGTAACTCTTTATGCTAACTTATGCTGTGCAATCCTTTTCATTTCTTCATAGCTAAACTGCTCAAAGTATTCCTTCCTTTGCCCCCCTCTTCTGTTCTACACTTCCTTCTATTGCTAATTTTTCAAGACCCTCATGTTTCAAAACGCAACCTATTAATCTATACTTTCAAAATACTTCAAGTTGTTCTCTCTTCCTTTATTCTGTTTATAACTTCCCGGTTAGTTACTCTATCCACCCGTCTCATTTTCCTATAGCACTATTCACTTCTTTTATGCACCTACTACCGATCTGGACCCTCTTCAGGTTGAAGCGAAAATTTTATTAGTACAAAGCAAAATTATATCGTGTTAGTCACAACCGAATCTGTTAATTTCTGTCAGTGGACGAAGGTGACGGTAAATTGACACGTGTGTGTTGTGTTGTTGCCCGCAGCAGGTGGCGACGCCGACGGTGGTGAAGAAGATCCTGCGGTTCAAGCAGGAGAACCCGGGGATGTTCGCGTGGGAGATCCGCGACCAGCTGCTGGCCCAGAGAGTCTGCGACCCTCACGCCATCCCCAGCGTCAGCTCCGTCAACAGGATCCTCCGCAACAGCGGCGCCTGGAGCGACGCCCACGGCGCAGGTACTGACGTCATCAACGAGGCTGCGGGGGGAGGGGGGGAAGGTTAGGTTAGTTAGGTATGTGTAAGTGGCGCCCCGAGGCGGACGTCCCGACAGGCGTGATCACCTTGCTCGCTCGCTCGCTCGCTCGTCCAATTCATGTAAAGTCAATAATAGAAGGCTATAAACAACAATCTGATAGGGGGCAGCAGCTGCTCCTCATGCATAATGCAGACACCTGCGCACTGATTTAAGGGAACCTCGACCTCACCTTCTCCCTCCAGCTTGGGTCGTCGTCATCGCCGATGCCATGCTCGCGCAATTCCCTCCTTCTCCGCCATAAAGACGTAATTGCGACCGCTAATTAGCGGCTACAGAGGCCGCTTGCTGGATGTTTCAATTACTTTTTATACGCGGCGCAAACGAGAATGGACGACGACCACGACGAGGATGAGGCAAGGGCAACTACGGTCAGGGCACGTGTCGATCCTCTACCCCCCTTCTTAGGGACTTCCTCACCTAATTTCTCCAAATAAGATATAATAAAAGCGTAAATAAGACCCGTATAACATTTTTGAATAAGAATTTAAAACGTTTCGACCAACACTTGCCGTCCTTATTATGACGGATTGTTAGGATAGCACAGGCAAGGAAGGCTTTCGCGAAAAAATAGGAATTTACTTACGGGTAATATAAGTGTGATTATTAGGAAATATTTGCTAAAAATGTTTGTATGAAGTGTGGCGTTATAAGAGTGCAAAACGTGGACGGTAGGAGTTGAGGAAAGGAAAATAACAGAAGCCTTTGAAATGTGGTATATAGGAGAATGAGATGGGTGGATAGAATCACTAACCAGGAATTTATAAGCTGAATAGGGGAATAGCAAACAATATGGAGGACTTTGACCAAGAGAATGGACAGATTAATTGGCCACGTTTGAAGATATGAGGGTCTTGTAAACTTAGCATTAGAGGGAAGTGTGTGGGGTAAGAACAGAAGAGGGAGGCAAGGATGGAATATTCAGATTAGATAGGATGTAAGATGTGCTAGTTATGTGGAACTGAAAAATTTTGCGCAAGATAGGTTAGCATGGAGAGTTGAATCAAACCAGTCTTAGGACTGAATACCACAACAACAAACATACCGGTCGGAAATTCTCATCTTATTCAATTTCTTCAAATGTTAAAAATTTGATGAACACAAGGAACCACTAAATTTAAAAAATACCCGAGGGTGTCAAAAAATAGTATCGAAACGTCGGTTCAGTTAAATAAAAACTTTTTTCTGTATTTGGTCGTAAATTTTCGCAATTAATAAACACTTTCCTCAATTTTTCCAGCTGGCGCTTTCGGGTTAAACTGTTCCAATTACTTCTATATACAGACGGGAGATTTTTTTAATTGGTATTGAAT
This sequence comes from Eucriotettix oculatus, assembly GCA_034510155.1. Classification (NCBI taxonomy): domain Eukaryota; kingdom Metazoa; phylum Arthropoda; class Insecta; order Orthoptera; family Tetrigidae; genus Eucriotettix; species Eucriotettix oculatus. Next base: position 19,810,845 of record CM067381.1, read on the forward strand.
TAATTAAATATTGCAATTATGAAGCAATTTACAACCCTTAATCACACTTAATTTATTTTTATAAGGTGACTACGTTCCGATATTTAACTATCTGTAAATATCTCAATCTGCTGGAAAGAAGAAAACTTCGAAAAGAAGGTCATATAAGTACGGAACCGTGGTTACTTTCTTAATTACAATACATTATGTGTCTGTGTGAAAAAAATGTCTTAAATTGTCTTATTGGTTAATTTGTTTTCTGTGTTTATGTGTTAATTAGCACAGTTTGTGCCGAAAGCTCCAGTTGGAAAAGTAATTAATATTATTCGTCAATGGAATAGTATAACTGGAGACTAATTTATAATCCTTGCGATCCAATCAAAATATTGTTAATAAAGATAAGAGTAACCAAAGACCTAGAGGAGGTGGGGGAAAATAGGAGATGGTGCAATCGAGAGGAGGCGGAAGAAAGGTTTCCGAAGAGGAAAAGACTGAACACGGTGATTATTACATGCATTTTTTAATGTAGTTAACCATTACACGCGATAAAGAAAATACTTGGAAACTTTAGAAATGCTTATGAACAAAAGAAGAATTTGGGACCGGGGAGGGGAGCAGAAATTGTACAGATGCGCAAAAGCATTATTGAAGGAACGAGGACATGAGGATGCAGTTCCAGGTCCTCAGTGGAAGAACAAGGAGAAGAGTGAAGCTGCTAGGGAACTTCGAGGGAGAAACAAGAAGTAATTATTGGGGGGAGTGAGGTGAGAAGCTAAGAGCGGGGGAGAACATTTTTTACAGAACCAGACCAAAAATCAATTTAAATAATAATATTTTGTTTAGAACTTCAAAATTGAAAACAGACGAGGGGACTCGCGAATCGATATTCTAAATTTAGTGTGATGGCTTGACTGGAAGCAGCGGTTCTCCTCTTGTTAGGTGTTTCGAGTGTCCAGGTCGGTCAGGAGCCAAGGAAGACTTTTCCCGGCCTTGGGCAATTGCAAGAAGAAGCAGACAGACGCTCCTCCGTTGCTCTCTTATTTGTTTCCTTCTCTCTGGGTGTCCGACAAAACGAACATAATGGCCGCGTAATTGCGTAAAAATACACAGTACCGAAAGGAGAGTCAGTCAACTGAGCAGCTCGTTTACTCCAAACAGTTCAGGTTACTCGTATTTTATTTATTTTCTCGCTCGTTTGCCTCCTTTTATTTACATCGTGAGACGACTGACTCGGCATCACAGCAGGAAAATCTCAAACAAGCTGTGGTGAACTTTACAGTTAGTTTTCCATAGAAGGAAAGTGATTTTATTTTCTTAGGGGGCGGGGGATTAATATATTTCGATATTTAACATTTACAAGATCCCACCAGTGGCATCTTCTGCAGAAAAATGAGTCCAATAACGGGTGTAAATATAAAAGCAGTATTTGTAAAATTACATTTCTTATATTTATGGGACTTCATTGAAATAAAAGAATACAACACCAAAATTACAGAAATAAATTTTAAGACAAGAGTGATATGTGTGTTTATTAAAATTGAGTTTAAATCTTAGGGTTTTCTATCATTTTTTTAAACAACACTATATATATATATATATCTCACCCCTTTATATGTGCTGAAGTACAAGTGGGATAGAGTAAAATATAATCGTAATGTTCCAAATAAACGTTTATTTTTTTTAGGAAATCGCGCTGTTACTTTGGCGCCCGATGTGGATTGACTTCTCATACCATTTTTGTCGTTGCAGAACCGTCGCCGATGCCTCTCTTCAGCCACCCGCCGCCGGTATCCGCTCCACCCACCTCCATCTATACGTACAGCCGCCTCCACTTCGAGACGGCGTCGACGTCTTGGGGCGGAGTTGGCGTCGGCGGAGGCGGACTCGCCGCCTCTGGCGACCTAACCACAACATCCACGACCACCGTGGCGGCGGCCCCGGCCATGGTCGTCGGCAACGGCAACGGCAACAGCAACAGCAACGTCACCACCAGCAGCAGCAGTAGCAGCGGGGGCAGCAGCAGTGGGAGCGGAGGCGAGGAGGAAGAGGCGCCGACCCCGGCCCCCGCGCCGCCCAAGAAGAGGAACCCCTACTCCATCGAGGAGCTTCTCAAAAAGCCCGAAGGGCCGCCACCGCCACCTCCACCCTTGCTTCTGCCGCCCCCGTGTGCGCTTCTGCTGGACCGCCCCTGTAGTTGCCGCCTCCTCGCCGCCGTTCAGGAACCAAGGGCGCCTTCCTGCCACACGTAGCTGCCTCCGCGCCGACTCGCCCTCGTCATATCGCCCCCGCCCGCCGCCCCCCACGCCCCCATGCGCGCCGCCTCACACACGCAGTCCCACAACAGCAATGACGACGAACTTGCCCTTGTAAGCACTTCTGTCACCCATGACGGTGATGGGAAAGGTGGACGCTGGTTTTCCATCAACGACAATGAAGTTACGTTTTGCAGTTTCTGAACTACGGTAAAGAACCAGGGTCTTATGACGTCATTCAGCTATGGAGGAGATATGAGCCTTGAGGATGAACGTCAACGGGTTAAAAGAGGTCAAGTCAAGAGCCTTGGAGATCGACCAGCTTCTCAGCATCGATGAAGTTGAGCTAAATCGAAGACCTCTCAGCTTGCCCTTTACGACAACTGATGTTCTGGTTAACTGAACTTACGCGCCATAAATGATAGAATGGTTGTATCGCAGTGGTTATGGACTTGATCGAGTCAATGTGCGTGACGTAACTGGGACCCATGACGGTGACGTCGAAAAAATAAGATGAAGTTGAATTTAGCTTTGATCAAGACAGATCAACGATTGTAATTGAGAGTTCCTCGGGGCCATTTAACATTGGCCAAAAACCTGACTAAAACAGGAACGATTCGTTTCCCATCTTGAGTTCCTAAAACACACACTGTGAACTACATAATCAACTTACCCCCAGGCTCAGACAGCGCCCAATCTTCGTGACAAGTCGCTGATCTTCAATAAATGTGATAATATTGGAGATGATTAAAATGGTGAAGAAGACCAAGCCACCGTTTCTGTCCTTATCTCGTTTCCTGATCAGTGAACTTCAATTTTTTGTTTAATAAATCAGGATCGATCAGGATCCTCGTGGAAATCAATGTTTTGATCTGTTTCTTCCCCGTAAGCTCCAGAAGAAGGTTCATAACCACGTTATTCAGAATATTACTGGTTAATATCTCATCTTGAGATGGTAATTAATACTGACCGTACTGTTTGGCCGAGCTTTGTGAGTTGAGTGACGTCCGCGGGAGGATGCAACAAGGAGGAGGAGGAGGATCTTTACGACGGGAGCAACGGCCTCATCTCGCTGGCGACAACAAAAGGAACGGAAGAAAATAATGCTTTACGACGGCGACCGACCGCGGCTAGTTACCCTCAGCTTCTGCGCGTCGTCACAGACATTCTTCTGCACGGGTGAGTGAGTGAGTGACTTACCTTGCGGATGTTGTGGAGAGCCACGGTCAAATTTCCCTCATGGCTTCCCGTTGACCACGAAAATTTATCGTGAATTTAGTCACACAGACTAATAATATATATGGGAAGTAACGAGGATCTGATAAAGATTAATATTACCAGCTTAGGGAATTTTAATATTGGCTGCAATTATTTAGCAGAAATATTAACAGAAATCTCGAGAGGAAACCGAATAGTCCAGGAAATAATATCCGATATTTATTCTGCTAATTTGATGTGTTAAAAATGAAAACCGTAGTATCTACGTCCCGCTTACGTCACAGGCTGCGGTGGTCCCAATACAGTAAGGGGAAGAACGAAGGTTCCACGAGGATCGTCTCGGATATTGGCTTTAAAAATTGCAAATTGACATTACTCGGGATCGTATTTTATCTGTACAGAGTCCACAAACTAAAAGAGCAGTTTGGATACACTCAGGAAAAATTGACATCTCGTTCCACCATTCACAAGATAAAAAAATAAATAAATAAACACGTTCGGTAAAACAAAATACACGATTATATTTTTTAAATGATGTACAGAAGGAAAATAACCGTTTCAGGGGAGAACTTGATACGTCAGCACCTGCGTCAGGTTGTGACGTGATCATGACTTGTTTGGGTCGAAGATTTTTCCTTTCTCATCTGGGTGCAAGGCTACATAACACGTCAGGAATCGTCTCTCATCCCCCAAAAAGAAGATCCACTGAAGTAGCGAGACAACCTGAGCTCAAACAAGAATTATATTTTTTGATAGATATTTAAAATGATGCTAGAACACATGAAATGACTCGACGCTTCATCGCTGACGCTGGAGGTTTCTCTCCACCAAAATCGAAAATAGGTCTACTAACATCATCGTCTACGTGAAGACTCGGGCCTTCTACGTCAGACGTAACGTCGTCAGCGCTGTTTTGCCTCTCCTCATCTGCGTCCCGAGGCTACGCGACACCTGTTGCAGAACCCTGGGGAACTCTCACTCAGAAAAACTGTACAACTACGCTGAAGTAATAATTGTAATTTTACAAAATGTGTGGACGTTTAAAATGGCACTAGTCAACCGGAAACGAACACTCAAGTGAACTGATTCGTCATCACTGGCGTCATAGTGTCTAGAGAGGGGATTTCTCATCCCCCTGTATTAAGTAAACAAGAAAAATGGTTTCCTACTTCAAGTATTTCAAATATTATTTTAATACTCCAGCCATCTACGTCAGTCTTGACGTCATCAGTATTTTTGTCGTGTCTTCATGTCTAGGTCCGAGGCAACACGATCAATCTGAAGGAACACACTCCGGAATTTAAGAAATTAAAAGACTCTGAAAAATCTGAAGGAGAATGATCCGAGGTCAAAAAGGATTTTTCATATAAAAATAGCAATAGTAATAAGAATCGTAGGGGAAAGAATAACGGAAATTGACTTGAAAACGCCATCGCTACTGGCGTCAGATAGTCTAAGGCTGGTCCCCATCATAAATAGGACTGCTGATAGAGTCTGATAGAGTTCGGTTTGTAACCTCATCGACCACGTGAAGGATGTCAACAGTTTTCAATACTCCGTGAGTCGTGACGTCAACCGCAATGTTTAGCTCTTTCTAGTCACCCTTGATCCGAAGCTACCGGGACATCAGAGGAAACCCTGTGGCGGCGGAATTCTCACTCAAAAAAAAATGAGAAAGGAAACAGTTTCAAGGATGATGACTGGAAAAGATCACCGTTGCCGACGAAGTTCAGCGTGTGCCCGGATTTATTTTTCTTGACATAAAAAATTATATTATGTAAAAAAATTTGTTTTTACTTGATAATCTATAAATGGTTATAATAATCCCAGTAGAAAATGTGTTTTATACTGTGGACGTGACGTCATCGGCACTTTTTTCACACTCGTCAACCTACGCGACACCTGTGGACCTTGAAGAACGCCGCCGGGGAGTTCTCAGAGTGAAACAAGAAAGAGAAATAAATCATCCTAAGCAGAATAACCCGAGGTCAAGAACAAGTTACGTCGTCGAAAATGAGGGACTTGAAACAACATCGACGAGCCTGACGTCACTGGCTGCCGGGAGATTTTTCTGGAGATATTCGTGGGACAGCTTGGTCTATGTACGTCATTACCTACGTCTCATGACGTCATCTGGCCACTGCTCTCTCTCTCTCTCTCCCTCTACCATCTAAGTCACAAAACGGAAGATCCGAAATCCGCGTCTCAATACTATCAACATGAGAGAGTGGACAGGAACGTGGTCATCGGGAACAAGACAATCAGTTTTTTGGGGGGTTATTTAGGACCACGTTTATTTGCGGATTGTCTGCCAACGATTCGTTCGTGATCCCCGAGATTTATTAAGACCTGATTAAGCATCGCTGATGGTCTTGAGTCATCTCTTGCCCAGAAATAATTTCCCCGTTGGGTCTGTCTCGTGGGTCGTCTCCGCGGGTTCCTACGGGATGCCTCACACGGTATTCCTTTATCCTGCCGGACCTTCACCGGCGACAGAAACTAAAATATTGGCCAGTAACCCGCCGATGTCCGCTGACTTGATAAGACGGAAGTGCTTACTGGTGCAGAGCTGCTAAATGTTCCACTGCAGTGATTGTTTTCCTTATTATAATTATGTTGATCGTCATACATAGTGGTTAAAGAGGAAGGAACTTCTCTCGCACGGCCATCATCGCTTAGTGAGTGAGTGTTGTTGTTGTTGTGTGTGTGTGTGACAAGACATGCAAGAGACTTTCCCTTGCTGATCCTCATAAAGGAACAGAAAGCAGGGATAGGACGTCTCGAAGTTGTTGTTCACTGCCTAGTCACGTGGCTCTGCTGTACATACAGACTTTCTCCTCTCCTCTCCTTTTCCTCCTTGTTGCTGCAGTGCGAGAAAGAAATCATGTGATTTTTAAAAAAATAATAATATTGTGTCACTCTGTGATTTATGATTCAAATAAAACTTGTTGGTCTGCGCTGAGTTGTTTTCCTCTAGGTTTGGTCTTCCTGTGCAGGGGATAGGAAACAGGTTTAATTATCCTGGAGGTTAAACGCGTGTTGCTTCCTTATTAAGGGCCCGATCAACACCTTGCAAATTCATTCGCGTGCCGCCGCGTTTTCGGGGTCATCTTGATACATATACATATATATATTTATTTACCCATTTTTTTTCCTATCCCGGAGGCTTTAGCGAGCGAGTCTTCGCTTCCTGCCCACAAATATCGTTAAACATGCCACGTTCTCGTCGCCGCCACCTGGCATTAATCTCTTAACGACATCGAAACCACCAATTTGCCAATTATTACTTCTCCTCCTCCCTCTTTCGCGTGTCCTCTGCCCCCTCTCCTAGTACAGAGTCCTTACACTCACGATTTTGCTGCTGATGGATCGGTAGGGAAGTTGAAAACCTTATTCACCACTCCAAACATTTATCGCTTATCCAATTTTTACAAGACGTGAGCTTTCAGATATCGTCATTCTAAACATACCTTGACAGAGATCGCCATTTTACCTACATGCTCCCATGTGATCTCTAAGGAAGATCTCTTGTTACTTAAAAAATATCAAAAAATAATATGGACGGAAACCCTTCAACTAGAAGGTTGCAAAATATTTTAAAGGAACATGATTCCTTACCGAGGTATTTTTAGAATTTTTTTAAAAGACGAAAGACAAAGATGACTGAAAGCTTTTTAGGAAAATATGACTAAAAGCGTTGAAATGAGATGTCGACGGTGATTTTCGACGAAACGTCGTGTATTTACAACGCCACCCGGCTGCAAACCCAAGAATCATTTCAACAATTAGTTCACCGGGAAAACCTGCGGAAGTTAATGACTAAAAGATTTTGTCTTAAAAAATTGGATAAATAATAAATTTTTGGACTGATAAATAAGGTTTTCAATTTTCCTGCTGATGTGATTTCATACTGTAGCAAAACACAAATCGGTAAGATGATAAGTTAACACATAAGAAAAGTAAGCTTTCATGAGAGAAACGCAACAAATTAAAAAGAGTAGTATGTGAAACTTCTACGTCAAGATTTTATAATTCCTTGTTTGTGGGAAACACGGAAAGGTAAGTCAGGGTTAACTTTACAAATACGAAAATTAGCCTAAAAAGGAGAAACAAGAAAAAAAATAGTATTATGAGGAGAAACATGTACGACAAAATTTTAGAAGTCCTTGTTTTCTGGGAAACAGGAAAAAGTAACTGAAGGAAAACTAAAAGAAAACAAATCAAAAGAAAAACGGAGCAGCGAGGAAAACTCTAACATCAAAATTTAATAAATTTTTTTTTGTTGTGCAAAATACAAAACGATTAGGAAAATGTTATGAAGGAAATTAATAGAACGTTCAAAAGGCAAAAAAAAGATAATTAGTGACATAAGAAAAACAATTCTCATCAGACTTTTAAAATTCACGAAATGATAAGGGAAGAAAAATGTTGCTTTTTACTGTTGTAGTTTCTTCTTTTTTCAAAAAATAAAATATGCGTCCTTTTTCGTGATTTATTTGATGATTTTACAAGCTACTTATTTAATTTTGATTCTTTAAAGAATATATAATTGTGGCTGAAATAAAGAATAATCTATCTTACCTTTCTTCCTCGTTTTTGTCTTATTCATCGGTATCACTCAGTATGTTTCTTATGCTTTTAATTGTCTGTTTTGAGGTAAGACATGTTGCCTTTTTTTACTCCTACTCATATTTTTTCCTTGAATTTGTATATTTTTCTCCTTGTCAGTTTTTCTTTACTTTTCATTTAATATTTTATGCAAAATAAAAAATTGTAGCATTCTTTCTTTGCCTTTGACGTTAAAACTCTGTTTTTTGCTTCTTCACTCTCCTTTTCGGGTTTTCCACACCAAAAATTCAGAAATATTATGGTGGAAATGGTTCTCTTGCTGCTCCTTCCAATTACATTTTTCGTTCTTCTCTCTGAGTGACAATTTTTTTCGCTTGTTATTTTCTGACTTTCCGTTCGTAAGACAAACGAAATCTTTTCTGACAGAATAATAATACGTTAAATAAACATTAAGAAGAAAGTAAAAAAAGTATGAATTGCATTACGTCGGTCATAATTTTCTAGTGGAAAAACTAAAAGTTCTAACAACTCAAAAGTAATTAAAATTACACATGAAGGAGTGAATTTTTTTTGTGTGTGATTGCTTCCGTTGTATATTGGTCAAGAGGATTGGAAGGAGTGACTCTGGTCTGTTCTTCTTCAGAATCCGTCAAAGTTAGCATGACTTTGTTTGAACTGGACAAGAAAAATAAATATTTGGAGCGCAAGAAATATCTGATACATTTATAACTTTGGCGTCAGAATAATTTTATGAAAAAAGAATCAAACAAAAAAAAATTCCTCCAGAAAAAGAATAACAGTAACGATTGGATATTCAAATAATATTAAGTAGAAAACTGTCTTAAAATATTTTCATCTGCGTATCAATAATTTGGACCGAAGTAATTAAGTATCGCAATTATCTTGCTTTTTTCTTTCGAAGTTTGAGATCCAATATCCCCGTTATGAAACCAGATAAAAGTCTAAAAATTGTACACATGAAAGGTCTTAATAGTATCTAGCTTCAGTTCAGAATTCAGCTTTGAGTCTTAGCTCAAATTCGGTATAAAATATTGTAAAGTATCGGGGAAAAAAGTGCGATTTCCGCATGGGACAAGCGGCCATCACCTTTTTTTGCTCTACGTTGCAATAGTTTATTTAAAGTAACTGCAGTATTATGGTTAAAGGAACAGAAAATATCCCAAACTGTTCCTCCTTGCAGGAATTAGCATATAAAATTTGACTTTCTTTTACTTGCAATGGCATATAATATTAGGTAAGTGAATAAAGATTTTATTTGCAGACCAGAATGTTCTCAACGCGATGCTGTTTATTTGCAAGTGACAGAACTTAGTGATGAGTAATTAAGGAAATCATAGACACCTGCAAACAGCACGCGCTAGGCTACAAAAATGGCCGCCGTGGCTTAACGGGACACGGGAAAATTATTTTAAAATTAGTTTCAAAGTGCCGAACCATTAGGGAATGCGCTAACAAAATATGATTCTGTTTTTTTTTTGTTTGTTTTTGAGATGGTGAAGCAGCCTCTGTGGGTCAAGCGAGGTGACGAAGGTTCACAGTGAACATAAAACGAGAAGGAGGACGCCGAAGGAAGGAAGGAAGTAACATGTGAGTGAGCGTGTTAATAAATGAGTATGAAGTGAGTTGTCGGGAGAGAAAGTGATGTGAAGCTCGGCTGAGGCCCACGAGTTGTTAACCGCCGTCTTTACGACCGCATAAAAGCGCAAGGAAAGGAAAAAAGAGAGGATGGGGTGGGGAAGGAAGGGAAGGGAAGGGCAGATGCAACCAACGACGTCTTCATTAGCCAGAGTCTCTCCTTCCGTCGTCGTCGTCGTCCATCTCGCTGCTGGGGAACCGACTGCCCGAGGATTACCGTAGTGGAGCGTCGCTAATTGCTTCCGGACCGTAGAAGGTGATCGACAAGGTGCCGAAGGAGAGAGAGAGAGTCAAGAACTTTTCTTGTGAGCCTTGTGCGCGCATTAATCTTTACGATCCGGCCCAACCTGATTCCTGTATGGCTCAATCCAACGGCGGGGCAATCGTCGGAACTGGATAATTATTGGGCTACGTAGAAAAATAGCGACATTGCGAGGGGGAAGGATTACACACACACAAGACAATGACAGAGTGAGAGACCAGAAAGGTATTTTAACAACTTCAGCGTACTTAAAAATTGTAAAGTTAACTTTCGTGACACCCTGTACTCATTATTAGCCATATATCACTCCGCATCATGTACAAAATCTATTGAGACTTGCCACGCAAGAGTGTTTAGACACACTCACAGCCACTACTCAGCAAGTTATGTGTTTGCAGGGAATGGGGAAGACGAAATTAGGGGAGGGGGGAGAGAACATAAGAGACGTGACTCTAAGGGGAAAAAAAAGACACTTTCTTAAATACAGAAAACCAAATATGAACCACCTCATGAATGGCTACTGTACAAGGTGAAAACTTAATACCTTATACCACAAATTATAATAATCAAGGTTTGGAATTAAAGTTCTGATTTGATACTCTGAAGAAACCCTAATTTTTTGTTTGTAACTTAATTAATTAAATCAATAATAATGAATTAAATCTCACGTTTATTATTGTAATAATAAAGACAAATAAAAAATCTTGAGTCTAAAAACTGTTTATAAGAACTTAATAAAATAAATAATAATGAATAAAAATCTGACCTTTATTATAATTATGAAATATAAAGGAACAAATAAATGATCTTCGGCGAGAAAACTATTTATAGTATCTTAATTGAAAAATGATAATACATTTATAATAATAATATAAATAAATGGTCTTCAGTAAGAAAACTATTTATAGTAACTTAATTATGCTAATTGAATAGATAAAAATTAATCGGAAAAGACAATTGTTATATCAATTTACGTTATTTTACCTATCCTAATTAAGTCAATAATAATTCATAATAATCTGTCGTTTACTATATTAATATAAATAAATGGTACAGAGTCGGAAAAACATTCATACTACCTTTATTAAATGAGGTGAATAAATAAATGAATAAAATTCCGACATTTATGATAATCATATAAACAAATGGTCTTCAGTCAGAAATTTATTTATAATATCTTAATTATAATTATTAAATAAGTAAGAAGCATCTGTCATTTATTATAAGAATATAAACAAATAAATGACCTTGAGTCAAAAAATTATTTATACTATCTTTATTAATTTTTGTTATTACATAAATAATTAAATGGACTGGAGTGAGAAGAAATGTCGAATTCACTACGACGTTTCATCTACTTCTGGGCCGTCTTCAGGTATAGCAATTTTTATCTACAATTTAGACAGAAAATAATATATGTATTTATAGAAAGGCTTTTGGTAACGTATTGGTAATATTAATTTAAATAACGGAAGAACTAGAACGAATTGAAGAGCAAAGAGTTTCACGGTGTCAGTCTGGACGTTTAAGGGCAGAGATGAAACATGTTTAAGGTATAACTCTGGGATATATCAAATCATTTATGGCAATGAAACGCGTTTTGGCAAGTGATTTGTCTTGAGAGGACAGAATGTTTGGTCTCGAGTATTGTAGCTATGGGGGGATTATTTGCAAGGTTATTGGCGTGGCGAGGCGAGGGAACAGCTGTCTGAGTGAGTTACGGACTCCTCCGGAAGCAGCTTGTGCGGAAGATGGTTTTAATGCGCAAGAAGGGAGCATTCGCTCGCCTCGGTGCCGTCTCTTTTTTTTCCTCTTTTATCATTATCGTCTTCTTGTTGCAAGTACTTGGCTTCGTCGTTGCCCAGAGTCGTAAAACGCGAATAATGCTGCAGCAAGCACAGCTGCGTGCGCACTTGGCCCTCGCAGAGACTCGCCACAGAATATAGCTACAGATACAGAGAAGTGACTACGGAAACTCTCCTCTCACGAGGATTGTGACAATCCCTATAAAAGGTTGCGACTTTGTAAGTAGTAATATTGTGAAGGATAAGAGGAAAGTGTAGTTGGTGCTAGTACGTCTTCGGGCGTCTAAAGAATCGCGGACGTTGGAGAGAAATCTATAAAATATGTTTTAAATGTTGTAAGTGCAAAGTATGTTGTATACACCTCTCGGGCGTGATCGAGTTGTCAGCTGGAGCGAGAGAAGAAGGTTTAAGGAAGAACCAGCAGCACTGAGGAGTGCTATAAATACCCTCTTTTCTCAATTAAATTGTATTTTTAATGTTAAATGATTCACTAAGTAGCTCGTGTGAGTGTAAAGCAGTGATATAACGAATGGAGTAAGACGATTGTGGCATTAATATCTGTAAGTAAATTCGGTGAGAGAGCGGTGCACAAGGCGGTGAATGTATTAGTTACCTCCCCCGTGGCCGGGGGCAGTTACCCGGGGGTGGTTAATTACCGAGACTCACGCCACGTCCGTCTCCTTTGAAGTTCCCTTATCTGCGTGGTGCGAGGTCACTCGGCCAAGACCAAAATCTCGTGCTAAATTGGCCGCGGCAGATATTTATACATCCGCGTGGACGATTTCCATATTAAACAGGACGTAGGTAAAGACACTCGCTACAGCTGGAAGAGTGACGTCACTGCTCGACGCCATTAGCATGTGCTTGAAATGGCGGCCACCGTTCGCTTCCTCACTCACTTGCTTCACTCCATACATGATTCTGTTTAGTTTCTCCCACGGAATTGCCCGTCAACTTATCTCCCACCAATCCCAAAGAAATTTAATTCCCTCTTAAAATATATTCATATACTAACCTGAGAATCTTGAACTATTAGTGGCTCTTGACGTGAATTGTAGGGCAAACGCGTAGAATGGAATCCTAGTCGGGCACGGCAACATGACAAATACAAAACACAAATTAATATCCACATAAACATATATAGAATAAATTCTGATTCAATGTGTAAACTATCACATGTAATTTGATATAGAGGCGGCTCACCCGAGGCGACACCGTACCAGCTTACCTAAAACAAAGGAAATTATCCCTGTAAAATATCATTCCAAAAGCATATTAAATATTTGCTCACTATAACAAGATAAGTTTTCCATTCAACGAACGCATTTTCAGTTTTGAAGAATGGAAACTTGTTAAATCAATTATTAAAGAAGTAAATTTGGAGTTATTAGATTACCCGCACGGTTTGTAAGTTAAATGTGTTGCCTGAGCTGAAGGCGAAATTGTGCAAACCACAAGAGAAATGTAAAAACAACTACGGTCTATCGTTCCATTTCTCCAAAAACACCTCAAATGTGTTTAGAAGAGTTTAATAAATATTATGCGAAACATTATAATGCAATAATATACCCTAAATATAGATTAATAAAAATTATATTATGTGCATATTTTTAATATTGCTGTTGAATATGTAATATTAATAAAAGTTATATTATAATGTGTATAGTTTTAATCTTGCTGTAAAATATGTAATATTTATATTGCCGTTTAATCTTTCAAAAGTCTAATTAAAAGTCCTATTACTTGAAGAAGAAGAAGGTCAGCCACGGGGCACTCGTGCAAGACCCAGTTACGTGTGTCCCCTAAACCATCAATATTATTGTCAGTCTGTTGACTCAATAATTGACGGAGGAGCACATTGAAATATTGAATGTCCAATGCACTTTCAGACGATCAATGTGTGTCCTTCGTCAATTATTGAGTCTACTGATTGGCAGTAATATTGATCGTCTAGGGGCACCTTTAAATAAATAAATTTGTCTGAAAAAGGTCAAACAATACTTTTATTTCGTGAACAGACGTAAATAATAACTTTTATTTTTACTATTTTCTGGCGTGAAGTCGCACGTGTTACTCGGACAGTAAGGTTGATTCACTGGAAGGGAGGAACGGAGTGGGAAATGACAACCGGAGAGGCGCAAGGTTTACAGCGCGGCATCAGGACGTAGGACGTCTGATAAGGACATTGTTGATGAGGTTGTGCGGCGTCGACGAGGTGACGGCGCGCCTGACGGACGACGGCGACGGCGAGGGCGGCGGCGCCAGGCCCCACGTCATGGGGACGCGACGCCCAAAGCTGAAGCGCGGCGCCGCCTTCTTGTAGCGAGAGGCGTCGGTCACCTCGTACTGCGCCGGGTCGGGGCCGTCGCGACGGACATCGAACATGCTGCGAGGTCTGGCCGAGAAGGTGGGCAGGCGTCGCGGCGCCAGGGCGGCGTCGAAGGTGGAGGGCAGCGTGTACGAGCAGGGGTCGGGCTGCTTCACGAAGGGGTCGTACTTGGAGCGCGTCCCGAGGCTGAAGCCCTTGCCGCCGCGACGCTCGGCGCCAACGTCGCGGGGGTAGTACGCCGCGGGGCCGGGGCTGCCGTCATCCCCGACGCCCTTGCGGACGCCCTTGCCAGAGTCGCGGGTCTCAATCTTGCCTCGGAGGCTGAAGGACGGGGAAATGGCGGAGCCGTGACGCGTCATGCCCTTGGGGATGGAGTAAGCCACGGGGCCGGGCGACTGCGTCGACGTCGGCGTCTGCGGGGCGCGGGGGCGGACGCCAAAGGAGCAGCGACGCGTCAGCGACGGCCTCGGCCCTCGCCAGGTGTCATTCCTCGGAGGCGAGGGGCGTCGGGTCCTCCGGGGCACCGTCGTGGCTGACTGAGACACAAGCACCGACATCCTGAAACGCAACACCATCCTTCAGTCCCTAAAAATGCCAAAACGGAAGCCAAACCACATTCAGTATGATAATGAGTTGCATTCATTAGCGACGCCATTAAATAGTAGCGATCCAGCTACCTGTGTCACCGTTGCTTTGTAAAGCATCTTATTAAGTACTTCCAGTTTAACTTTCCTCTCATTTTAATATGTAAATTTCTTGGTAATACAAGTTAATATATTTGAATTGGCACACTCAACACACAAAGAAACCTCTTGTGCAGTAGTAAGAACGAGGCAAATAAAAGTGATGGACTCACAAGGTCCTACATTGAGACTACCACTGCAAGAATTAACTATTGATCCATTATCTAAAGCTGTAATTTCATTAAAAGTTAACAGCACAACTCAGAAGGATGAGTAACCAATGCCAATGCACCATTCATGCTTTATGTAGTAATTTATTGATTAATGGAAGAAGTCTAATATCTGGACTTAGTAAAGCAGCAGTAAGGAAAACATTATAAAAAGTTAGAAGAGTTCAATCTTCAAAATTCATGGAGGTCAACAAATAATAATAATATACTATTCTGTAAATCCTGTAGAGAAGCTTAGCTTTAAGAATGTGGAATGAGTCAGGGTCTATAAATTACAACAGACAAGAAATACTAAATGGAATGCTATTATAAATATTTGAAACCAGTGATAGAAAAATTTAAATGTTATTAAATTATCGCTTTGTAAACTTCAGATAATACGATTATTCCACTTCCTTGTATTCTTTACTGGCGTACTGTATGCTCTAATTTTCTTTCATAAAATGACTCTTAGGTTAATCTTTCATCTACAACATCATTCAGAAGACATGCTGTGCCTTTACAGGTTAGTGAATTCTAACCACTAATTCTGTTTGTGGTAAATGACAGCCACAACCTTCTATTCTACAACATTTGAGAAGATCAGAAGGACTTGCTGAGAACCACCATCATGGTGTCCATGGGCTTAGCAACCACTCCCTCACACACATAAAACAAATCCTCCCTGCCATTGAAATAATATGGGCTTGAATTAATTTAATTTATGACTAACCAATATTAAAAGTGTTCTTGATTGTCTTGTAAAGCCTTCTAGGAGGAAGATATAAAAATAACTCTGACTTCTGGGAAGAAAATTAACACAACAGTCTGATCATTCCTTAAATAGAAATAAAACTTCAAGTCACTTTATTCCTGAGAGTCAAGAAACTATTCAACTGTAACAAAGAAACTATATATCATGTTAAAGAATTTTTTTAATGATTCCCTTTTCTGTATGTAAATTATTCTCAGTTCTCTGAACAAATTTATTGGTTTATATAAAGAGGGCAAAAGTTGAAACTAAATATGTTTCAAAACTAATATAACAGTATTAAGAGGAATAATGCAAACATTCCTTTTGGACTCTTAACAATAGATATATTTAATCAAAACTTAGAATTCAACACAAGTTATAAACAAACCTTCTGAAATACTTTGAAAATAAAAACTACAGTCTGTTTAAAGATTAATATAAAAAGTTTACTTTCTTTCTTGAAAAACATTGGTTCATCAATTACTTAAGAGGTATAAAAAGTTTAATAAGAACCATTCCCTTGAAGTATTTCTTTGGGAACTGTTAATTCATATTAAAATTGATAAATTTTTTTCTGTATGTGAAGTGATTAACGTGTGAAACAAATATTCAGCTTGAAAATAGGTGACAAGAGTTGCTCTACATTTGGGAGCGATATTTACATACTATTACAATCTACACTTGCAAAACTTTTTTGCATACACTACAAATAGTTGGCCAACTTATGGTTCTTTAATTTCATTTGAATCACAGTTTATAAATTTCCAGACTCAATGAGACTAATCCTTGTTACAGAACTTTGTTTAAACCACCACTCATATATTGTACAATCTATTCCCTCTATTGATGATAAATTTTTCCAATTTTTAGAACTTAATCAGCTTTTTACCATAGTTACAGTATGTACAACATTTGAGGTGAGACTTGAAAAAATTAAAGTTTGTCTATCTATGGACATATCTTTGAACAAAGATTTTACTTTCAGGGAAAACTAGAATTACAGTTTCATGACTATTAATTTAAAAACAATCAAAATTCAAATATGTCATTTTGTCTTTGTACTAATTGCAAACATAATTTCAGTAGACCTATTAAAATCATCCTGATATACAGAGGTGAAAGATAAATGGAAGATGATGATAAAGGAAAATTTTAACAAAGACTTAGGTAACTGCATAAAGTATACTTCTGTTCATTATCTTTTGGTTTAAGATTGAAATTTATAAATATTAATCAGAGGCTTATGTTTCAGATATTTAGCTTTGTCCTACTTTATGATTTCTCAATACAAAGAAGTAGGATTATTAATTTTCATAATTACACCTCCATGTCCTGTTCATTACCTTAGAAGGACAATATATGCATCTAATTATCATACTTAATGGTTGCAATGGCATTAAGTTTGACTGAGTTGATAAGTGATCTCATTAAATTGCTGGCCTTTTCTTTGCAGAACATTTTATTGCTCCAATTTAGTTTCCTGTCTTTTTAAAATGTAAATTTATGTTTACTCTGTCATGACATAAATTGCTGTATTTAAGACGTCAGGCGATAAAAATCCACGCTGCAGAAATGGAGAAAGATTTATCATCCAGCTATACTTCTAGTCTAAATTTATTTCACAAAATGTATGAATAACAAAGCATCTCTATTCAATAGGTTCTCTGAAGCCCTACAGCTACCTATGAAATTACTTGGTTGATGATAAATAATATTTATAATTGGTGTAATAAATTATAGTCACTGCGCCTCTGAGATTTTTGTCATATACATTTTACCTTTACTGTGTAATTCTGCACCCACATTATGAGCTTTCTGCTGGGTAATATCACTTCAATTCAAGGTTTATCACTGGTATCATCTCTCAACTATATTGAGCATAATCATAACAAAAATTGTGATATATTCCAATGACATCCAAGTATTAAAATGTATTATATAATCATAAAAAATATTTCCGGCAGACTGTTTTACATTAATTTCCATACATTGAGTTTGAGCGTAAATCCTTTCCATTTATTCACATTTCACTTCTTAACACGCTGTAACATTGAAAATGGCCAAAAGATGCTGTCTACAACATACAAGATCCTGTTTGCAATGATCAAAGTCTGAACAAAAGAAAACCAGTTGAATAAAAAATGATGGTGCCCATTCATTAATGATGACACAGACTTTAGAAGCAACTCAAGTGCACCAAAATATATTTCCATATAACAACTATTCATTAATTAAAACCTTTTAAAATGGCTGTTAATTATATATAATATAATTTATAATTGTAATACTTTAATTCCATTTATTTTAATATGTAAGAGATACTTTGTGGAGGGACAATTAGCTTATCTTTTGGTTGCTTGATAGACACAAGTACATCAAATCTGTGTAATGGTCCTAAAGAAATATGAGTACCCACTATTTTTATTTGAAATATATTGTTTCTTAGTCTACATCAAAAGATATGTCAGCGATTTTATTTTACAAGGAAGACTGAGGGCAAAAATTTTAGTTTTGGTAGAGGACTGTCATCTTACAGCAAACTTAACTGAAAAATTAAGAAAAGTAAAACAAAATTGTTAACCATAACAAATGTCATGTGGCTATGTTAAACAAAGCAATGTTATTTCACAAATTATTCAATAGTTAAATGTGATTTGAAAATTGTAGCCGATCAACAGTCCAAACCTTGACCCAATAACCCATGTGCTCCACTGTTGTTCATGTAGCTCAACTAATTTGCTTTCAGTGAATAGTTTAGAAATGAAGGACAACATGAAATTTCACATGAATGCAGAGGGATAAATTTTAATGGAATGGAGTGTGGGAGAGAGTACACTGGCCATGAGCGTTCCTCCAAAATCCATTCAGTGTCATAAATGTTTACAGACTGGCACTTGATATGTTTGCTAATAGGCAATACAAATATGAAGGCAGATATTAATACAAATCTTTGTTAATAATAAATTGCGCCTGCCCAACCAGATGGCTGATTGTTTTAAATAACCAACTCTGTTGAATTTAAAAACAATTAAGACATCTAATCACCATTTATGTGTGTGTTGTTTTTAGTTGAGAGTGAAATAGAATTATATTAATCATTTCCAACCTTTAAACGGGTTGCAACCAACTGTAAATAAAATTAGTCATATGATAACATAAAATATTTTTACACTTAATTATATTATGTTCTAAGTTCCTCTCATAAAATAATTTCATTCCCACTAGAGATAAGGCTATTACCAAGCTTCAAAAATAGTATCAACAGTTACAAAATAATAATTGGTAACATTAACAAAAATTTATGTTTAATAAAGCTTTCTTGTTCCTCACCTCTTTAGTCCCTAGCCTTAATTTTCCACCAGAGCCACCAGATAGGAAAACAATGAATGTTGATCTGTGTAACCATGGAAACTTCAGCACTGTGACCAGGATGCAGATACAATCAGCACCATGGTTACAACACTGTTAATACTTTTGCACTATTTTGGTATCAAGAGAAAAGTAATTCAAATAAATTTAAAAATTTTAATATTGAACAAACAATGGAAAATTAGATGTTCATTTTTTTGTCTTATCAAAAGATGTGTATGATTCAGCTCTTGGCATAATATTCTCCAAATTTTTAATGTCAAAATACAGGCACAGTGTGATGTAAATGATGGCCACAGCCAGACAATAATATATTTAAATAATTAGATTGCCCTTTCTTGACATGTCATCCACAATTTTTGTGGGCCTCTTCAGGTGAGTTGAATATGACAGTGGCCAGGAGGTCCACAAAAATTGTTGAAAAAACATCATAAATGGATAGTCGAACTACTGAAATATATTATTGTCTGACTGTAGAAATCATTTAAATCTCAATAGTTTTATTCAGACAAGTTAACCATAACTGTCCATTTCAGATTGTAAAACATAGACTGTTGAAAAACTAATATTTTTTATCTATTGTCATAATTACTACAAACTATATGAGCTATCTGGTGGTTCAATTTGTAGAAAAGTCCTATTTTCAAGATTCTGTAATTCATGGTAACCCAATCATAGCATCATAAATGATTTTAAAATTTCATACATTTCAGACCAACTGAAATTGAACATTTAGCATTCCTGATTGCATTACTGATATAAATTATCCATTTTGTCTAAGAACAGTGGACATATTTATAACTCAATTTCAGTTTTTGTGACATTTTGTGTCTTCAACTTATGGTGTGAGCTGTAATTATTTTTCTTTTCATGGATACCTAACAAAGGTATACAAATATTGCTTCTTTACATTTCCATATTTTTGTAAAGCACGTGGATACAATTCTCCACAGTTTGATGGTTTGCTGCCATGGTTCTGTTGAAATAATCAGACCTGAAACCAAAGAGTGTTGAGAAATGTGATCATTTATATTTGTACTTGATAAGAACAGGAAAACGCTTTCATGAGATGAATTAATTACTGTAAACTGCATATCTCGCTCCATGTTGTACTGCATTTTGATTTTTCACAGTCAAAAAAATCTAATGTAATTTTCACTACGTTTTCTAAAATATCTTCTCTTTAAATGTTTTAAAAGGAAAGTACTGTATAAAAATATTACTTCTTCATTGCCGACACATTTCAAGAACTGTTGTTATATAATAAATTAATTTTTATAAAGTAAATTATAAAGTATTAGTAAAATATATTGTACACTAACTATGATCACATAATTTGTATTTAAATTGATTTATATAACTCCACTTATATAATTGTTTAAGTTGACCTATCTTATATCTAGGAACATATATGTATGTACCACAGATCTGACAGGACTAAGATATATATCCGATTATAGAGTTCTATTTAATTGTAATTTAAATGATTTATTCTAGACATTGTTTGTCTTAAAGAGACCTTTTCGCCTTATATTGACAGCTTAATTATAGTGTACAATGTCATTCTGGTATGGTTTGTATATTTGTATGTCTATGAATTTGGTAAGATACCAAATGCTACTAAATTAGAATTAAATATTAATTTAAGGAGTTCGTTTTGTATTTTGACTGAGTTGTTTTGACTACATACCATTCACTCTTTAAATTTAAAATTGTTACAGTATTTTATAAATACTAAATTATAAACTTAATCGACACCCTCCCCAAATCAAAATTGTAAATGCTCTGGACTACACATTTCACATTTAAGCATGTAATATATTTAATATGTTGAAGTTTGGATTTAAAGAAACTGATGGAAATATAAAAGGAAGGACTGGAGAAAGTACAGTACAATAATTGTATTACAAGACAAAGATTTTACCATGAAAATGTGTGGTAAGTAACTTTTAGCATAAAAATGTTTCTTTATACAACAACATTTAAATGGAAATTTCTACCATCATCAGATTTATTTTACAGTTAACCTGATGACAATGGTAGAGCTTGCCTTTGAATTGTTGAATCAAACATTGAACTTAGGTTGAAACTCAAGAATAGTATATGAAAGAAGTAAATAACTTTTGAATATCATATGACATCAACAATTCATTACTTAAATGTTGAACAATAACAGCAGAATTTGTGGAAGGAGGAAAAGCCTGGCACATTATAATTACCATAAGAATGAAATTAATTAAATTGTATTGATTTTTCTAATATTAAAATGCATTGCTTGGAAGCAGGTAAAATATATCTGTTCTGCACATTTATATTCTTCATTTTGTAGTCAAGGGAATTAATTAAAACTAGGTTTCTGATTATTTAAAGTTTTAGTTCTCTTTGTACAAGAGTCAATGTAGAATCACTTAGGGATTATTTCATAGTTTACTTTTTTAGAATGGATCCTTCTTGAGTAAACATATTTTTATTTTCCTACATTTAAGTACACATGAAAATATTACAATGTTAACTACAGTCAATATATAAAATAGTAAAACTTATTTTATATAAATTAATTGACAGTAAATGTATCGTTTTAAAAAACTAGTATATTCATAATACTTTTTTATACACAGTACGTCTCCAGGTTGTTAAATATTTTTACATGTTCAACACAATAGTTCATGGTGCTACACAATATACATAAACAAATACTAGGATAATAACACTGTTCATCCTCAGCACACTGAAAAGTTTGAAAAAAAGAAAATGTCTCAGTGACACTCCGGCTGGAAGAACTAGAGCTGGAAGTTCTGGATGCTCGAGGCATACTCTGGCCTGTAGGCAGATGATTTGGAGCGGCCAGTACGGTTTGAGAACTCTGAAAACCGGTCGGCATCGGGCTGGTGAGGCTGCGGCATGAGGAGGACCGGGTGGAGGTTGAGTGACTTTCGTGACCCAGCAACAGACTGGGCATCACCTACAAATCCTCCATTCACCTCTCCTGAAAATTAAAACCTAATATTATTCTTTTTTTCTAAAATGTAGTCCTTGAATGATGTTTTCAACATTAAACATTATAACCTCTTTAGGAACATGTGGTTGAACAACTCTGACTGGAAATTTTGGCACATAATTAATGATGAAACATTTTTCTCCATTCCTTACTTAAATGATAGAACAACAAAATGACTGCAGAAGATTACAGACCAAAATTTCAATAGATGGATTTGCTAACTTATTAAGTACATCTTTCAAGGATATAGAAATTTTAAAGGACTAAGATTTTTTTTTAGATTTGGAGTATTTATACTTAAGTAATTTCATTTTGTATCTGCTACCGGGCCTGCGCCCAATTGTAGGCTAACACTAAATACAATAAATCACAAATATAATATATACAATAAGGTAGGCTGTGGAAATACATATATAGAAGAAAGGCAAATCACTATTACAAGTGTCAATCATTTAATCTCCACAAAAACCTCACGGGGTAATAATCATCTTTCTTGTAGATCATTGATATGTCACATATTCTCATTAAACCATGTTACTAGTTAAATTTGTGTAGATGTATTGATATATGAGACACCCTCTCCATTTTGTAATAATAGTTTTCATTCAAAATCAGAAAACATAAGAGACAAGTATAAGTTTACTATAAACTGTAATAAATTCAGAATACTTTGTTTTTGTCTTTTATCATTATGATTTGGTTTTCTCTCTGTTAGCTTAGTATTGTGACCTAAGTAATTATTATTTAGTAATTTTCACCGATTTAGTTCATGTAAATCTTTCCACTTATGTCTGCCACTGATACATTTTACATAAGTGAGCATAAAGGGTAGTTGAAAATAGTAACATTACAGGTTTGGAATAAATTAATTTTGTAAATGTTAAACAATTATAAGATTTCCAACATGTAAACTATAATAGTTGCACATGTTTAGGTGTGACAATATATTTCTTGTTGAGTCTGAGCATAAGATTCCTTACCTTTGTAAAGTGAGCCGTTGTTGGCGTACGCAGGCTCAGGCTGCAAACGCACATGTCTGGTGGCCAGGATGAAGGCCAGTGCAGCCAAGATGATGGCGTCCAGACACCCGATGACGGCCAGAAGGAAGGCCCACCGAAGGCCACATGCACCCAGCTCGTAGCGGGCTGCAGTTGTTCCACAGGTGGCCTTCACTTCCTGGGCATCCCAGCCAGCAGGGTAGACAGCAACCCCAGCACCCAGGCAAGCAGCTGAAGGAAAAACAAGAAGCTGTTAGCAGACTGTTTCAGCATAAATTGGCTGTTCTTATTGAATGTTCAATTTGAGTTTGTTGCCATCAATAACAGTCAATTTAAATTCTTGTCTTAAATAAGTATTCATTTTTGACATTTATAAAAGAGGCGTCAATTATTTTTATATTCACATGTAATTATTTATTTATTTATTTTGACAGTTTGGAAAGTTGTATCAAGAAACAGATAGAAATTTGATATTATGTTTAGATCATTCTTGATCACTTATTTGGATTTATGAACTCATGATTATTTAGAAGTTAATACAATCAAAAATTAGCAAATATTTGGCTAAATACATCGAGGACTACATTTTCTGGGTCCTCTTGCTGGTTCGTTATTAAAATGCTTATAACAGCATAACTTCAGAGATTGTATTCATAGTTCTTTTTTGTGAAAAATTGTTCACATAAATAAGATTTAATCTACAAAAAATATGTATGTATCAAGATTAGAACCTTTTGGGACTCCCATATTAGTTAAGCTGTTGTTTTGTTTAAGTTGTATACATCTATTACAAAACTTTAATCAAAACAAAACAATTTCATAAATTATTTTTAAAAATACTGTAAAATATACAAATAATAAAGAAGGAATAGGGAACTCATATTATGTACCTTAATCTGGGTGAGAATCTAATAATTACATTTTTGGAGCTCTAAATGCAGTTAAGAATAGATTTAATTTCAGGTTGAAAAGTGTATGGAAATTGTGGGGTGGAAAGTGATTTGTTTATAGCTTTAATCAAGATGGACGCATGAGGCTATGAGCGTGATGAGATAACGCTACACTGTCGGAACTACTAGAAAGGGACATATTCAGAAAGGGAAAATGACCCAATTTGAGGCAAGTTGGCGTGGGCGTTCTGAAAGATAAAAAATATCCTTTTAGCTTGTCCAGCCAAATATGGGAGATGCTAATGGACACGCGAAAAGCAAGAGCAAGGTAATTGGCACTTGCTCGAGCGATCGCCGCTTATTCTTTTCTCTTCTGTTCTGTCCTGTTCGAGGGTCATTTCAGAACATGACCGGTAATGGCGTGATCGCTGAAGCGGAAACGTTCACTTTCCAGCAAAACTGGGCGGCATTATGGCAGCTGGCTGGGTGCGGTGACTTTCTCCACAGCACTCACACACTCATGACTACAAAAACACCAAAAGAGTCGTCGTGGGTGGAAATCCGCGAGTTCGTGGTGGGTATCGATTCTCACGCCGTCTACTGTTTGTAAATCACTCAACGTTGCCCAAGAAGAGAGATCGGATATAACCTTCACAAAGGCTTAGCCCATAGGAATAGTTTTGCCCCCTGCTGCCTCACCTCACCTTCCATTATTCCCCAAAAACCTACTAGAAAGTTCCCTACGACAAGGGTTATCAAACTTTTTTTTATTGGAATCACAAACCAAAGAAACATTTTTCTGTCACGCTTCAAAAATCATTTGATTATATTGATCATAGTATTTCAATAGGAATAAATTTGAACAATTAAGTTACTGAAGCCTCCAGCTCCTGAATTCCCACCCTACGTAAGTAACAGCAGCAAAGAAGTAACACTACAATATATAATGGTAAAGGTTTTAACAGTGATGGGAGACAAATAAATGTGGAGGTTCCACAAGGTCCTATTCTAGGTCTATTACACTATTTATAATGTGCCAAATAGTCGAGTATTCCAAATAGTTCTATTATGGACACCATTTTTTGTACATTGCATCATTCTCGTATATAAATATATATCTGAAAAATTAATAAAAACAATATTAATACATTTCCTGGGGTTACTCTGTTTGCTGGTGACACATTTCTAATAAATATAAGGGCTTAGATTGAGAAGTCAATGCTACATTCACCCCTTTTAATGGAATGGAAGGATTGTGATTATTTTATGTGCCCACTTTTGTTTTATACTCATATATGAATTAATCCTTTTTCAGTTCTGTACTTTCCTAATACATATTTTTTCTCTTATACATACTATCTATTTTAAGTATTTTTTAATTTTTGCATGTTCCATTTTTTATTCATTTCATATATAATTTCAGTTTTA
Source organism: Eucriotettix oculatus (assembly GCA_034510155.1). Lineage (NCBI taxonomy): Eukaryota > Metazoa > Arthropoda > Insecta > Orthoptera > Tetrigidae > Eucriotettix > Eucriotettix oculatus. Next base: position 19,836,244 of record CM067381.1, read on the forward strand.
TTTTCATTTCTATTTTTTATTATTTATTTGTGACTATAATTTGGCTGTTTATTTCTGTACTTCGAAATTTTTCTTTAGTGAAACGTGTTTACCTATTACATGAAACAAATTCGAGCGGACTAGACCTGATTTTTACCCGTACATTATTGTAAAGCAACGGTATTACCACCCAGAGAAGAATTTTTTATCAGATCCTTGAGCCATCTTTGGTGCTCCGATTCTCAGGGTGACGCCAGAGTCTCTCTCAGTATACCGAGCTCAAGTTTCTCTTGTGATATAATATACTCCTGTTTTAAGATTAATGGAGAGGAGAGTGTCTGTATTATTTGAGGTTATGTAGCTATTAAAGTGGGTTTACTGAAGGTGTATGAAGTGAATAATAAATGGAGTAAGGAAGCCAATAACCATGCTCACTTCGAAAGTGGTCAAGTCCTCGAAAAGGCGGAGGAGAAAATTTCTTGTTAAAAATCTAGGACGCTGTGCGCGGACACTCGGAGTCTTTTCTTTTAAATATTAATTACTTCTGAAGCTTTTGCATAAAGAAAGTAAATGGAAATTCAATCGTACGTCTACAAAAATGGCGACAAGACTGACTTCAATTGAAGATCCTTGTTAATGAAGACACTTCACGGAGAGAAAGCCACCAAAGATCATTTTTATTTGCATAAAATAAATAATTTATTTGAGTTAGAAAGTTGCTGTGATTATTTAAAATGTTTAACGTAAGTATAAAATCTGAGGAAGCAAAGACTGTACCCTTAATCCCTCAATGATTATACCGTAAATTCAGACAAAGATTGTACCCTACATACGAGAAAAACTGTGCCCTAAAACCAGCCAAAGATTTTACCAAAAATAATTGTACCCTAAATTCTAGCAAACATTATACCCAAAATTCTATCAAAGATTCTACCGTAAACCCTTGCTAAGATTGTGTCCTTAATCTCGATAAGGAGTGTAACCTAAATATCATAAGATTTTACCCTAAATTCTGACCAAATTTAGCTCTGAATCCATCAATCCCGACAAAAATTGTACTCTAAATCCTGGTAACATTGTACGTTGAAACCAGACAGTTACTACCAAAAACATTATACCGTAAATCCCAGCTTAGTTTATACCATAAATCGTTCAAAGACTGTACCCTAAATCCTGACAAAGATTGTACCTTCAATCCCGCAATTATTATACCGTAAATCCAGACGAAGATTGTGCCCTAATGCTCGTCAAATTTGTACCCTACAGACATAAAAAATTGTACCCTTACATATTGTAAGAAGATTATTCTGAAAGATTTTACCTTAAATCCCAGCAAACACTGTACCGTGTACCCCGGCTAAGATTGTGTCATCAATCCCGACAATGATATTGTACCCTAAATCTCACTAAAGAAAGTACCCATAATCGACCAAATATTCTATCTGAAATCCCGTTATAACAGCCTCTTTGTTAGTTTTTATTTTATTTAAATATTGAACTATGCTACTTTTCGTTTCTCGTTTGAGACTTCTTCAGGTATATATGACTCCTTCGGCCGACCTGAAGAAGTCTCAAATGAGAGACGAAACGTATTATAGTTCAATATTTAAATATCAATATTATTTGCCCCAACTAATTGGCTGGATTTTTGTTTTGTAATTGAAGGTAATGTGAGATTATTCATTTTTTAATAAATTTATATTTGATTTTGAAGTTCTATTTCATTGTCATTATTAATTATACTTTAATCAATACAATAGTGGTGAGGACAAATTTTGGTTTACTTTTTTATATTTATTTGTTTGCTGTGAAATTTTATTGATTTATTGAAGTTAATTGAGAATAAGATTTTGAATTACGTGTGATGCATGAAGGACATTTGACTGCATATGTCATATAATTTTTAATTTATTCTATTTTTCAGATATGTATATATATATATATATATTTGATTGCGCCCACCGAGGGGAGAAAGTGTAATTCTCTTTGTCCTCGCTTGGGACCTGGTTAGGTTATGTGTAACAGTGACTTTCGTAAGAGCCTGCAGACTCGACGCAAGCAACAACAACAGCAGCAACGCCTCCTTGCGCAAAAAAGAAAAAGAGATGCACTTACGAAACAACACACACGTCCGCTTTATTATTCTCACACGCGGCATTTCAGTCGTCCACGTCACGTCACGTCACGTCTCGTCGTTCCCACACTGATAATTACTCTCTGGTGAACGATGACCGCGGGCAACATCAGCGTAACGAGTCCCGTCACCCCTGTATCAAGATTGATTCCCGATCTTGACCTTCTGCCTCCTCGTTGACTTCAAGAGACCTCAAGCTAGGTTCCTTAGCTGAACATTGAGGAAAGCCTACGATTCTCTAACGAACGCTTATCTATCAACCCACGAGATGAAAGGTTTTAGAGTACATACTTTTTCGGGGATTAAGGGTAATTGTGGGTATAATCGTGCTTCTTCCAGGATAAATCAAAAGATCTTTGATACAGGTGAGTCATTTAACACTCGCTATTTTCTTTGTCTGTCCTTTACATAATGGCAGTTTCGCGGAAGGTCTCCGGGGACGTCAGTCGCACGTCCTGACCGATAACGAGTACAGTACGTGGCATGCGGAAATTCCTGCATTAGCAAGGTCCTCGTTACCTTGTACGTAGAATCGCTTTACTCAAGGAAACATTTGAAATAAAGTCCGTGTCTGATATACACCAGATGACAATTCAGTCGATTAAAAAAGATATGTAAACGACTCCCCAGTCAAAACAAAAATATCTTTTCCCCCATCGATCACAAAGAGAACAATATTAATTTTTTTGGAACCATGTAGCCAATAAACAGACAAAATTTATGTCAAGAAGGCTTGTAGTTTTGGTCGCCAGGTGATTCGAAAGTGTTACAAAATGGAGTATTGGACAAGTACAGACGCATCCAAAAATTAATTGATTTATCTTGGAAGAGATTATTTCAAATCTACAAAATCTTTGACATCAGTCTAAATCCCGGAAAATGTTGCCCTAAGTCTAGCAAAAATTCGGCAAATATTTTACCCTAGATAACAGCAAACAAACCACAGAATCGACGTTTCGGTAACATATTTGTCCCTTAACTCCAAAAATATTTATGAAATACGGACATAGAAGTTCATAGATGAGGTATAAACGTTTTACATCTGCAAACATATGATTTGTTTCTTTAGAAACAGAACACCTGATGAGAGCCTCAAACAAAGGAGAAGAAACGTTACGTGGAATTTTAACATATGTATTAGGAGTAACTTCTAATCTTCATCAATAAATAATATGAATGTTGAATTTAATATGAGTTAGATATTATTTTATTGTATTAATTTTTGTCGTTTCCTGCAAATTCATTTGTGTGCCCCACGTTTGTGGTCCCACCATTTATTGTTGTATTTTCTCAGGCCACAATTACATAATTAGAAATTATTTACTCGTTGTTGTTGAGGTATTTACTTCATCACTTAATTTGGGTTGATGTTTACTGGCCACTTGCTTTACCGAGCTATTTTACAACAGCATCTAAACTACCTTAACAAGGAGACTGGCGTCACATTCTCTGCACTGAACCGTAATACAGAAAATACATTCCTAAACCCTCCGGAAAGTAACGCTAAGTATTGTTTTAATCGATTAGTCTTGTATACTTTATTAGCGATTTAGAGTACATTATATATCGGTATTTAAGGTAGAATCTTTGGGCGTTAGTTGCATGCTTTGCTGTATTCAGGACACACACAATGTTTAAGGTTTAGAATTTACTGGAAGGTGGCATTAAATTTTTGATAGAATTTAGGATTTAATATTTTCTGGAATTAAGAATTCAATCATAGCTGGAATTAAGAATTAAATCTTTGCTGGAATAAGGCATTTAATCTTTGTTGGAATGTGGGATTTAATCTGTATGCTGGAGTTTGTGATTTAATATTTTCCCGTATTTATAATGATGTTAAAACATTTTATTAAATCTTGAATTATTCATACGACTTTCGAATGTAAATCCATTATTTATGTGTCTCAAATAAAATGATCGTTGACCGTTTTCTCTGTTCTTATTAGGAAAACTCTGTGACCTTTTCAAAGTCGTCGTAGTTATGTCCTTTTAAAACGGAGGATCCTCGTCAATGATTCCGTGGAGAAAAGATGGGGAATTACTGAGCTGATCTCAACAGCTAAGATGGCGGCCGGCCATTTTACGGGACCAGACCAGACCAGACGAGTCTACCGTTATGCGCAGCCGTGGCCCTGTTCTCTCCTACCTTCCCTTCCCTCGCTCTACGCACAAACAACAACTCTGACACTATTTAACGTGTTACTTAGCCAAGAGAGGAAATAGAACAGCCAAATTACAGCACATGAGACGAAGAAAACCAAAAATAACAAGCCACAAACAATTAATGAAAAATTTAAACCAATTAACATCTATTTTTCATAATAGTTAAATCGAATAAATTTATCACCAAATTGCAGATAAAGTTTTAATTCAATTGAACCGACGTTTCGTCGCCGTATTTGGGACTTCCTCGGGTTAAAATTTTAATCAAGTTGCTCCTTATAGGGAGTCCAGTTTTGACTTCTATACAGTTTCACGATTTTTTGTTTCGTCTGTAAAATTTGAAGAAATTACCCGAGGAAATCCGAAACATGGTGACGATACGTCAGCTTATTTTGATATATATAAACAGCTTATATACTCAAAGTATGGCGGCTTTAACGTCTATTTCAGCACGTATTCTTGAATCAAAGACGGTAGTAGTATAAAATATTGCATTTTTATGTGTTTTATTTTGAAGTCTTGGCCATTATGATCTGTTGCGTAAAAATAAAAAGCTGAATACCTTGTATGAATTTTATTTATTTATCCATCGCGGTTTGCCTAAATTGAAAAATAAATCCATTGTACATATATTTTTTGCGTTAAGTAAAAGGGAATTGAAAAGGGGGGATGAGGAAGGTAGAGCAAGAGACGCTATAATCTGTTGTTGTTTTTCATGAAGACTCGACTGCGACGAGGTATTAATGGGCAGTGCCGATGGCGTCGGTGACATCACGTCACTTGCGTGACTTTTACCAGCTGCCACCATGCTTGGGGAAGAGTTAAGGGTGGTTCGTCGGGGACTTGCCAAGCAACCAACCTTGACATTTCATTTCCCTACACCTTGGAGCTTATCAGGCGATAGAAACTCCACGGGCGTCAAGGACTCTAGAAGAGCAACCAGTCAACGAAATGTCCGACGATGAACTATGGGATGGGAGGGGGAGAAAATAATTCAGCCAGGTGTAAAGCTAGGCAAGCGACGGACACGCGCCAATGGCGTGAAAAGGAAAGGAACATCGTGAAACTAATCGGTTCAACCTAGTGACGCAAAGGAACTATATCACTTGCACTGAATAAATATTAAAATCTGGGAAAATTATAACGGAGGAAGAAAAATTGTCTCCATAATACTTGACAGACGCTGTAATACTTTTAGCAGAAAGTGAAACAGACCTTGACGAAATGTTGGAACACCTGGACGAAGTGATCTCAGAATGAACCAAAATAAATCAAAACTAATGGAAGTAGTAGAATAGGAGAAAATAAGGGTGGACACAGGGAAATTAGAACAAGTAAAGAGACACATTTGGTTACCGAAGTGACGCAAGGATTCGGGCGTGACAGAGACATAAAAGAGAAGAATTAACCCAATCAGTATTCTTCAGCAAAAGTAAGTACACGCCGTTTTCCGCACGTAAAATATTATTTCTCTCCTTCACGGAAACCAGGTTAAAGTTTCACCGAACAGACATTTTTATATTTTAAATATTAAAAATTATTGGACCTAAACTGTGACTCTGTGGTACTACAAGAACTGGTTTGTCTTAAAGGTTGTCGGTTGAAGTTTGTTTTAGACCAAAGTAAGTGACGTGTTTTATTCGACTACTTTTATCAAACTGGTACCGTTAATTTCTTGTGATCCATTGTCATCTTAAATTAACATGTAAGTCGTTTCCCTTCGTAAATTACAAAATTTTCAACCATTTTAACCTTTTTATTATTAATAAATTTACTGTAGCTTTTATAATGAATATTTTCTTTTAAAGATAAAATAAAAACAAAAAATTGTAAAGGGACTAATCTTCTGAATATATATTTTTTCATTTCACAGGAAGACGAAGGTACGCGAGGATGTGGGACAAGTTTCTAAAGTTGAATCTATGGGGGTCTCGGAACCAAGTGGAACGTGGAAGGTTTGGAAAGCGCCAACGGACAGAGAGAATTATGGAATCAAGTCAACCTCTGCCGCTGGAGGACGATGGTGATGCTAATGGAGTCGGAAATTCTCTGGAGTCTGGTAAAAAAAAGGAAAGGGCGACGAAAAACGTCAAAATAGAAGATTACCTACATTTCAATTCCCCTTTTCTTTCTTTAAAAAAAACTGTTTGCCAAACCGTTCCTCAATATTCTTTCATTTATAAATCCCGTGCCCACGTTCCCTCTCAAACGAATGTCTAGGAAGAGAGAAACACGAGTTACCGAGAAACGCGAGACCCGTGAAGGAATTATCAGACCATACAGAGAGAAAACACACACGCGCGCAAACAGACACAGGGAAGGAGAGAAATTTGTTAAGGGATAAGCGGTACGACGTCGGAATGTGGATAGTAAATATTTATTTTCCCCAATCCCTCTACAAAAAATTGCGTTCATGAAAGGCCAGTGCAAATCAGTTCGTGGAGTTCCACATGGTCACGTTTTACGCCCAATAATTCTTTATTAGTTAGGAAAGAAACATCTTATCCCAATCTCTTTGATTTATTGACTCAATTCGAAACAGACAGTAACTGCCAGCTAATCAGCCAATTTCAACTGAAAATACCAAACGAATATATTTTTTTATAATTATACGGTAATTATTCCATATAATTAAAGAAAATTGGTTGGTATTTATAGTTTGTTTGTTAGAATTTGGTTAGTAAATCAAAGTGATAAGGATAAGTTGTTCCGTTCCTAGAAACATTTGATTAATCCTTTCATCAAAACTATTTATAAATAAGAATTATTTGTAATATAAAATCGTCCGGGTTTTATTAAGACTAATTGGATGAGGAAGTAACTAATTAACAAAGTTAAGTGATTAAATAAAAATCACTTTTCACTCTTAATTTTTACTGTTGTTTGGCTATCTACCTTTCTAATTAATGTTTTTCTATAATGATTAAAATCTCTTGGTTTTAGATCAGTCGCAAAATTTAATAAAAACAAACATTGAGTTATTGAATGACAATATATTAAATTTATACATTATTCGTATATATCGTGTTTTTGTAATGTTTCTATTAATTTGTCCTTTTAAATTGTAGTTGACATTTAGTACCAAAATAGCCCAGGTTCACACTATTTTTCTCGATAATTTAGCCGCACGGTATCGTTTCTTATATATCAAGATAAATTAAATCGACCAATTAATCGATTAATTAATTACGTTTAAAAGAAATAGTAAACTGAATAATATTTATTTTAATGAAATTAACTTTAAAAAACTGGTTGTGGTAGTAATTAGGTAAAACTTGTGTTTCGTCTGTAAGCTGGTAGTTTTAATTCATCTTTATGCCTCCAACCAAAGTTTCCTGGCAGGTTCCTCCATGACGTCACGCCTACAAGTAGCTTCTGATCCGTCGGTGATGAAATTCGTCCTGGAGAACTCGCCTTTATTTCTTCCCTTGTCTGTCGGTGTCGGTGTTCTACTCACTCGCCTTCGGGGCAATCTTGCCTTCCCCTGGTTACCTTCGAGAGGGGAGAGAGAGTTGCGTCACGGCTTAAGATGAGGTGAATTGGAAAACAATGACGACACATTCACAACGTGACTGAGTGCTGCAAATCGGAGAGGATTATGCCAAGTTGCTGGAACGAATCCTGATAGCTTCTCCGTCCATTGTTACCAGCACGTCGTCGATTCCTCGACAGAAACCATTGTCGACGGGAATGAGGCATTTACACCATGCATGCTATATCGTTGTCCTTAATTAAGATGGCGCTCTCTATGGGACAGCAAATACGGCGAATAATGAATTCCATTATTAAGTGATGATTCGTCGGCCGTTGTACTTATGAAACGACGTCAGCCTTTCTTAACAGACACCGGATGGAAAATAGGTTAAAGTGATCCTTAGAAACACAAAGGCGACGAAGGTGACACCACGGGGTTGGATTATTTGGATTTAGAAACAACATACAAAAAATGAAGCGATTTGTCGCCAAACCATATTCTAAAAGCCTTAAATAAATGTTAGTATTGTCTCCTGACTTATTTTTTATTTTTAATTGAGTACATTAGCTTAACTGCGATTTTTAAAAGCAGGGCGACAGACATTAACCACTGTCGTGGAAAATTAGCAACCACAGGAAAAAGGATATTTTAAATAAAAATATATAATGGCCAAACAATTGGAAAAGTAGTTTGTTAATTGACAATGTGATTAAAACAATATATCACTCACTACGTTTGGTCTGTTAAGTGGGGCTTCATCAGTTGAAAATTTAAAAAAAGATGCTACAATGATTTATTAATTATTCTTGTATCTTGAATATTCTCATGTTAGTAAAATTCATAGGTAACATATTTTAGCATTTGTTTAAAAACAAACTGTTACTTTAATTTGTATAAAACTAAATCAAGCTTACCATTTTATTGTATACACTTGTAAAAATTTTATTCTTTACTTTTACAAAAATTATATATATTGCTCTAAATGTATAATTTATGTTGTCAAATATTTAATAACCCCTTTCTGAAAATTCTGCCAATATAGTTACTTATTTTGAGTCAAATATTAACATTACAAAGACAACCGATTTGAAAAAAAATATATACAGGAACAAATTTGGATTTTTTTTCACGAATTAAAGTGAGTTAAACTCAAACAGAGAAACATATCAGCTGGAAAGGTGGAGGATGAAACAAATTTACCTTGGTGTGCCACTGGGTAAGAAAATAGACCCTACGTAAAATATTTTATTTTAAAAAATTGAAATAATTTTTTAACATTTTGGACAGTTTTTGTGTCATTTTGATATTGAAAATTAATCTTGCTGAGAACTGAAAATGTGTTCAAAAATTATATATAAAAAAGTATTTTTTGTACAGATGTTTACAGTAATATTACAGAAATCTACAGTTTAATTGAAATTTTTAATTTTCTGCAAAAATTTTAATTAGTTTTCTTATTAAAACAATGGTGGATAATTCAGTGTTAACACTGAAATTATTTGTCTTTCACATTTTGACGTAATATTAAATATATAAAGAATTGTATTTATTTTATTTCTCTATTCATTCATAGTTAAATGACAACCCAATCTTCTGACATAAATTAGGCTGAAGAATGGATTGTTGCTATTTCTGTGGGTGGATAAAGCGCTGTGTAATAGCAAAGTTACTACAATGTTCAATAAATTTTATTATTATAAATATTGTGTTTTTGTAATCTTTCCATTAATTTGTTTCTTATATTCTATATGACTGTAATATATGCCATAAATTGAAATAAAATTATAATCGAAAATTGAAATATAGATTGGTTTTTATTAAATTTGTGACCGATTTAAAACCAAGGGTTTTTCATCATTATACACCAAAATTAAATATCAGTCATTTGTAACGTAAAGAAATTCCTTGAAAGTATTATTTTTATTTTATATTTTTATCATGCATTTGGTTTTGTTGACCACAATCTTCTTGTACTATTAACGTCATTATCACTTTTTAAGAATGTCTATGTTAATGGGAGATAGAGTTGAATAGAGACAACATGAAAATGAAACCAAATTTGGTTTATATATATATATATATATATATATGTGTGTGTGTGTGTGTGTGTGTGTGTACAACAGACAGATTACTTTGTGAGAAATATTTAGAAGTAAATGAATTTGTTTTAAATCGTTTTTTAAAAGATAAAAATTATCAGAGGCAGAACAAGGCCAGTGATTATGGTTCACACAAATACATAGAGCAGCCAGTTTTATGTAAAATTGAAGGCTAAAATAGAATTTATTTCTTTTCTGATTCTGTTCACTTCTTCGTGGATAGAAATGTCTTCGAGTTTACTCTTGTTCGCGGTTTAAATACATTTTGGAGCGTGCACCGTTCCCTGAGGAATGCAGCTGCTCGTTTGTCCTTGGGAAGGAGAGACTTGCTCACCTGCACACAACACAGCTACAATTAACTATTCGCATTCTTCACCTTTTAATCCCCACCCTCTTTTATTTTACCATTATTACTCCCCATAGTAGAATTGGCAATTAATACAGTATATTTTCCTGATAACACCACGTCTTTTTAACTTTCATTCCTGCCAATGCCCTTGATATTTGAAAGTCTGCATTCAGATCCTTTCTTCTGATTGGCCCAGAACATGTTACTGTTTAAAATGATGAATTATTGACTCGTGGTCGGTTGTAGTTCCCCCCCTCCCCCCTCCGTGTGAGAGTAAGACGAGAAAGGAAATGCTCCATCTGGTTTCGGCTGGTCGAGGAACAAAGGGGTTTAAACTTCCGTTTCCGGCGACTCACACAAATTAAGAAACACAAGGGACCGTTGTCGTGATGGGACACATACCTCACACATCTGGCTGTTAAAGGAGGAAATAACCATTTGGAGAAGAAACGGATCTGCAGACATTCTGTGGCTTTTAACAGGAAATTCTCTTTTCCATTTGTGTACAATCCTGTTTGGGAACACTGAAAGTTTACCAACATTTGTTTATTAAAAAGCTGACAAAGAGGCTGATTTAACCTATTTATTGTATACTTAATTGCCATATAAAACAAGTTCTTAAATTGAGTATTACTTTTCTCCCAAAGCCGCATCATACATGATAATGTCTTCAGATAACTAAATAGAATTGCTATTACTAACACTTTTTGATACTTTCACTTCTTGATATAATTCAATTATGATCCTTCCATTCCTTTTGTTTTAGTTGATGGTACATTAGTCTACAGACTTCAGTATTCAGAGGTCTGGAAGTGATATAATGAAGTAATTAAATAAATCAGCCACAAGTCCAAATAAATTTAATAAAGCAAATCACAAAAAAAAACACACAACGTTTCGTCCTTAATATAGCACCTCATCGGGTGTATATAGACAAGGTGAATTTTAAATAACTTTTATAGAATGCTTTTGAAATTCGCCTAAAAATTTATTGGCACAATATCCATTTTATGCAAAAAGTTTTTAATTATTTATAAAATTTTAAATTAATTACACGCCCGATGAAGTTGTCAATGAAGGACGAAACTGTTTATTATTCGATTTTAGTTCTTTTTTCAGACGTGTGGATGATTTATTTATTTAAATATTAAAATGTAAGGTAATTACAATCTGTGTAATAAAAATTATATTAATTTTTTTAGAAGAAAGACAAGAATGGAAAAATGTCAACCGGACCAGGAAATAAAAAAAATTAACTATATGCTTTACTGGACTTAAATTGAGCATTTCCACTAACTTAGTTTAGAATTATATAAATTTGTTTGTTTTAAAATTCTTAGTGCAACCGAGTGGAGCAATTCCAACAAAACTCCTTCGTACACATATTGTTAAGTGATAATAATGGTCCCATATATTAATACACATTATTAATTGATAATAATGGTCCCACTACCGAACCTTGAGGAACACTCGCGCCTATCCACTGATTCTTGTTCTTTCTTTTGTAATAGTCTCATACAAATGGGATGATTTTAAACAAAGAGAGGAATATATTAACTTTAAATATAGGAGACCGTTGTTTAAGAAGGAACAAGATACTGGCTGTGAAATTATTCCTCAAGAGAACAAAGACCGCCCAGTTAGGATTTGTCGTATAGATTTTTCTATAACAGTAACGTTTCGATCATCTGATTACTTCATTACAATGGCAGACAGAAGCCTGGTATATATGTTGGAGTGAAGGGAATTCTGGATGTTTTTTATCAAAGAAAATTAATTGGAAGACGAAGCAATTACAGATTCTTGATTTTCATCAGGTTTTTGAACGCTCATCATTTTTGTGCAAATAATTAAATCATTCACTTGTTTCTTGAGCAGCGGAGGAACCTGTTTTGGATTTGGAGAGAATAATGACCCATCCCTTCGGCTTTGCTGAACGCACCCTGAGGGAAGCAAAACCGCCGTATAGCGGACTGTGTAAGTACGCCTAACCTTCGGGGACATTTGCTTCCCTTCAGTTTCTTCCAAAATTGTAGACTACCTCTCGGAGGCTCCGTTGTTTAATTCTTTCGATTGGTATTCCATACTCATTTCCAGCCAAAATTTCTGTGCTAATTTTTTTCATGTGTGCAGTTTGAGTCGACGGAAATGGGAAATAACAAGAAAAAACCTTTGACCTTCTACCAGGTGAATGGCCTTTGGCTGGAATCTCGACATGGTATTTTAAGAACTCTCACCATTCAACTCGTTTCTACGTATTTTTTTTCTCACTCACTTCAGTATGCGACACTGTTTATTATCGGTTTTATCAGGCAACTTTCTCCCTGCGGCTGACGCTTCCTCGTTCCTCCTCGCAAATGCCAGCCAAGCAACCTGTCTCCTACCACAACAGAACTCTCCTACACAGTGATGACTCGTTCACTCTCTCATTTAGGAGTTGTGTGTACTGGGGTCGCTGATCTTGGGCATACGGCGATTGCACCAGTCGACCAATTGTCTCCTACAACAGCAAGTCCACAGCAGTCATCTCCCGTCATTCGGAAGGGGGAGACAAGTACCCAAGAGCCCGATTCTATGTTTTCCCTGCATCACGTTAAGATGAATACCGTTAGGGTAAGATCCTTTAACTATATCCCGGGGCCACTAGTCAACCTTCTTCATCCCATCGTTTTCAATTAGTTTCCTATGCTATTAAAAGTGTGTCACCAGTTCCTGTATCACCCTCGTGTCGCTTGTTACCCCCAAAAAATAAAAACACAACACTACCAAACCGTTCATTTGTTTACCAGCCACGGAAGTATTCGGTAACGGCTTCTGTCTGCGTGTATTAACATCTGAGATGGCCAACTTCCCGTGGTCCCTGCATGGGCTTGGATGTTTGTGTCGTCAGAGTCACGGAGACTGGGATTAACACTGCTGGAGAATCGATAGGCTGATCACTCCAAATTCTGGATTTGTCATGTAAGATGACAGCAGTCGACCCGGTACATGGATTGCAGAACCAAGGAAGGAGGATATCCGAGAAAACAACCTTCCGCGATATTTTAGTGAATTTTCATGTCGATTTGTAAGAAACTTGATAAGTGGTTAGATCACAAGGAAAAGCGTCCACCGCGGTGTGAAGAATACCGAAATTAATAGCGGAACATTGGTCAGCAGCAAAGTGGAGGATGTTGGAAAGAGTGGAGTGTAGGTTTCTCTGTGTCCGGGGTCACGATGTCACGAAGCTCGAGAGGATTTGGTACGAAGAAGACGTCGTCGACTAACGAGAAAGTTTACACAGGCGGATGCATAAAGACACAGTTACATTTGATTAATTTAGGATCGTTAAGATAATCCTCCACATCCCCTTAACCCCCTGGACCGTTATTTGACTCATTTTTCTTTTGATATATCGATAGACTTGATTTTTAAAAAAACGAAGTCAAGAAATGAAGCCAAGATTGTCGTCCATAATTTGGTAAATCAAGTGTATTAATGACTCGATTAGGAAAGGGAGCGGGCGAGGGGAAATAAATCGTCTGGAGTTTTGCAGCAATATGGGGTGAATATTTCTGCGGAAGTCTCTCAAAAAATATTTTGGTTTCAGGCGAAGCTGTTCAAATATAAAGTGACACATGGAGAGCCTCTGGTCCCTGACTCTCCTCCTTGCAAAACAGACGTTAAGTGATTTACTTCTCTACAAAGGGCACGTGACGGACGGAATCCATTACTAGTGGCGGATTCTTTCTTCAGACTGGTAAGACCTGAAGAAGTGCCAGTGGTGACGAAACGTGATTTGAGCTAAGTAAAAACTGGTCTCGAAATTTATTTCGTTGAATTGGATACTGATGTACCGAAACCCCAAATATTCAGACACTTGATAAGTGACTCATTAAATATAAATTCCTATTTTTTTACATTTGTTCTGTTGTCCTTTGGATTGGGAACAACTCTGACCACAGCTAATAACATAATCAGGTCCCATTACTCTTGTTTTCATGAACATGTGCACCGGGGACTTTCTCCTCCCTCAAGACTCGTTTTCCTCACTAGTTCACCTTATTATGTGGATTTTACCCCCCTTCTGAACTTTCCCAAAGGAGATCGATCGTTCCGTAATTCCATATTTGCAATGCAGCCTGTCGCGTATTTCTTCGAGTCGAGTCCTGAGGATCATTTCCGCACTAGGGTTTACTCTCCCTTCATGAGTAATGCAGCTGTCCTGGTTTCTCGTAGATTTCTCCATTTCAAATAAAATTAAATTTCCGTACTGAATCTAACAAGTAAGACAACAGGGACAAAAAGAGTCATTATGTTACCCATCTCACATTGTGGAATATAAAAAGAAGAGAGACAGCATAAAAATTAAAACCAAAATCTAGAAGTGAGTGGCAGTGAAAAAAAGAACACTTCAGATGAAGTATTCGCGTGTTCTCCAGGTGGATCAACAGAGGGTACATACCTGGCGGAGATTTCTCTCACAGGTATTTCTCCACAGAGTGACAATGATGTTATTTTTGGGTATGCCTCGTACTCTCCTGGGGTTTTCAAGGTTCTTAAATGCCGATGCACCTTCATCTAATTTAGGGATCACCTTCATGTAGCCTGTTAGCCAAAATAAAATTAGCCACACTGGCTTCTTTCAATTTTTTTCTTGTTATGCACTGGAAGTTGGCTTCGAGCAATTTTGTTTCAACGCGTAACTGTCACTTTGGAGCCTCTCTCTGATGACCCTCCGTTCTCTTGGTCAGTGTCTTCTCTCGGTGTGTTTATTTGTTTCTTGTCTGTCAGTGTGTGTGTTCCGAGAGAACCTGAGTGAACTTTGAGTAGTTGTGCCGACGGTTGCAGCTGGCGGTGGAAGCTCGAGGAACTGGTTTACCTACATCCAGTGACCTCGAGACCTTCTGCAGTGACGTAAGATCCGACGAGGCGGAAGGGAACGAACTGTCGCGTTTCTACTCGGATTTTATGTACACAAAAAAAAAGTTTATTCCTTCTCACCTTTCGTCCTCCACCTCTTCAAAATGTATATTTTTAATTCCATTTCAATTAAGACAATAAAAAGGGGAGCCAGGGTGGTTTCCTTTTTGCCTGTCATCTCAAGTTAAGATCGCACTCTAAGAAAACTCGTCAGTATTATATGGATCAATTCCGACAAGAGCAGAAAAAGAACTGGCTGCAAAGATGACGAAACTACGGAAAAGAGGTAGGAGGGCAATACGGAACAGTGGAGATTGAAAACGAACGAATCAAAGAATTGGTCTGAGACATCTTCAAGTGTCAACGAGCAAAACCCCGGGGTAATTTATTTAATAAAATAATAATTTGTCTACGGAGCTAAACCAAATCCACAGGGCAACAGCCTATATTATTTTTATTTAACCCTGCGGCCTTCGTTCGCTGTTAACCTGATTAAACCTTGGAGAACTTAGCAAAACCCCGGGCGAACTACTCCGGGTGCCCCTCGAGGGTCTATTACGGAACCCCGATAAAGCAACGTTAACAGCTGCACGAACGAACCCTGTCCCACGTTCAGTCAGTATAATGCAACGTTGTGACGGCGTGAAATTTTACTTTATGTTTTGGAAATAATTTTTATCGACCTATTTTTTGTATTCTACTCAGAAGTCGTCAATGTTTCACACTTCTTTTCTGAGGAATACGAAAAGTACCCCACCACTTTGACCTTCGTATGACGACACACACGCTGCAGCTTTCGGTGTAATTGTTTGTAACTGTGTCGATCCTCTGGTCACCCACTGGGATGACTTCCAGACAGAGAGAGATATTGTTTCCTTTCTGAACGCCTACACAATCCCCCAAATCGTGACTTTCACGATCATTGTCTGTTCTCACATTGTGTCTGCCTGTGTGTTGGCCAACTCTCTTTAAAGACAAAAGGAAAATAAAAGGGTCGTAAAAAAAGTAACAACCCAAGAGTTACGAAAGGAATCTGTCCAGAGGTGAGAGGGGTTCTTGTTAAGCAGGTGGATGACGACACAGGTTTACCAGGATGTGTCGATTCAGTCCACGGGACGGTAAACAGACTGAAATGCAGGAGCGTATCCGCTGAGCTGAGAGGAAGGAAGGACGACAGAAACCTGATCTACCTGGTGACGTCATGAGCCGTCTCACCCCACCCCCTCCCCCCACTCCACCGATCCCTGATTCAGAAACGGCAGAACGCGACAACCTTGACAACAACAGTGCCGCAAATTCTGAAGGTAAATCAGGGAGTAGTGCCCCTTGCGTCCCTCAAGGGTGCGTTACGGGTCCTGATTGACGTTCACTCAGTAACTCTCCTACTATATAAAAATTAATGGTTATATTTATTTGACTTCAATTAATTATAAGAAGAAACCCAAGTTTTAAAAAATGATAGGAAACGTGACCAAGGGAAAAAGGGTTGTGGTCCGACTGAGATTCATCAGGGACGAATCAAGGAGCCAGGCCCCAGGCAAGGTTTCGTTCCACTCCTAATATCTCACGTGCCCTAATCTAAGAACGAAACATGGAAGCAACTTACTTTTAAATTGGAATAATGTGCGGACAATATTTTACTCTGCAAAATGTGTCTAAAGCGCACAGACTTTAAGAAATATTCGCCATAAAATTTTGAATTATGTACTGAAACCTATAAATAAATTATACTCTGACATTTTAAAATTTAATATATGCACCTGTAAAAATTCCGAAAAGGGAAAACGATACGTCTTGCCAATGTTTTATTTTTAATAATATCAAGTAATTTTTTATTATTAAAAAAAATCTGACAAATTTGGTTTGTTCACTCTATATAGATATATTAATGGTCAAATAAATCACAATAAAATAAAGAAACATAGTACTTGAAGAGGCCCTGTTGTAAGGACCAATTAACATTTTTGCTGTGAGGAATATTCAACTCGATAAGTCTCCTACCCTCTAGTACAAATTTAAGTAAAAAATGTAAACAAAAAGGTTGATTTTAAAAGGATGATCGAGTAAATGAGATTGTCTTCAAATTTATCAATAAACCATTTTAGAAGGGAATCTGAAGTTCATATTTTCTTTTTCGCCATTGTTATGTATTTTTAGGAATCTCTTTCAGGGAAACCCTCCAAGGTGCAGCAATAAGTTTTTTTAAAACTTGTGGCTATTTCCGTGGAATCAGAATAACTTATTCATTAGAATTAGAATATTAATTAATAATTTACCTGATCTGTTTTTTATTGAAAAGTATTCTTCCATTAATCGTCAAAATCACTATTTTCACAACATCAATATTGTGTTTCCTTTTTTAAAAAGGCGTTACATAGTGGCATAAACTCACTATCTTGTTATTTCAAGAATGGCCAAGACCATGAGTATACACATTTTTCGATTTACATAATTGAATGCAATGATTGCCATGCAAAAAGGTCATTAAAAACCAGAATCAAGGATCAGAGCATTCAGTAATCACTAAACAATTACAACAATGTTTCCAGACTTGTTTCTGAAACGATTAACATAAAAATGAATCAATGTAACACAGTTAATGTTTAAAGTCTTTACTTAGTCCGTAAGCTCTTCAGGTCTTTGGTTTATAAATAAGAGACGTTGTGTTAACCATTATCCAGTTTTTTTGTTGACTTGATGAGGTCCACCAAGTGGTGAAGAAAACGTCAGGAGGGTTTAATAATGCTTCAAACTTTCTGTTTCTTTATTGGCCATATAAATGATTGTTTTAATTTTTAAAACTTAGAAGACTTTTATCCACAACTCATAATTATTATTTAATTTATTCGCCTTTTCACACATACCAGAAGGTTAGTGAACGAATTCAGTGCTGCACCTACAACGAATTAACGAGGAAAACCGTACCATGGGCCAAATCTCCTAACAAAAAGTTAGAAAACAATAAAAGTCTTGCAGCAATAAAAAATTCCTTGTTTTTTTTCCCTGTAGTATTTTCTTATTTCAGATTGAAGACGTTTATTGTGATATATATATATATATGATGATTTTATATGAAGATGAGAAACTTAAAATCATTCAAGATATCCATATTTACTTTTTACGTTACACTAGTCTCCACTGTTAGTCGGCAAAGAAAATTTTCAAGCTGTTGACAATTGCCGCGTTACTAATTTTAATAATGGAGACAGCAACATTTACAAAGGAAACATTGAAAAATTTTAAACTAAAACTAGAGAGACGTTTCCACCATCAATTGTGGCCCTTGTCAATATTCGTAACCAGCTGTGGAAAAATTCAGTTCCTTAAAAAATTGAGGAGAGAAGAAAAGAAAGATCGCTTCCAATTGAAGCTCAGCGAAGGCCACGAAACTAAATTTTCGTCCCGGTCGAGATTTTTCCACTCCGATCTTTTGAAAAGATAGAGCAAAGTTTTCCTAGCAGGAGAGGAAACCTGTTGCACAGTGTCTTTCAACCCCGCATCAAAGACTTTAAGAAAAGGAATCCAAGACTTTTGGATGAACATCAAAGCTTCCGTGCCTGATTAAATTAAATATAATTTGATTTGATTTCGTTTTTCTTTACAGACTGCCTGTTACTGACTTTAACTACACGAAGAGGTATACTCTTCGATCCACGAGCCAATTCAGATTTCCTCTAGCGGAGCTCAGATTTTCTTCGGACCCTTTTGGAAAATGATAGATTGATTGATTCTGTCCAATCGTTTATTGTTTTGTTTTTTTGCACCTCAGTTATGTACACCATCCCTGTCTCCCTTTCACCGTGATTGTCCTTGAGAGAAGTTGTGAGCTGAGCTGACATCCACCATCACGAGGACTACGATTATGCTCGCGTTCCAGCAGTGCAATTGCACCACGGAAGGTGCGGCAACGGCCCTCGGGTTCCGTTACCTCAAGGTTAATTAACATTCGAGCCGCGAACATGCAACACAAAGTGTGCCTAAAGGTACAAACAATTCCAACCTCAGTCCTTTCACGTCAGAAAATACAATTTAATTGCTTCTCTTTTCTTTTCCTGATACATTTTGCATTTTTAACGGTTATACGAGGTGTAAAAATTATTCCCAAAGCGTCACAGACATAAAACACAAAGTTGAAAAAGTTACACTACACATTTTATAGCAGTCGACAGTTTTGACAGGAACAAGGTGAGGAAGAGGACTCACCGGAGAAGACCTGCAGCCAGGCGCAGACGTGGAAGACTTTGGTGGCGGGCACGAAGAAGAAGAGCAGCATGGCGACGATGGCGACGAGCGCGAGGACGGCGGCGCCTGCCACCAGCACCGCGGCGGCACGGAAGGCGTCGCTGGGCGCCGACGGCAGGTCCTGGACGCCACCCACGCAGACCTCGGCGCCGCCCCCGCCGGGAAAGTGGCAGCGCGCCCACAGCCCGAAGCGTCCCGGCGCCTCGGCCAGGTGCGTGTCGCCGATCCACTCGGGCGTGACGAGCGCCACGATGACGATGATGGCGTAGCAGATGGTGAAGATGCCCCAGAGGACGCCGATGGCCTTGGAGTTGCGCACGTAGTTGGTGGCGTACATGTGGGACGACTCCACGTACTCCACCTTGGAACCCATGACTGCGACGCGCTGTGACGCTACGCGACGCTGAGCATGACACTGAGAGTCCGTCCGCAGGGAGAACTCGCAACCGACTGCCACCCACGACAGAGCGACATTCCGTCGCTGGTACGGCGCAACGCCGCGAGAGCTCACCGCCGGCGCTGCAGGTCCCCCAGACGCTTCTCTGGCCAAAGACGGATATAAAATACAAAAGATACTCTTTGAGGAGTTTGTTTAATTTTCAAATAGTTCCTGGCAACGCGGCTAGACGCGTCACATACGTAGACGATAAAACAGTCCACTCCTTTGCCCGCTAAACCTTCAAATAGTTCCTCGCAACGTCGCTAGAGGTGTCACAATTGTACCAGGTAGAACAGTTCGTTTTACCCGCTTCACCTTCAAATAGTTCATCGTGATGTCGATAGATGCGCTACCATCGTACCCGATAAAACAGTTCACTCCTTTGCCCAGTACTCCTTCAAATAGTTCCTCGCGACGTCGCTAGAGGCGTCACTTTTGTAGTCGATAAAACATGACAATTCGTTTTTCAAAATTTTGACAGAAAAGTAGTTATAAAAATTTAAATTATGTTTTTTTTAATAATTTATTTATGCGACTTATTCAGCGCAACTGAATAATAAAAGGATCTGATACATAATTAGTCCGGTTGATGTATTTTTAATTTAATCGTATGAAAATTAAATTGAAAAAGTAAGCATTATAAATTATACTTCAATAGTGACAACACGTTTCTGTCAGGTCACAACAGCCATTACTTTTTGATCCATCCTCGTAGACAGTTGCTTAAATTTCAAGTACCATGGAGATTGCATTAAATTGGTATAATAGTAAATTTTTTAAAAAGTTGTTATAACTTTAAATTAATATTTTAATGAGGCCAAAAACAAATTAATAGAATAATACAAAACAATAATTTAATACACGTACATATTTCGGTCCTGATCAAGACTAAAATATGTAGTTGTACCTCAAACTATTAATTTTCGTCACATTGAAGAGGAGTTGTGCCACTGTTAAATTGTTAGCCATAAGCAATTCGTAATTAAATAAACTGATGAAGTCTCTTTGGCACATTATTTTTTCCCCAAAAAGGATGGTAACAGAACACACTGAAGATTGCCCAGAAAAACAGGGCAGCAGCAAGTTAGGCAAGAACTGATGAGTGATGGAAATGTTTGGTACAATGAGAAACGAACGTGGCAAATACTAATTGAACATGTTTCGGTAGTTATCTCATTTCTCTCCACCAACTGCATGACACGCTTTATTATCGCAAGGGTTGTTCACTTGACCAGGACGTCGCTGCTCGACGAGACCATGGTGGACGACGGTGGAAGATCTTCGTGGCTCGGACCACTGCTCAGGATAACCTGCAAAAGGAAACAGATCTGTTACACGAGAATTGCTCATTCCTCCATGTCACAACTGACACACTACAAACAGAATAAGTTTTTGTTTCCGCGGCACTTCAAACGTAAATTGGAACGTGCAACTTCAGTTACGATTCCTGTTCCTCTCAACTCAATTTCGTTCCATTACTCTCGAATTTTCTATTGTACATGGACCGCCTCAAGACCAGATGGTTCAAAGAAAGCAAATACAACCTTCTGAAATTTAGAAACTCCTACACGAGCCTGGCCATGATCCCTCACTAAAACAGCAAATTACAGTTTCAAAACTCGGGTAACTTTTTTCAAACTTAATATTTGGAAATATATAAATACCACATTGAATACACCTAGCTTTACTGAAGGGGTAAGAGAACGAATAAATAGAGTCTTGGTTGAATTAAATCGTTTCAGAGAATTTTAGACTTCAGTAAAAAAAAAGCTCTCTACTGTACTAGCAATTTTCTTCAAAAACATCTGGCTTAATTCAGTTTTCCCCATAGCAGAACAAAACTCTGAAGGGCTATGGACTCAACATTCACTAGTTCCCACCAAAATAACTACAATGTGATGAGAAATTAGTTGCTATCCAATCAGCTACTCGAGCATGAATTAATCATATAGAGGAGAGTTGTGTTGGGACAGTTTGGGCTTCCTCGCCTTTAAAATCCAAAGAAACTATAGTTTATAACAGTTAAAATGTAGTTTTTAATTGTCCTTTCATCTACAATAAATGATCATGACTGATAGGTTCTGAACTCCCAAACAATTGCAATAGCAGTCCATAGATAGGCATGCTTCTTATTACAATCTCTTCTCCACATTTCCCCTCGAGGCTTCGCCGTGCCCTCCTTTTCCGCGGCACAAAGGCTCGCAGGCCCTAAGGACGATACCTACCCGTCGAAGCTGGCTCCGGGACATCTTTAGGAACTTACCTTGAATGATATGAACCCTGAAAATACTTAAAACATAGAAGAATGGATGGTTTTTATAAACTTGAATACCTCCAACTCTAATTGTAACTAAGTATATAAATATCTAAAACTATGCTGTCATTCATACTCTTTAAACTATTACTATCCCAAAAAATGGTCAATGCAGCAATTTACAGAAATTAAAGATTGTGAAACAAATTTTGTGACTGAAATTCGAGGCTCTAGAAAGTTTACTTTGGAGACAACACATTTAACATGTCATATTGTTTATTTCAAAAAGAAAGAATTCTGAAGGACTGAAGTGACTGGATTCAGACGATATGTAATTGTTATATGAACTGTCCAAATTTCAAATATACTTGTCCAATAACAGAACACAAGCATAAAGGAACTATCAAAGAACAAAGGTTTTTCCTGGTGTATTTATTGAAGAAAATATTCTCGGGTTTCCACCCGGGTCAAACAGCTATCAGAGCGCAACATTTCGACAGACGAAAGCACAAAGATGACGTCCATTGAAACGGGTAGAAGCCCAAGAAATTTTCTTCAATAAAGGAACCACTTAGTTCAGGTCATCCAGAGGGGCTAGATCACAATTTTAACCTTCTACACACTGAATCATGATCGAGAGCGCTTAAAAAATTCAAAATACAAAATAAAAGGAAATTGATAAAAAAAACTTGTAATTTTGTAAATTTACTGCCCATGGTTTCTTATAAATAACTTTCCAGAGACATGTTTTAAGTGTTAATACATAAAATAATCCTAAATATGAACAATGTTAACCATATTTTATACATAATTACCAAATTCGTATATTTGTATTACAACAAAAAAGTGTAATCGATCAAATGGAAAAGAAACATTCCACAATATGTATTGCACACACTATTTGAAATACAAAACCTAGTCATCTTACTGAAACAAAAGTTGGCACAAAACTATGTCTAAGAGAGATGATGAAGCAAGTCAAAATGCTTTGCTTTTGCTTAAGAAGTCAAATAATACAGAATAAAGGCTTTTAGCAAGATGACACCAACAACACACACACTAAGTTTTTTAAAAAAGCAGGAAATTTTATATTAAAGATGAAATATAAATTCCTTCACCACTGAATGCCTTATATGCTATCAAAATATACAACCCAAAAGCATTTAAATCACAACACACAAAATTAATTTTGTAATTGCTATAAAGAAACTCATACGGATGATGCTTACCTTGTGATTGAGCTGCTTTGATGATAAAAACCTTTGATCATACAAACTGGGACAGAGGGAGAAATAATAATATAAAACCTGAAGGTTTTTTTATTGACAAAGATATGGGAGCTGGGGGGAGAAAATAGATAAAGATTTGGGAATGTGTTAATGCTTTAGGAAATTAGAGGATGAAATAAACTCAAAGAACAAGTCACTTCTCGAAACAGTTAAAATTCAGTAACCACAGACTTAAATAAAATATTCAAATTCAGGAGTAAATAATAAATTAAAATGCGACAAGGAACAAGGAGTGAAGATAAAAGGAGATTCCCAAGGAAATTAGTACCAGTAAAACAGGTCAATTTACCACAAACTCATCATTAATAATGCTGATAGCTTTGAAAAAAACTGCTTTTATTTAATCAAAGTTAACTTCAAGCAAAGAATGAAAGTAATTTCTAATGGTATACTTAAATCCACTCAAGATATGAAACCAAACCAGTAAAATTAATTCTTTCCACAAAGTCAACTCTCTAGATTCAATAACGACAAGAGAAGTGGTCGCTAAAATTGATCTGATAGTGTGACAGTCTTCATATCCAAAGCCATAAATAAAGGTTTTTTAAATTGTATTCCCAAACAGAAGGAATAACTGCACTTCACACTTTCACTTTTCTAAAAACCAAAGGAAATTCTGCAAATTTTTCACAACACTAAACAATAACTCTGTTGTAAAAATAGCCCCAGCCTCAATGCCTTACACTTGAAAATATGTAGTCACTTGCCAATTAGTAGAAAATAATTGAGAAAAATATAGCACATATTTAAATTGAAGTGGAAACATGGAATTAACTTTGATGAAAGCACCAGTTCGTTAAATTAAGTATAAAAAGTTAAGCTATATCTTTGATCACCTCTTCTACCTCATCCTTTGTGAACATGTGAAACAGTTTATCAGGGGTCATTGTCATCACTTCGACATTGGTCGAACTAAGTTTCTCCTCCATCACCTGTTTCAAAATAGTTAGTGCTGCGTTCAGGGCTTCCTTTAGTGTCATGGACTGAAACACACAAGAAGAATGTTGAGTTAAATTAAAAGGTAATTCAAATGTCACTAATATAGCAAATTCAAGAAAAATGCACACAGACTATGGTAATAAATACTAGTTTTTTAACATGTGGATATGTACCGAGTATAAAATATATTTCGGCTAATATTTATTGTATGTAAACGGCTGGGGTAAAATGAAACCTGGATGAAGTTGTCTATTATCACTTTTAAAGAGTATTTGCCAAATAAATTTTCTGGCGACAGCTGATAATTATGGAGATAGAAAATTATAATGTGTGACGTCACAACTGTGACGTCATTGTTTTATGGCGCTTCAGGCTACCCGTGAAAAGTAAAGATGGGGGGGACAGTCTTGTCTGAAATTTAGGGCCGCTGTTGGCCTTACCTAAAATTGAGGGCCAATGTCGAATTCACAAATTTTTGGAGTCATGCGCGTACTTGATATTTATCCTGAACTCTCTCCTGGTTGTTCAAAGGTGTGGCCGAGTGGTTATAGATTCTTCGTCTCATGCTGTGGAATGAGGTTCGGTTCCTGGTACCAGCTAGTAACTTTACCGGTTGGTATTATCTTTTTTTTTGTTGTTGCAATTAATCAATCATCTTGTTTTTAATTTGCAATTAAAATTAGGTCTTCATTTTTTGTACACTTTATACTATAATAAAATACCGCGTCTTAAGCAGAGGCAATGTTCGATATATTTTCGTAAATATGCGAGGTAATATGGAAATTAGAGGGTTCGAAGTGTCATATTAATTATTTCACCCCTCTAGATTTTCCCAATTAAAAAATTAATTCTGAAAATACGCAGAATCTAGCCATTACCGGGTGTAAATTTGCGTGTAAACGGGCCGCACACGAATTGAACCGAGCTTAAAGCGATCTCTCAACGTGTACCAGACTATTGTTAAAGAAAAAAATATGCAGAAATATATAATTTCGGAAATAGAAAGAATTAAAAATTTATTACTAGACTCTGTTGAGAAGCGTATTAGCGGGTCCGATTCCCACTTCCATAAAATATTTTTAACCTTCTTTATTCACTGTAATTAATTTGTAATCACATAAAAATTAATATGCAAATTAAATTGTAGTGAATTTGGTTGGAATATGGGAATTTTCGTGAGAATTTGGTTACAGATTTGTGTTGTGCTGTGCTAATGTAATTTTAAACTAACTACATAATTTGTTGCGTTATTACTGTGTTTACTATGAAATTAATAGTTTAAAACCAAAAAAGTGAGAAAAGTGCGTATTATTATTTGCCTTGGGATTATTCCTCACCCGATCCGAACACAGGAAACTGTTTGGGTAAGTTAAGTTGTCAGTTACTTGTTTAAGTGTTTTTCGTATTAGTGTGGAAATGCTGAAGTTGGCAACGTGTCGGTGGGGGGTAAATGGTGAGGTTGGCAGCACTATGACGTCACACTCGGCCTCCAAATGGTCATTTTACAATAATTTTTAGGTCCATATATCTTCAAAATTAGTGATTTCTTTCAATTTTTTATGTTTTCCATTCTAAAAACAGCGATTTTTGGCCATTTTCTTTTTTTTAAAAAAAAATTCTGCTTGTTTACACACCATAATTTCCTACCCATACTGTAAACAGCATGATAAATTTTATTTAGTCTCTTTTCACCTTATGATAAATTTCTTGCAGATTCTGCTGAGCCCCTTCACTTCCTGAGCCGATAGCTTTCGCATCAAACTGAACATATGTTCCCGAAGGATCCATGTGAAACAACTGGGGTCCTCTCTCGTCACATCCTGCAAATAATATTGCTACACCAAATGGACGGCTCTGAAAACAATAAATAAAAAATTAGTTGGTATATCTAGAAAAACATAACCCATTTGAACCATTCGTTTAACAGAAAGTATGTACAATAGCATCAATTTCTTCTCTTTAACAAAATGATTAGTATTAGACAACATAATACTTGTGTCAAACCGACTAGTCAATATATAACTTTTATATGTAACCTATTTTATATATAAACTGGGTTCAAGAATGGTTTGTATCATACATATCATGCAGCATTTAAGCAATTAATGATAACTTGTGATTTAATGGATTAGTATTTAAAGGAACTCATGGTAAAAATCGATGATACATTTCTACCAATATATCCTATATGAAGACTTGAAAGAGAACATTTCAAAACTACTTGACTTGCAGAAGATATTAACAAAAATAGTGACAATCTTGACATACCATAGCTCCACCATCATCATCAGAATCTCCAAACTGGATAGCGAGGTTTGAGACTGCCTGCGCTGCAGACTCTACACTCATTTTCTCATTGTAGATAAACCAATGATTCTGGCATTCAATTCTAGCTCGATCCAACATCGTTCTTGAGTCGGCCATGAGACCACTCACAGCACAACCTGAGTAGTGGAACAATTATTAATTTATACCCATCGTACTATCAAAAATATTTGTAGTACGTTACAGGGCTAAAGGTGATTTGATATACACCATATCCATGGACACACAAATGTTCCTTCATCTACAATATAAATACTTATTTTCAATGATATCCCTTTGTCATCCATATCTATGTATTCAACATAGGTATTCCACTTCAGTATGTCAAAAAGTCCTGATACAATAAATGTAAAGGTGTTATGTCATTGGTGTATTAAAACTCCTCAGTTCCCATTTCTGTTACTCACCAATGTGCTTGTCCACTTCCACAATTTTCTCAATTGTTGTAGGTTCCATGAGGGAAGAGGTAATCCTCTTCTCCACAGCTAAAACTACTCCTTCATTAGTACAAATGCCTATGGCAGTGGAACCCAATTTAATAGCTTCTATGGCATATTCAACCTGGAGACAAATCAGTCACATTAGCATTATTAATTGTATGTCCTTCTAAGCAATAGCATGATGAATGAAACTTCTCACACATGACTTGCATAGAAATGTGATATTTAACATAAATAATTCACACAAACCGAGGAACTGGAAGTAAATTCAATCAACAAGAATTAGACGGAAAATAAATTGTGATGAATATAAAATAGAGAAACACTAAGATGTTGTATGATGTACGGACAAAATAATAGATACTTTCAATCCGAATACTTAATTAAAAAAGGTAGACAATAGTGTATATATTATTTGTAACAGAAGATAAATAACACGTATTTCATGTACCTGGAATAATCTCCCTTCTGGTGAAAAGGTATTCACTCCTCTGTCGTATTCAGAGCGTGTGAGAAACATCTGTAAAACATTAAATTACATTAAAATCTTAGCGGCTAGGAGAGCGAATCTAACCTAAAGCAATTATCTTATTCGGTGTTCCCATAGAATAGATGGTTACTAATCAGGCCCTGTATCATTCCCTTGGGTTTAAATGTGAATTTTGAAGCCTATAATCGTTATTACCTTTCAGAACAGTTTGTAACTAATACAAGTTTGTCACACATACAACAAGCCAGTCACGGCATTAAAGATATTCCAGAGTATGAAAGTCTTTGAATCATTACACTTCAAAGATTTGAACTTTATAGATTAATTTTGAAAACTTAACTAAATAATAATACAAATCAGCAACCAAAAACAGCGGAAGCAAATAAATAATATAGTGTGAATTGCTTGTAGCGGTGATTTGTTTTCCATTTTTCCAAAAACGAAAATAATTTTTTCTGACATTATGTTTGTTTTTGTAGTAGTACTCGGTACTTGGACTGGTCTGATGCAACTCTCCCTACTAACTTATTCTGCTCAAGCCTTTACATTTCTACATAGCTACCATCTCCTCCCTAACCAACTAAGTTTATTCCATCATTGCCTCCGTTTTATATGATTACACCACACACTTCCCTCTAATGCTAATTTTAATAGACCCCCATGACCTATTAATTTATCCCTTCTCTTGGACTAAGTTCTCCTTATTGTTCTCTGTTATTTATTTTACTTTATTGAAAATTATACTTCATACTATAAAAAATATAAATAAATTAAAATTGTTGTTATAAGAAGTCCAAGAAAATGGATGAAACGTTTTATTTACATTAGTTAAATTTATTCTCCGGCTAATTT
Source organism: Eucriotettix oculatus (assembly GCA_034510155.1). Classification (NCBI taxonomy): domain Eukaryota; kingdom Metazoa; phylum Arthropoda; class Insecta; order Orthoptera; family Tetrigidae; genus Eucriotettix; species Eucriotettix oculatus. The sequence continues at coordinate 19,864,618 of CM067381.1, forward strand.
GGCCTTATTTATCAGTGGAATGTTTTCATTAAGAAAAAGGTAATAACTTCGAGATCATTTATCAGCAGACATTAAATTCATTAACCCTTGCCAAATATTGAAATTAGCTCAATTAAAATTATGAATAAAATCAGTCTTGAAATAATAGTTACTCCACGTAATTTTTTGGGATCTCCTAGATCGTAAATTTTCATTATTTATTGAATAATAGTTATGTACACCATGCAAAAGGAAGAAGGTGAATGTTTCAATATTAATCGGTCATTGAATTGCTTCTGTACGGTTATAATGACGGTATTAAAAGCTTTATAAATTAATGTCGGAACTCCACCGTTGTGGTAAATTTTATGATTTAAAGTGTATATATAATTCCAAATTACATTTCCGTATTCGCTTGATTACGGTTTGTAATACTTTCATTTATATTTTAGTGTTGTACATATCAATTTCTCTTTTAGTTTTTAAAACGAGAGGAAATTTGAGTGAAAATATGGATTGATTGACAGCCAGAATGTTGCATATAGGTGTATTTAATTAGTTTTTATCAATGGAGTTTTAAGTATTTGTTAAGGTAATACTTAAGAACTTATTTTTTTAAATGTTAAGAAAAGACTTCTGAACTACGATAAATAAAAAGACGGCCAATAAGTCAGTATATAATATTGCTATTTAATTAATATAAAGGCGACGTTTCGTGTCCCTTTCGAGAATTTTATAAATTACATTTGAACACGAGAAGCGACCCGTAAGTTTCTCATATTTCTCCGGAAGTTTAGTTCGTCAAGTCGATATTCTTATCACGTGGTTTTTCAATTTTTAATTTCGTATATAGAGGAGACCAATACAAATAAACATTTTTCAGACGACCGCTGATTCCCCAACGCGATTTTTTCTAGTAAAATAAAAATCTATCCCCCATTTTATTATATTCCTTTAGTATATGAGTAATATATAATGTAGATCCCTTTAGAAAATCAGATATTTCAGTCTCTTACAGAGCTGAACCTGCAGAACTTGAAATCAGACATTTGGCTTATTCTAGTCGAAAGGAAAAGACTCATTTTTTCAAAAAAAATTGGCAATGGCAAGCGAAAAGAAAGTTTTAGATAATATAGTAAATGTAGAAAATCTCAAACTTAAATTAGATAAGAAATCGTGGAGTTCTTTAGAAGATTTGTTACATTCTTCTGCGATTCAGTTGCAGGCTGAAGATAAGAGGTAAAACTTAATTTGTGTAACAAACGCACTTAACTAAAAGTTTGTTCTTGTAGTCTACGGGTAAATTCCAGTTTAATGTAGCAGTTAACCGTGTGCTATGGTAATAGACTGAAATGTGTTTATAAATAAGTGTTAAAATGAAAAATTTCAGAATTAGATTTTGACAATACTGGGGTGAAATTCTTATCAGTATGCCTTTACTACAGTCAACCAAGGAAAGTCACATCAATGACAACATGCTCAATAATTGGGTTCAAGAGAAATGTTTAATTACTTAAGTCATCCTTAGTTTTTCATCATTTTAATGACCTTCATTCCTACCTTTTCAACTGTCGTATTTCCAGAATCAATAATGCAATGAGTTTTTTAATTTTGCAGAAAGGAACTTTCCCCACAAGTATTGGACTCATTTGTTGAGGTACTGGAAATATGTGTCACTTTAATCATTGAAATCGAAGATGCAGGCCAGAATATTTTGATAGAATGCTTCAGGAATCTTAGAAACTCTTGCGTCAACCTGACAATTAACCAAGATTACCTTGTGAACCACACATCTTCACTGGATGACACATGTAAAGTAATCAACATATTACTGGATCCTTCTCAAGAATTTAACCCCACTTGTCTGAAAGTGGCCATACAGTTTTTGGGCAACTTAATTGTTGACAACAACAACGCAAAACTGAAAGTATGGGAGAAATGCTCAAAACTGCTAATGTGAGTTAGTTAGAAATATGAACAAAGCTGAACAGATTTTTTTAAAAATTAGCAGGTAACATATTTACATGTGTGTATTTGTTCATGAGTAAGTTTAATTGATTACTTGTTAAATTTCAGAATATTGCTCAAAAATGAAGATGTACAAGTTGCTAATTTTTCTACAATGGTTTTATATAATATTCTCCTTAGTCATGCTAGTTTGGGTGCAGAAATTGATAAGGAATCACTTGAAAGTCTATTAAATCTTTCAGTTAAAGAATCTGAATATGCGTAAGTTTGTGGATTAATATTATTTCTCTTACTGTCTAGTTACTTAAAATAAATACACAAAGTAAATCAAAATAACCAAGAGTTGTTACAGCCCAGGACAAAAAAATATATTTGGATCTTTACATATTCAAAATTTCAAAAACCTGACCTGATGAATACCCAAAACATAGACGTAATTGAACACTTTCTAATTTGTCTGCGAATTGGTCAGTTTGATTTATATTTGTATAAATTTATGGATTAATATTTAGGACTTAAATTTAGTTTCTTTTTGACAAAATTATTTTACTACCATATTTAAACATTTATTGTAATGAAATGTAATGATCTTAATTTGTTTTGTAGGTTTGATAAAGTATTGGAATTGTAGTCAAATTTAAAATTCTGTGCTTGCTATGATGATTTACATTCTTATATTTCTAAAGTTTAATTCGTGTTTCAGGGTTTACACCATAGAATTACTAGTCAGAAAAGAGCAGTACTTGGAATCATTGTACAAGGATCTGGAAACTGAACATAAATTGCTTACTTTGGATATGTTGCATCATGTGGTGGGGCAGAAGAGTGGGAAGGATTCAGACACACCATTACCAGATTTACATTTGAGCGTTCTGAAGTTTATTGCTCAGTTGTTCAAAGAACGATGTTTCTTAATTCTGAAAACTGTTGATACATATGTAGAAAATCTTGAACCGAGAGAGGTGGCAAGGTTGTTGGACATTCTGTCCTCAGCATCTGGGAAACCAGAATACCTGGAGGAACTTCAGAAGGACAAATCTCTCCTCATTGATTGCACCTGTAAGTGACACTATTTGTTATATTTATAAACTTTTAAAAATTATTTTCTCCACTTGACATTGGATCAATTTAACAAGCAAGTTGATAATGTAAACATTTTTAAAAAGCTTTTAATTCTGTTTAATTATCTTACATAAAATATTCTCTTTCAGTTTTGTTGAAAAGCATGCATAAAATTGGTTTGGAGAGTGAAAACCACTTTTCAGTCATTCCAAAATTGTCCGAGTTAAATCTGAAAGGGAAAGATTATGAAATGCAACAACACCCTGCTTTTGGATTCAAATCCTCTCTGGTTCAGCTTATGGGGAACCTGTGTTGGAAGCACAAAGTAAACCAGGATCAGGTATTAACTGTTTTACTTTCTTGGGCCAATCACAGTTTAATTTGGGGAGCTGTGTTTCATAGGAATTTATTATTTACATTTGTGAATTTGTCAGGAATATGGTAATTACTAATGTTTGATAATTATGTAGGTTAGTAATGCTTGGTGTTGTTAACATCCTTTTCCTATTTGTGTCGAACTGTTCTATTACAAGGAAGCAGTTTGCTCTGTGTTGCTTAAAATGGTTTATTATTCACTAGTGACCATCCTATACTGCAATAATATTCCAACTTAATCCTACCTTCAAGAAAGTACAGACTTAATTGGTTAGAGAGAGAGACAGAGTGAGTGAGTGTTTTCCCAGTATACACTTTCGTAGAAGTTAAAATCTAGAGTAGGTATTTTTTAATTATGTGTAGGTTTCAATTTTGTGTTTTCAAGAGAATTTAGTATGTAAGAAATTTTTTTAATAATTTTTAATTTCTTTTAATTTAATCTTATATTTGCAATGCAAGTTGTAAATAATATTTTGTTTTAACAGGTTTTGGAACTGGAAGGAATACAGCTATTGCTTGATTGCTGCAAAATTGATGCCAGAAATCCATGTATCCTTTCTCTTCATTATCAAAATCTTTGTAATAACTTATTTTAACAAATCTTAAATTATATAAATAGTCAAGTTTGTAAACTTCGAAAATGCTGTTCAATTTCATAATTTTAATTTTTTGAACTTTACTGGTAAAGTTTGTAACACTTTTGGTTTTGTTCACATTTCTATTGTGAATGTTCTTTTTCAAAGGTTGTCTTGCAACATTAATTACTCTTCTACAGTTTTGAAGGTTAAAGTGTGCTGTTCCTTGCATTTAAAGTCAATGGATGAAAATATGCAATTTCTTACAACGTTGTGTGGAAATTTAAACATAAACCTTGAAGTAGAGCATTTGATTCTTAACCTTTAAACAATATTATGTATTGCTCCTCTCAATCGGTGACATTTTTACCTTAACTGATGACAGTACTGATGCAGTGGGCTATTTTAGCAGTGAGAAATCTTTGTGATAACAATCAGGCCTGTCAGACGATTGTAGCCGGCCTGACAAAGAGGGGAGAAATTGATGCATCAACGCTGAACCAGCTGGGTCTCACTTTAAATGAAGGCCCAGAAGGATCCATTGGCATCGTGCCCTTGCAGCATTAAGATTTATTATATGAGGTATAATATTATCAATTTCTAAAAATAAATTTAAGTTTTTTAAGTAGTAAATTTAAAATTATTTTTTTTAAATTTGATCTAAAATTGATTATAGTAACTAGATTTTTTAGTGTTCTATAAATAAAACAGCTGAGGCAGTCCTTTTAATCCTTTTTTTTCCAGTGATTTCTGGTATTCTGGAGTCTTCTAGAATCTTTCATCCAACTTTCTCTTGTGTATGATAGTAGTTATTTTTATTAGTGAAATTCATGAAGAAATGTCAATTCTTAATGTTCCTACACATATCAATTTATATATCTACATATATTTTTATTTTATAAATCTGTATAAAATGAAAGAAAATTAGCTTTAGTTACTTATTTTTAATGCATCATAAGCTAACATATTAGCTTAAGAATAATTTTTCCTTGTAAAGTGATATATATATATATATATTTGCTTTTTCCTACAGTTTGTATTTTTATAAGTTTATAGTAAGGTTAATATTGAGCTCTGATGCTTCAAATCGGTCAACTTTATGATGTAACAATGGCATTCATTATTGCAGCTCCAGAAAATTATTGTAGTGTTGTCTATCATTTAAACTTGGAAGTTTTATTTTAAACTTTTTTGGTTTGAATCTCAAGAATATGTTTTTTATCAGAGTCTGTGAAATAATTTTTGCAAGTTGTTCAGCAACAGTCTTATATTCCTAATATATCACTTAACATTTCCTGCTGTGATAAATGTGAAATTATTTGTAAGGGGGACTTTACGTCAATTCAAGTGATATTGATCAACAGGGTCTATCTGGTATTGTTTGAAGTGAATCATAAATATGGGAGATTGTGAATCAGTTTGCATTAAAAATGCATTTATATTTCTGAAGCAAGGACTTTGCTCTCAATTGTTTCAGAAGAAAAAACTCTTGGCACCTTTATAAGCCATTACATACTTTCTTGATCGGCACTATTTGATATCTTCATATCAAGTAATATAAAGTTACATTAATATTTGGCTTCCCTTTTGTATATCTGCTTCGATAGCAATGTTTGTCAAATTGTGTCATAAGTCTGCGTTGACTTGCATAGTTTACAGGTCTAAGGATTATTAATTCCTCTTGAAAATGTTCTTTCATAATAAAATGTTAATGTTCATGATTGTAGAATTAGTTGGTGTACCACAGAATATTCTTCAAGTATAGAAACTGAGGAGTAAATTTGGCCATTTGTTGAAGACGACGGTTACCAACTCATCTCAAAATTAGCTTCAGTCTCAGATAGAAATACCAGAAACTTTTGTAATGTGTAGCAAAATCTTGCCCTGTAGTTGTAGTCTTTGCTATGAATACAATTTGTTTAGAGCTTAAAATATTTTTTAGCGTCTCAAGAAATATTTTTCATAGTTCATTTTATTTAGCAAATAAAAATATTTTTTTAAGCATTATTTTCTGACTTCATTGAAAATAAATGAGTACAATAGCCAAACAATTCAGAAATAAAATTTAATTAGAAAAATTTAGTACATATTAATGACAATAGTGCAACATATTGAATCTCTTTAGGTGCAATTGAATAAATCATCTTCTTTCAAAGCACTACAGCCCAATATGGGTCTTGGCTGCCTTTTCGATCTGCCTCCATCTCTTCTCTGTTCTCTCTCATGCCATTCTTCAGGTCATTCACTACATTTTGGAGCCATCTTTTCGGAGGTCTATTGCATCTTGCCACGAATTTTGCCTTAAGTATCTTGGGCATTGTTTCCTTTCCCATTATTTGTACATGTCCCAACCAGGATATTCTACAGGATTTCACAAACCTAACTATATTTTCTCCTTTCAGTATATTGTTCACTTCTTCATTACCGTGTATTCTCAATATTTCACCTTCTTTAACTGCTCCATATATTCTCCTGAAAATTTTTCTTTAAAATATACATAGTATGTCTACATAGTTGTTACCAAGTGTCCATGCCTCTGCTCCATAGGTTTCTATTGGTCTAATGAGAGTTTTGTATAACCGTTTTTTCATTATTCTAGTTAGTAAGGTGTTTTTTAAGAGTGTAATGTTGGTAAAGTAGGTTTGGTTAACTCATATCACTCTTTTGTTAATTTCGTCTTTCATATTATTTTTGTTAAGATTCATGCCAAGATACGTAAAGTTGCTGACTCCTGTAGTAATAATTATTAGGCTTAGAAATACAAAGAAAATGAGGTTTAACAAGCATGATATATCTGTTTTTCTTTGTATAGATTATTAATTGAACCAGAAGAGATTCCTGTGATAAGCACAATACGTCCAGCTATTGTCATTCATATGTACTCCATTTTTCTTATTAAATTTCATTTACAACTTATTTGGCTGTTGTGCTTATTTATTCTTTGGCCTCACTATCTGTGTATTGACTGTAACCCTTCCTCAGGGATGAAGGACAATCTCTTATTAAATTTCCCTGCCATGGGAATAAAACATTATTTCAAATGAGTAAGTAGTAGGTTTTGTTTAGCGTTAAGTTTTTTGTTTGTTTTTTGAAAAATGTATTATTTATTGAATATTTTTAAATCTAATTTTTTACACATTATGGTGGATTATTGAGCAGACAGTTGCTCAAATTTTCCTACAGATGTTTGAAAATATTGTCAGAGTTTAGTCAGTGCAATTAGGTTAGTGGTCACATATATTGATCTGACAATAATTGGTGAAGAAAAAACTTTCAACTGTGGCATTTATCATCTCATTAATCATTTATTTGCATCAGAATATTAGCACAAAGAAATTTTTAATGTATCTGTTGTAAAAGTACCCCCTACATCACTTCCCTTGTAAATGGATAATTGTAATATGAAAATAGGTTTTTTTCTTGTGTGATAATAAATTTTACCTCCTTTAGATGTTATTGTAGCTAAGATTCCTCACATTTTGCCATTAAGAAAACTGAGTGGTAAATGTTTTAATGTTCCACACTAATTAGATAAGGTTGTTAGTGTGAAAATAAAATATGATAAAATTTTGGTTTCATAAAACCTGTCTGTGTAAGATGTGTACAATGTGTGGCTGTGACTTGGGAAGACATGTCCAATTTTGGATCATGGTAGTATTTATGAATTATGTAAAATACTTTGTGTGTACAATAAAATCTTTTATGAAGGTTGGCTCAACTTTGTTAAACTTGATACAATTATGTAGTTTGTTATAAATGTAGAGATTATTTAATTTTAACTGAATTTGACTAAATCCATGTAATTTTTAGATTTACTTTTTAAGGTAATGAATAGTATTGGGGGAAAAATAAGTAAAATAAACTAAGTTTTTTAAGACTGTATGTAAGACTTCCCAACATTATGATAAATTTTGAACTTATAGAGAGTGATAGAATAAAAAAGAAAGAAAGTGATTTGATTGAGGAAGAAGTGTATTGCTTCTTTTTGTTTCATATTACAGCACGATTCTGGTGTTTGTGTTCAATTGATAAGGCATTTCAATTGATATTTAATTATTCGTAGTTGTTTATTAATATTGTTTCCCATTTGGTTCAGTAACATCAATAACATCATATTCATGCAGTACAAGCAGTTATCATCTCATTCCTCTTTCAAAATAAATCATGTATTCTGAAAATGGTAAGAATTACACATTTTAAATGATAAATGTAGGTTTAAAGAAACAGTTCTCGGGGTTTCCTCAAGGCTAACACAGCAATTAACATGCAGGATTTTGACGACAACCCACTAACTGTTTTTTTCAGCAACTGCACCAGGAACGCCTTTGATCTTAAATATAGGTTTGCTGGAGCTTCAGATATACAAGGGTGGATGGATCTTGCATCGGTTATTGGTGTCGAACCTAATTGGCAACTGCCCAGTAAGCAGTAGTGGGTTTTATTCCCGGGTCCAGTCAAGATTTTTACATCTTGATCTTCTAAATTCAGTCTCATGGCATTTTTCCAATCGCAGCATTTCTTCTCTGTTTGAAATGATTCATTAGAGAATCAAATTAAAATTGAAGTTTGTATTCAGTATTATCAAGATTTTAGAACTCTCACACTTGTTTTTTTTAAACCCATACTCTAAGGAAAAGTACTTGTAAAATTAATATTAGCTCACTTGCTACAACTGCAATTCATTTCATGAAAGTAGCACTCGAACACCAGGCGCTTGTCACTGTGACTGCACATTAAATACCTGTCATCTTTTGTTATTGTTGGGAAGGATGTGCAAATATCATTAATGTTACAGACCTATTTATATTTAAAAGAGAAAATAATTGAACTGAGTTTCAAGCTATAATGCTTTTCAAATGGAAACCTATTTAACCTAGTCAGATTCTTCTGGTGATGTCTCGCATTATTTTTCACACAGCTGCACTATAATAAGAGTTTATTGCTACTTGTGGCAACGTTTTACTATTTTCTCTGATCACCAGAATGGCTTCCATGTGAAATGCTTTCAACTCTTTATTAGGTTTTCCATTTACAAAAAGTTAAGCTCAATTTGTTTTGTAAATTTGTAACTTATAATTGAGGTGAAAATAATGATATTATTGGTATTCTTGTTATTCAATGATAGTCTTCTATTATATTGCAGAGTAGTTTTTGTAACATGCACAGTTAAACATGTAAAATTAGATGTATTGGTAATGACATTGAATATTTTTCCCTGCAATTGCTATGTAAACAATCAACATTTATTGTATTAGATTTAATCATCACATAGCACAAGTTGATAATCAGTAATATCTATGTATCTATCTCTCTAATGTCAAAGGCAAATCCTGAACAGTTTTTAGACTTTCCAGATGTTTTTAACTTGCTAATTCCTATTTTTGAACAAATGATTTATGATTTTTTAACGTGGCCATTCTGTTTTTAATTTTGCCAAGGGTTTTGTGGGTATGTTTCAGTGTTACAGTTAATTCGTGGTGATAAAAGAATTTAAGTTTAAGTTCTGGATGTTCAATGTTACTGTAAAGAGCAAACTGTGAACTTTGTACGTGTCGTTTAGGTTTACATATTAACCAAAAACCTCTTGATATGTATTATAAATCGATTACAATACAAGTAGTGAGCTAACACTTTTGATAAAGTAAAGTATAAATAAGGTTACATACTTTTGGGTCACAGTTTATCTTATACTTACTTTTATTAATATTCGTATTACTATTTTGTCATATAACACGAAATTCTGGATTCGGAACAGCACAATTGCTCGGTATATAGATTCTTCTCCGTCTTCACCTCAGTTTTTCTTGGTTCAAAGAAAAACCAAACTACAGACAAAAATAGCTGATAAAATAAATACCACACTATGTTTCTGCATACCTGGTTGTGTTTATCAGGTGATTGGAAAACACAAGAGGCACAGCAAACCAGGTGCGTATCTCTTGCATTTGATGAAAGCAACAAGGGTCGCAGTAATGTATTTATTTTGTAACTTAATTTTTGTCTGTATTTGGGCTACTTTTTTGTAGTTAGTATACTTGTAAAACAGATGTTCTATATTTTTACTTTCATGGTTCATATTAAAGAAGACTGAGGAAGCAATTTGTTATCATTATTAAATTATTATGATATCAGTTGTGTGACTTTTAATTCTTGGGAAGAATTAAGGACCAGTACCAATAAAGAAAACTGAGCAAAATTAATGAGTATTCTCCTTTAATTTATCCTAACTTCCATTCAAAAAATTGTTTGTGGACATGGTAATGTACTGGGAAATTTGCCACAATGATTTGATCATTCATCATGGGATGAATGAAACTGACCTAATTCCAATAAATAGAAAGTTTTGGGGTTTGCCTTTGACATCAGAAACACCATTCATTTGTAGCGTGACCCAGGCTAGTTTAGTCTTAATAATTAGCTATCATAAATCAATCTAGAACCATGTATTTGTGTGGCATGTAGATATAGCTGCTGATGCAGATAATGTATTATGTAGACGCTGTGCAATGCTTTTGAAATTATTCACACACAATTGCTACTTTTGATATTTTTTCAATTTTCTGTGCTGGATTGTCAGTTTTACTATAACTTTGATATATTTCTTGATGAAAATTGTAAATAAAATACATGGCACCTAATGTTGTTCATTGGTTTTTATTACCAACCTTCCCCTCACTCCTTGTAAGAATTGAGTCACCTTTTGTGATTCATTTGTGACATTTTTATCCCTAGTCTAAGCCTCACTCCATAATTTATCCAGTTTGTCTGTTCCTACAATCCTCATCTCTTGTCTGTGTGGTACGTACATTTGGTTTTGAAGTTTTTTGAGAGATTAATACCATCCAAGAGTTAACATTCCAGATCTTTGGGAATCACTGGTTATTTCTGACAAAAAGTTACATACCTGTCACTCTAACCATGAGCCCTATAAATCCTAAGTGATTGATCCTTGATAATCTACTCTGTGGAATATGTAGAATCTACTAAGCTTATTTCATTAAGGAGTGTCCATACACTTGTCTTTAGTCTTGATTCCTAATCCTTTTACCAGAAAACAAAGTTTTCTGCCATTTGAAGTGTATGATTGTTCTTTGTTCCTTCATCTACCTTCTTATAATTTATCTACTTTAGACCATTGAATACCTAATAATTTCATCTATTGACAAGTAGATTTAAGCGTGTTTGTGGACATTTCTTATAATTACTATTAATTCAGTATATTTGAAAAATAAACTTAGTGAATGTCTTTCACACAAAACACAGGAACTCTCTCTGTAGTGTTGACCAACTGGAACTTACACAGTGGATGCCTGGTGAGTCATGGCCAGAGACCCAAGAAAGCTTGGACTTGTCCAAGAAATGTTGCTGGCACCATTATGAGAGAGAGGAAATATGATGGGGAAGATTGGCTAGTGCACGTCTACTTCTCACCAAAGTGGAGGAACAAGGTAGATTTTGGAGGGGGTGGAAGAAGACCTCTAGAGGGTGAAACACATGGGTTAGGGGAGTAAGAATGAAGGTGAATGAGCGAGGATGGACTAAGGAGTTGAAAAGCAAGGCGCACGAATTCCTTGTACAGATTCGCTACTCAACCTTAAAGAAACAGAACTGAGTTCATATTTTTCTTTAATTAAAGAATGTCCGCTGCAGCCTTCTTCCCTCCTGCCTCTCCTTCAAGGGGAAACACAACTCGTCAATTATCCAGGTGCGATGACATCAGAAATTACCTTCGACGCAAGACCCCAAAATAGTTGAGGTTAGTAGAGAGTTTGACTGTTGCGTGACGCTGTTAAATTACTCCTGAAGCCCGTAAATTATTCGCGGTCGCTTCGCGGAAAGCGAAACAAAGGAAAGGGGGGGATAGAAAGAGGGTCTTGAAACTGGGTACCATTCGTCATTGATCAGGACACGAGTATTCTGAACAACTTCAATCGTTCGGTCTCCCCATTTTATACTGCTTCCAACACAGCCGATGAGGTAATGGAAAGGGTCAGTGGTTCAATAAACTCAAAATTTAAAAAAATTGTATGGAGGTTATCTGTGGTTTTCACTTGGTAAAGTGGTATGAAGATGTTTAGACGAGTCTCTTAAGAATGAATGACTGGAGGTTTAACGTGAAGTTGATGGATTCGAAAGTTAATGCAAAATGTTTGATTGCAAATCAAAGATAATATTGTCGGGATTTTCCATTATCTGATTTGAAGGTGAAAAAATAAAGTTAGCGAAAAAGGTTGTATTGATACAGAGATGTAATTCAAAAGGAGAAACTAGTTGTTTGAAAATGTCATTCCTTCTCGAAATCATTTAAAAAATCATTTAAAACCATGAAATCTAAAATGGCGCTGAAATTTGAGTAGGAATATCAATGACTGCACTCAGTTGATTCACCGGAACTTTTCTGAGACGCAGCAATAGCAGTAAATCAGTTAACGTCTGTTTTCCAATAATTATATTAAATATATTAACGACCAGATACGGACAAAGTTTTTATTTTGTTCAATCGACGTTTGGTCACCATATTCGGGACCCTCAGGTAATGTTACTGCAAAAAATTAACATTAAAAATTGTTAAAATATCATAACCCTAATAATATTAGTAATTATTATTAATACTAATGTTATTTAGGTTGTGATATTTCAGACAAAACTAATTCTAATACATTTTATTTTGCTAAATTAATAATTTTTTAATACATTTTGAGGCACGTGACCCCTACATTTCAACACCATACAAAATAGTTTGTTTTTCAGATTTCTTCTCTTACTCAGTTTCTTAAACTTAGAATCAAGTAAATTACTTTAATAATCCCTTTAAATGCTTGATCAAATTTTAAATTTAAGATTTAGTGAATATGTGATTGTTCGCTTCTCCAATGTATCTGAATCTATATCAGCACTAAAACTATTCACATTTTTTCCATCAGACTGTATTAAACTTATCCAACAACTCTTTTATTTAGGTTAATTTTTAAATGAATAGACATTAGTAAGAAATTAGTTTATTGGTTACTTGAGATAGAAAGTTATTGAGTTGCTGATCAGTCTTACCCAAGGTAATCATAGTAATGAAGTTTTCCAGTTTTAATTGAGATTTTCATGTCATCAATGTAGATGACAAAGAATAAATGGTCGAAGCACAGATCCCCGTTCTTTATAATACTTTTCTCAGGCAACATTATTTGAATAATAATAAAAAAGAGACGTATAACCGAACTACTCTGCCGGTTATTAACAAAATAAGGGACAGGTTTTTGTTACTGGTAGCCTATACAGCAAACAGAACTCCATTGCAGACTCATGTCTGTTTTAAAACTGTAACTGTGTAGTAAATGAATATGTGGACTGTTGAAAAGGACAAAAAGAGTAGATAAGAGGTTTGGATGTTTGGATGCTTTATCAAAGATCACGTGAAGGGCCAAACATGAGGAGTTTTAAAGGTGAAAAAGAGACTAATGGTTGAATTATGACAAGGTAATTGTTACGGACGTGGAATGTCACGAGAAGCGGATGTTTAAGGACTGTTTGGTGAACTTACATGGTGAAGAAACGACTGCTGCAGGGAAAGGGAACCAGAGATTCAATTTTCGCGTCACCGCCGTCAAGGAAGGAAAGTAGGATAACGAGCCTCTTAAAAGACGATCTGTCACCGCCACCTGAACGCGAAATTATTCCGTTCCCTTGTAAACCTCAAAACTGAGTCACTTTACATTTGAATGGCGGAGAATGTCGCGGGGCAGCAATTACAGTGTCACGTGTTAACTCGCCAGACACTCCGGAGTTAATGCTTCATTGTTCTGTCATGCACGACGGAGTATCATTTCACTTGTTTAAACACAAGGGTCCTTGCTTAATCTCCGCCATATGTTACACGCCATTACAATCAGTCATCCCATTTCAAAATTTATCAATCATCCAATCACCACGTGGCTTTCGTTGAGCTGACATTTAATTTTAAGAAATCTCAGAGATGATATAATAGTGTCCAGCAAGGAGACTAGAATCTCCCGCCTCTCCATGAACCTGATTTGCGTTGTACTTCGTTTCAATTTATATCTCTCTGGTCTTTTTAAGAAAGCGAAATAGAATGTCGAGATATATCTTTGAAAGCAAAGATTACGATGACATGACAGCGCTCAGCTCCCAACATTTGTAGCAGCCATTCAACGACACAAATGGAAACCATTACGCCATCTTTATTATTGGTCGTACTCCAGCTCCATACGTATGCATGTATGTCTCTATTTTAGTGGGCGTGCCTGCTTCTGCTTTCGCATGCGTTACGTAATCGCCATTATGGCGGCAATTCGTTACGTTGCGTCAGCTACCAGCAGGTTTCCCTCAGACCCTAATTGAGGGTTTTCACATCTCTACCCAGTCCTCATCCACAACACATTCAATATAACTTCAAGTACCTGATACCAGGAAAACTGCCCATAAACAAATACGTACAATTAGAATAATTATGAAAGTATACTTCTGTGTCACTTGCAACGGTCTAAAATACTGGAAAATTTGTATTTTAAAGCGTTTAAAAGAAATTCGTATCTCCTAATTAATTAAATGGTGGCAGCGTGACTGCTTCCCCCACTCCTTGAGGACCAACTCGTTCGGCGCTCCATAAGCGGCAATGCTATTTCAACACCCCCGTAAAATATATCTCACAGCAACAGAACACAAATTAAATTGGATTATTTATTTACACAATACCAGAGAATATTCAAATATAAATTTATACGGAAGATTAACAAAAGTGGTCGTTTTGAAATCAATATTGCCAGTTGATACGAAGCTTATGTAAACAAAATTCTCGAAGAGAAACTAAAAATAAATATTTTTTTGTTGGCGTTTTCTCCCTCATGGATCTAAATTCTGAAACAGGAGGAAACGCCGATAAGGGTGGAAAGAGAGACAAAGAGAATATAACGAAGAAACGGAATATTGTGACGAATTAAAAACGATTCTAATTAAGCAATAATTGATAAATAAAGTCAAGACATGAGAGAGAAATAAAACAGCGAGGGTAAGGATTAAAACAGTTGGACAATAAAGAAGAGATATGCCTTTAATTGAATAAAAGGAGAACATAATTATGAACGGATCAAACGGACAGAAATTAAAACTTGAGGAAAGTAGAGAGACCAGGAAAAAACAAATTATGCAAAATAGAAATAATAAGATTAGATGACCGATGTCTTATAACTAAATTTTTGTCTGTCTTTGGTCATTTATATATTTAAGGGATAACCTCAAGGAAGGCCGTACCTTGCCAATATTAAAATAGGAGATCCTTTTAGATATACGACTGAGCTTATTGTATGTGTATGGAAGTAGAATAAATTAAATAATTCTTAGTTATGGATTTTAAAAAATTTTAAATTTTCCATATTAAGCAAATCTTAGTAAATAAATAGATTAATTAAAATTATTGTAATAAATAATTTATTCTGCTTCCACACGCGTGCCATAAGGTTAAAAATAATGTGTAAAAATTTCAGTCCTGAATCCATGGGGATTTCCCAGATGAATTTGAATAACTTAAAAAACTGTCCAAATTTAATTTTTTTTATTTCCCTAGACATGGCTGTTGGTTGAAAAGCAATGTTAGAACAACAATTTTGTTTCTTTTAAAACAACATAATAAGCAAAACAGATGTTCGCAAGAGACCGTAGAGGAAACCCTGCAGTGTCTTTCATCAAGGACTTATTAGGATGTGGATCATTGGCAACCCTTAAGGGTCAGATTCCTCTTTTGCCTGCGATGTTGCATGATCCAGTTGTCGTCTCGGTCGATCCCGAGTGACGTCGTTCCGGTCCGTGAATCCATTCTGCCTCGAGGTCGCGATTGCGATCAGGAGAGCGACCACGGACCTACTCGATCCCGTCTCTGGGGCCGTTGCCCTCCCTCCCTTCCCTCCCACCCTCAGCGAGAGATTGGAAAGTCTTTTACGACGAGCACAGATTGCGTTTTAATGTGTGTTATATATATTTCTTTCCCTCCCTTCTCGCTGAAGCTGATGTCTTTTTAATTGAATCATCATCCATCCATCCAGCACCCTGAGGGAGATCTTCGACACGCGATAGCGACCACGGGCTCTAATCATATGCGTCCAGCAGATTATCTCGTCCGTCAGTACACGAATGGCCGCTCGAGGCGATGCTTCCCCCTCCACTACATACATGAATAATATTCAACCCTACTACGTGACTCACGTCCCTGCTTCCTCTCATTCACCTTTGTCCCTTCAGTTTTTTTCTACTTATTTCCTGCGTTTAGAGATTCTCTTATCAAAATATTCCCTTTGTCAATGTACCGTGGTTGAGAAGAGAAACGTTATGGAGATCCCGGAGGCCAGGGATCATCTTCATGATGTACGACTTGGTCGCTCAGTTTTTATTAATTTTGGTGAAGAAAAATCTCGATTTAAATTATTAGCAACTGAAACCACCCCTGACCTTCCTTCCTCCCTTACCACTTAATATTCTTCTTCTACAAACAGAATTTTATTATTTTACGGGTGCGCCGACGTCATCAAGTCTTCCGTGATGGAGAAGAGACACGGACCACGGCAAGGACTGACCTGAAAGTAGAAAATAAATGTCGACTTCTGTGTTCACCGCCCGGGGGAACCTCGTCCCCTATCTTTTGGGGGTCTTCTACTACGTCGTCACCGCCGGAAAAAAGCTTCACAATATTCAGATCCAATTTTTATAGCTTTCGACGACCCGTCGCTTTGATGATTGTTCCCGAGGTCACTGGACTCCAGAATGGTTTGTCTTTATTTTTTCAAAATTTTCAGATAGACGAAGGCCATATTCAACAGTTCTTGTCGACCTAAGAATCTCCAATCATAGTTAAGATATTCCCATCTTCCTTCATTTGCACTAGATGAAAATACGATTTTATTGATCTGTTTTCCTGCAAAATATAATATTATATACTTTTTTAGTCAAGGGCTATGACGGAAGTGAAAAGATAGGTTAGCATGGAGGGTTGCATCAGGCCAGTCTTGGGACTGAATACCACAACATGACGTCACCGATGACGTTGTACGAGGGGGAGAGATATATTGGGGAGGGGGCGGGATTACTGAAGACGACATTTTCTTTAAGCCAGTCAAAAGAGCGAGGGTCGCTTTGAAGATTGTCTCCCCCTGGCCTCCAGAATGGTTTCTCTTCACCTTCGCGGCATGTTTCATTCGTGACGTCGTCGCTGTCGTAAAATAAGAAAATTTTCTTCGGAGAAGGAGAACTAAATAAAATCTTATTTTCTTATTCACTGGTTAGGGACCACGTAAAATTAGGGGTGGTTTCAGTTGTAAATAATATAATCGATAATTTTGTTCTTCCGAAAAAAAAAGAGAAACTGAATATTTGCAAACAACGACTGAATTCGTGCGTCATGAAGACGGCCTCCATACGGTTTGTCTTCTTCAACCACACTCGAAGATTGACGACGAATGTTCCTGCCAAGTTAAGAGCTTCCTTCCTCGGCAGTAAACCACTGTAGGAAATCTGTTTTCTTCTTTGTCTCTGGAGGGAAATTTATTTTAAATAGTATATTAGTAAAGTTTTGTATTTCACGATAATTAAATCGAACAAATCAACGACCGATTATTTGATTGATCCGAACCTTCGTCGACCACGTAACAAATAAATTAACGACATTTTTTTTACTTTTTGACCTTGCGGCACACCACGTGTTCATTAAGTTAAATAAAAATTAAATTTTACAAAATTACATTTATTTAGAAAAAGAAGAATATTTACAAAAGAAATAGTATAAGTTTAAAACAAATATTCCCGGCTACTCATCATGTTACTCTTTCCCTCAAGGTTACCGACTTTTAGGCTGTAAACTCGAAGAAGACTGATTTTTGATCAATAAGACAAAAAAAACTTGCAATGTTCCCAGGAAAGAAACTTCCAATGGTTTACTAGTAAGGATCGCTGGCCAAGGACTTGGAGTAACATCAGGGTCTTTTTACCACGTGGTCTTCTGCTTCTGTAGTCGCTCTTCCACCGACCCTCTCTCCTTCAAGTCACAGCCAAGAATATCATTTCATACTATGTGCAAAATGTTTTGCCTAGCTTCTCTCCCCTCTCATTTTTAGTGTAACTCCCCTAATTGGTGGAAATTGGTCTCTGCATCTCCCAGCCAAATCTATTAAATGTTTCCTGTCTATCTTTAAACGAAAGCTTCTTCCTAGAATTGTTTACCTGTACCTCGTCATGCTTGCATCAGCCCCACGTTTAGCTCAGACATTTACGCTGTATAAAAATTTAAAACCATAATTCAATTAGGGATTAGTAACGCATTTTAGCCGGCAAACACTCAAGATGGTAACGGTATGTAAAAAAAATTAATTAAAGCAAATAAAATGAGACGTGTGCTATAACCATCATTTGTTTATCAAAATTTGCAACTTCAAAATTTTACAAATTGAAGAAAGTATAAAAACTATTCATCTTAATATGACTTATTATTATAATAAAATACAATAAATGGCCAAAAGTCGGAAATAGAAGAGTTGTAATTAAAAATAAAAGACGTTTCGTCCCCAACTCCTATGTACATAGTTGATTTCAAACAAATGCATAAACTTTGTATGATACGGTAATTTACAATTAAGTACAATTACAGAAATTTTGTCTTGCTACGGTATTTTAATGTAATTGTAAGTAACCGTATTATACAGAGTTTATGTATTTGTTTGAACTCAACTATGTGTTTGTAATTATCTTAATTCTTTTGTATAATGAACAAAATGGGCCTGAAAGCTTGAGGATGAAACGTCTTATCTTTTGAATTAAAATTATTCTATTTCTGACTATTGGTCATTTATTGTATTTTATGTGTAGTGAAGCAAATACCTGATAAAGTCCTTAATGTCTTGAGGTCAGAATTGTTTTGACAGCAGCGTTGACGTCACTGATGCCGTTGTACGGGATTGGATCTACCGTGAAGAAGAAGGAGGCCGGGGACGTTCTTCACCCCTACCGTGTTGGGCTCTCCGGAAACGCCATCCCCATTTTTGATGATTGTGAGCGTCCGTCTCCTCCATCACGAAGCGAGTGTGAGCGCACGCACGGAGGTGAATGAGTGGGAGGAGGTGGGTCAGATATATGGCGACAATGCCCACGAGATAGCATCTCTGCCAAACGCCTCCTCCTTCTTCTTCGGTTGCTGCTTGCTTTATCACCTCCGAGGATCTTTCGCCATCGAGGCCGTAAAGTCTTCCTCGCGAGCGTTATGATTGTCCCTACAATTTTACAGCTCCCAAATTGCTCGTAAAAAATAATCCGATATCAATAAAGTTTTTCGAGGGCCGATGAAAGATGGCCGAGGTCGATAAGAAGATTCCTTCCTTCCTCCGACCGAGGATTCCAGTTCTCCTGTTCTGTTTAGGGAGACAAGGATCTCAGTTGACGATGGTCCATGTTGGTGTCGCTAAGCTCCGTCCGTATTAATACCCAGGCCTTCAGCTTGCGATTTAAGAAATTAGAAAGGGAGGATGATCTTTCAACGGCCAAACGACCGGTCCAACCGGAATATTCCGCTCCCGTAAATATTGTTGTTCCTTTGATCGACCGCCAATAATATTAATATATTTTTCTTTGGTTAACCACTGAATATTCCACTATACAATAAAAAATAGTTCACTACTCCTTCAAGGAATATTCCACTCCTAATAAAAAATTATTCCTTCTTTGGCATTTCTTAAAAAATTAGAAGAAAAGTATTTACAAAAGAATTAGTCTAAGTTTAATACATATATCACCGGCTGCTTAACATAATACTCTTTCCACCCAAGGTTACAGTGTTTAAAGATGGAAACTCGAAAAAAGGGAATTTTGATCAAAAGGACATAAATTAAAACTTATCATTGCAACACTCGCAGGAAACAAACTTCCGACGTTTTACCAGTAAGAATTGCTGCCCAAAACTTGGAGCAACACCCGGTTCTTTCTGCCACGTGCTCTTCTACTTCTATCTTCCGTTCAACCGATCTTCCCTCGTCTCAGCCAACAATGTCTTCCTTACTTTTGTGCAAAATTTTTGCCTAGCTCCTCTCCCCTCTCCCTTTTTATTACGTCTCCCCTACTCGGTGGAAACTGGCCTCTGCATTCCAGCTTATTCTATTAAATTCTTTCCTGGTTGGTTGACGCAAAATGCTGTTTGGGTTTTCGGGGGCGAAGGAAGTTTCCGGGAACCTGACTATATTTACACAGATGCTTGTTCCTAGAATTGTTAGCCTGAATCTGACCATGCTTCTATCAGCCGCACATTTAGCACAGATATTTACGCTAGATGAAAATATTTAAAAAATAATAAAATAAAATACTTGTTCTGTAACTGAGGCAGCAACGCATTTCATACGGCACACACTCCACGCGGTTAAGTTATATATATATATATATATATATATATATATATATAACAAATTAAATCAAATAAATTGAGATGTGCGCTATGTTTTGTTTGTTCAGCCGCGGAATATTTCGCTATTACAATAAGAAAATTTTGTTCGAGTATCCGTGTAATATTCCTCTCTCGAAAAATTATTTCTCCCGCGTAATATTCCGATTTAATAGGGTATTGAATAACCGGATGCGGAATATTCCAGCCATGTCAATTAAGGCGATTGTCCACGACCCTTCCTCATTCACGTTGTGGGAAGATGTCCTGGAGAGAGTATGAGTGTCTCCTCCCACTCGCCGGCCCCGCTGGAGGAAGAAGAAGGACAGGAAGGATCGTAACGTGTAATCAGGACCAGCCATTCAGCCTCCTGGCTGCGTAATGAGCGATAAATCTCGGGGTCGCCATGATTTAGGGAGCGTCTTCAATCTGTCACGACGGCCAATTTCGCTACTGTAAACAACCCACGGGATGAGACTCTGGCTCTGGTTGGGTGGTTATGATTTATTCGATAACGACCACGACGACTGGACGCTGCTCCAGGGCCAACTCTCTCTCTCTCTCTCTCTCTCTCTCTCTCTCTCTCTCTCTCTCTCCGGCCATTGCTGCTGCTGCTGCTGTCTTGTAATTTATATTCACTCGGCCTCAATCGATCCTCACAAGTGATAAGATTAAATCTTATTAAAGGGTAACGAAGATTAATTTATTTTCCCATCTGCTGTGACAGATCTCGTTCTCGTGTGGATAGATTTATTCAGTTGCTGCCTGAGCCCAGTTGCCCTGCGACCATCATCTCGCGGAAACTAAGGTGAATTTACTAACACATAATAGATATTGCTGGATGAATAAGAACCTAGTGGAGCAGCAGAGGTTGCTTCACCACCTCAGAAAAAATTAATCTTTTGTTTGTTTGTATATCGGTTTTGGGTTCTACTTAAAATTAAATGAGCAGGTGGAATAAATGATAAGAAAGTTTACAATTTTAAAATTATTTTTTTAACAAGAAATAAATAAATCAATTAAAACTTACCTTCATGCCATTTTAAAATGAATTAGAACTATAAATTGAAATAGAAAGCAAATTCATTGTTTCCCAGGTGATGGTGGGTTTATATACCTTGATCTGTATGTTCTCAGCAATGGTAGAAATTGCTACTGTGGCTCTCAGTAGACGGCCTTGAGGGATTTATGGAACGTTACCAACACCGGCACTCGTAGGTACTTTGACTGTAACCTTTGGAACCCTTGAAGAGGTAGCTTCTGGAATTCGGTGGACTACTACCGCTTTCTGAACACCAAACTTCTCAACAAATCTCCAACTACTCTCTTTATCTCTCTCCTCCTTCACTCTTCACAACCAACTCCTCGTCTCTCCATCTCCACAAACCACAGAACCTCTAATTTCCCCTTCCCGATTCTAATTTTTGTCAATGAAAAACATACTTACTTTTTCTAGTTCGTGAATAAGGAGTTCAAACGTCTGCCTGAAGAGTCAAAAAATGACACGCGCCAGAGATTACTGACCCTTCTGTGTCTGAAAGTGGCAAAATATTGAAACCTTAGATTATTATCTAACACAAATGTTTATGACATTGGGCAGCGGCTTCTTGATCCTCCATCAATAGATGTTTTATGTTCTGAGGCCCGGCCGGATACCTGTGAAAGTCTATTCGCAGCTCGGAAAATTTAGTTAATTAAAATGAAAGTAACCCCTTTAAAGATTTAGAAAACATGTATACACTACACATTTTTCTATATCACAACAAATTTTTATTAAATTTCTTTGTATCCGATTAAGCCGCGGCGTTTGCAACTATTTATGATTTTCGTAATTACTCATCATTGGGTTGTCCTGTAATTTACAAATAAAATGCGTCATGTAGAGATAATTCTGGACTGCAAATCAAACCTCTGTTTGATAACCTAACAGTGCACTGTCATGTGCTATGTGTGACAAAACTATCTATTTCAAATATAGATGGGAAGAAAAGAGGTAAATTCAACTAAAAAGAATGAAATTGCACTGTTAAGTATGTTAAATAACATTTTTTTTGTTAGGTAAAAAGTGAACAATATTCATTTAATTATTTAAACAATACTAAAATACTTATAATGTTAGAAAACAATAAAAACAGATTCAGAGGAATTTATAATTGAGGGCAAAGAGTCTGCGAAACTTAGAGGAGAGTGTTCATTGTTTTCTGTTCACATTTAGGAAAGGTTTACAATAAAAAATGATGACAATCAGATACAGGGAAATCGATAAAGACATACGTAAAGAGAACAACAACAGATTTTAGGAAGTTAAGACTATTGAGAAGTCACTGATTTCAGGAACTCTGATAATAAAATAAAATAGATGTACAGAAAAGGGTGAGAATTTTATTAAAATTAGGAAAATAATAAATTTTTAAAAATGTCACGTTAATTGAATTCTCTGTTTCTTTTTTCATTTAATAAAGATTTATAATAAAAAAATAAGAAATGGACTGTGTAACAGAAAATTATGCTTTGAAAATGAAGAAAATTCAATTTCTGTACGCTAATTCCTCCAAGGAGGAACATTTTAGGAGACTCAATCCTTCTTTGCTTTTACCAATAAAGTTGTAGTTAGTTTATATAAACTATGAATGGTTACAAAGAAAAATATAACAAAATTAGTTTTGAAGTAGGGAAACAATGTTCCACGTCCAATTCCTTGTGTATTTCAAAAGAAATAAATATATGGTGAGGAAGTGATAGACTTGTTTCATGCCTCCATAAAAGTTTGCCTTTTTCACAATACCTACTAGCCTCGTGAGTAATTAGAAACAGCATTAAAAAGAATTTGTTGATTAATTCATGTAGAGTGAGCTTAAGGTGGCCAAGGGACGGTATTTATCATAGTGAGTGGATAACGTTTCTAAATGATTGCGCGGGGATTATTGAATCCGCGACAAGCAGCTGGCCCGCAGTCCCGTCCCGTCCCTTATCTGCGGCCGCCATCGCTGCCGCTGACATCTTCATTCGCCTTGGGAGTCTCATAAAAGGCTCCCTTCATAAACAAGCAAAGATATGAGGTCCCGGATATGCGTGGGGTCCCGGTCCAGCCTTGATCCACTTGCTGAATCTTCAATGAGCCGCCGCGGCCTCCATTCATCCTCCGCTGCCCACCTGCCATCTTCTTCCACGTGCAAAAACACTTTGGACTGCGGATAGTCGCGTCGCACTCGTGCTTCCAGCTTGTCAGCCCATTCAATGCGTGCTGATTATTGCTCCTACGTCTCTAAATTAGTAGACGGTATAATTTTCTGCTGGAGAAAGAGAGAGCCAGCAGGAGCTGTGAGTGAGTGAGGTCTATGAGGAACATTTATCCGTGGCTGTCGCGACCTGACAAGCGTGTTATTTGTAACGTCCAACGCCTATGACACTGCGGAGGGCGACGCCCAGCAGCGCCAATATGGCGGCGACGGTGAGTGCTCTTATCTACAATTGCCCCCCCCCCCCCGTCTCTCTCTTTCTCTCTCTGCTTGCTTTATTTGAGCGCCTTCTGGTTCGACACTACTCTATAAACACTCTGCACACTTTGTTGCATCAACTGGCTACTTGAGGGAGATCCACGCGGCTGCCTCTCCCCTACAGGAAGGGATAGAAGTTTGTGATGCATTGGGCTATATTTTAA
Organism: Eucriotettix oculatus; assembly: GCA_034510155.1. Lineage (NCBI taxonomy): Eukaryota > Metazoa > Arthropoda > Insecta > Orthoptera > Tetrigidae > Eucriotettix > Eucriotettix oculatus. The sequence continues at coordinate 19,888,655 of CM067381.1, forward strand.
GGGATCCCTCCCGTTGATTCCGAGATATAGGATGCGAGGAAAAGCCCTTACATCAGGTAGGTCGGACTCTAGGTCCTTGTCCCACACCCTTACTACGATGACAGAAGCGGATCACTGGACCACATTTTAAAGTATTTGTTCTCAAATCCGGCTGTAGTCTGCTTTAAATCAGAGGACTGATGGCTGTCGCTGGCCGAGAGTGATATAACCTTGAATAAACAAATTGCAACGCTTGAAATAAAGGGCGGGCCAATCAGCGTTGCGTTGCCGAACAATCGCGGTGATACTAGACTGTTTTCCGTGATCTGTATAATGTATGTAGATGGCAACAGTGCATCGCAATTCTAATTTTAAATCAACTATAGTTGGCTGACATTTTCGGAACTTAAGTCAAAAGATGTGCCACCAGTTTAAGTGTAAACCCTTCCCCCTATTACTTACTTCGTTATTCTCTGAGTCACTTCCCCCATCCCTCTGATCGTACTATGAAGTATAAATTTTATTTGTGTATACCTACGTTAATTTTCCTCGTAAAATTCACATTTTTAATATATTCCTCTATTTCTTTCCGCCATTTCAGTTTTCTTCTCCCCCACCCTCCAAGGCTCTACAATCCTTGCAGGAACTTCGCTTCGTAGACTATATTTTCCCATAATTCACAATCTCCTGCCTTCCACGGGACTGCATGCTGCGTCCTTGACGTTCCTCTAGAAATACCTTCTTCACTGAATTTCTTCCGCCGTCGTCTCAGATGTGGTTCTCCACGCAACCTCCGAATTTCTACGTTCGTCCTAATTCTCCAGTCTTCATTATTCTGAGGTCTCATCTGAGCAATTCGATTCGACTACGCGAGGTTTTCCCACACATCCTGACGGTTAAGTTTATTTCACAACAGTCAATCCTTTACTTCTGTATCTCCCCGTGTACTCTCCTGCCTTTTTCAGTGTCCGGGATTCCGCTGCCTCATACAGGATGACTCGTGGGATAACTCGACTTTTTTTTGGGCCTGTTAATCAGGATCAATCGACCCGAAGGACAAATAAAACTAAACCTCCGTTAGTTAATAACGAGGATCGATTCCCTGCCGGGACCGAACATTCTACTTCGAGTGATGGGGTAGGGTACATTTAACAGCAGCAGCAGCATCGTCAAAAAAGGACATATATATTAGGTAGATAAATTCTGCGAGAGCTGCCGGGTGATTATCCACTTTAAATGGCCGCTAATTATCTCACCGAACCTCGTCATAAATTACCGTCGACTCACTACTTGCCTCGCTAGTTTTTGGGCGATCCCAGGAAAGTGGGAGAAAGAAGAAAAAGGAAGATGCGATGATCAATCAGCAGATTTCAAAATTAAAGCAATTTAACCTCAGAATAAATTCTTTCAAATGAAGCTCACCCCTTACGGCCATGAAACTGATGGGGATGGACGGAAAAATCTCGTACCTGACGAAGATTCGACTCTCATTGCTCAGACGAAACATCGACTACGTACCAAGTGGAGGACTAGGGTTCAATTCTTTGTCAGGTCACATCCTGATTACTATTTTCCGAGACAGCATAGCGTGAAAATTCTCTAAGGGTCATTTACAGTTATTTAGTTTCGTGATATAGAAGATACTTTTTTGTAGCTACAAATTAGTCTTGGCTATCAGTTCTAGATAATGGCCGTGGAATTTCTCTTTTCCTCTTCTTGCCATTCTTCTTCACCCCAGACCTACCTTTCGTTGCATTCGCGGTACAAGAGCCAGGCAATACGAGACAACAAAAAAATTAATTTTTGTCGAGCACTGAAATTTTAAATAAACTTTGGGAATTTATATTTTTTTCTCATCACAGACGAGAGGTTTAACGGTGCATAATGGCGCCTAGCTAATCTTGAGTTAAAGGGAATGAAGTTTCCGTTAGTTGACGGGAGAGGGCGCACTGACACTGAACTCGGAAAACTCTTCACTCCACCAGCTGTTATAGCGAAGGAATAGAGGAGGAGGGAAAGAGCCTCGTTAGAGAAGAAGGAAGCCGGGGCCGGAATCCGGACCCAATTTATTAACCTGCAAAATGCGTGTATTTCCCTCCCCCCCCTCCAGGTCCCCCACTCCTCAGAAACTGAAAACGGTCGCGTTCCAGACCGCTGGGCAATGCCGAGGTCCTAATTCATATCTGGGGAACAGGTTCCGCACTTGTAATTGCCCCGCTTCGCAGGTGTTTCGGAAGAAGAAGAAGAAGAAGAAGAAGAAGAGCCTCCGTCGTCGTCGTCGTCCTGTGGAAAACTGCAAAAATCTCTCCAGAGCGTTCGACACGGGTGACGAGGGGATGACGACACTGTGGATGGATCGTGTGAAGCGATGAAACGAAAGACACCTTCAGAAGGATCTGTGATTGGTGAACAATCGGGAGTAACGTCAGAAATTAGACTGGATAACTGCATAATTTACGGAAATATTTGGGATAATATCTAGTTGTAGCCACTGACGGCGAAATTGTACTACGAGTGAAAAACTGCATTAACTTTAGCAGCAATCTTGGATTGGAAAAGCAAGTGGCTCACATAACTGGATACGTGAGGAATTCTGTCAATTCCAAAGAACTATCATATTAGTACTTCCGCTTAGAAATAACAATAACTGACAGAATGAAACTAAACAAAAGTTGTATCTCAGGGTAATATTTTCGATCTTCCACTGAAAACGGAAATATTTACCTTAGGAAGAGTCCATTCTGGGCATCTGAAAAAAAATTAGGGCTGAGAAACACCGAAAGCTGTGATAAGATAGCTTGTAACGACGACGATCCATTTATGATATGGATGCCTCTCTCAGTCACAGAAAAAAGCAACAACGCGCTTCCTCGTCGCTCTCTAAACGGCGAATAATTCATAAGAAAAGATAAACGGTTCCCTCAGTCAAATCATGTCGCTTCATTGCTGTCCGAGCGACAATTTACCCGTTAAAATATATAAACGTCTTCCTGCTACATTGCTTTCCAAATGACCGAAAATTCATAAACATATAAGCGGCTCCCTCAGTCAAGTATTGTACTGCTTCATAGGTCTCCAAAAGGGTGAATAATCCAACATTCTAATCTTCCGTTAAAGGACTTAAATTCTGATTGCTGAATTAAGTACCAGCTGTCCTATTTTTGTATTATTATTATTGGATCGGTGCCTGAGTATTAAATTTCCTCTGTTTGACACTCCATATTGATTAGCCTTGAAAACAGCCAAAAGCGAGCCCTCAACAATATAAAAGGTCTTGTTGGCAACAATCAAACTCCAAACAAGACATCTGATTAAATAAACACAAAACAGTGGTGCCGATCCAACGAAGAACGGCAGCGACCCAAAATAAACAGATGATCTTTCAGCAACTGCCATTTTCGATTGGAATCCAGAAAAGATAAGCTTGAAAATGTCAGTTGTGGGAAACCCCTGAACGAAATTATTTACACGAGATTCGTATAATAAAAATAATGAACGGGATAAGGAAATATGGCATTTTCTCCAACAAGGTGAATAATGCATTGTCATATAACCATCTCCCTCATTTAAATCGTGATGTTTCATTGCTCTCTGAACGGTGAATAATTCTTTAAAACACATAAACGACTCCCTCAGTCAGCCTTCAGCGATGTCTGAACGGCATGTAATGTAATTCCAGTCTGACTTCTCTGACGAACCCCGTAATCTGTAATAAGATAACTCGTAGTTCCGATCTGTAAACGGCAGTTCAGTCCATTGAAAGACATAAACGACTCCCTCAGTCAATAAGGCGTTGCTGTCCAGACGACGAATAATTTAATCGTCGGTGAAGCGGAGGTGATTGTGCCTGTCGAGGGGACAGGAGGAGCTCTTAAGCAAATTCAACGTCGCCGTAACGGTTGGTGGGCAAACAGCGATTATCCCCGATCTCCGGGTTCGCCGCTGCTGGCGGAGGAACAGGTTCTGTCTGTGCTTTGCCCTCGGGGCGCCAAACTGGGAGCGTCTCTCTCTCTGTGAGAGAAACGTCCGAAGATTTAACAGCTCCAGGTCGTGGCGTTTTATTATCCCTCGCAAATAGAATAGTTAAAATAAGAAGAGCGTATCGCGCTAACGATTTGTAGCGGCGCGTGAATTTGCTTTCCATATAAAACGCAACCGTAAATCAGTCGCAGAAGAAGAAAATAAAATAGAGGAGGGGAAAAAAACTCTTGTACATTTACGAGACAAATTGCCTCTCCTTCCCACGTGAGTGAATCAGGTACCATGATCGACGATTTTATTTGTCTTTTCATCTGCCCGGCCACTTGAGTCTCTCTCTCTCTCTCTCTCTCTCTCTCTCTCTCTCTCTCTCTCTCTCTCTCTCTCTCTCTCTCTCTCTCTCCTCGTGGTCGACGGCATCACTTCTGCTCCCACAGGCAGAGGTGGGTTCCTAGATATATTATTTATTAGTTGGCAACACTGCTGCCATACATTGTACGTTGCGATACAATATTCTGGAATAGGTCTTTCTAGCCATTGCTTGAGTACTGAAAGAGCTTCTCCGGATTTAAGAATGGTGATGTGTCGTCCTATAGTTGAGATTTTCTCAGTGTCTGGTGATGACGAAGTTCAGAATTTTTTCGCATTTTTTTTAAAAAGACATACGTAATGAATTTATCATATAACCGACTCACTAATTCAAATCGTCACGTTTCATTCCTCTCTAAACGGCGAATAATTCTTTAAACCATATAAACGTATCAGTATCGTGTCGCCTTCGCTGCTGTCCGAACGGCATATAATTTAATTCGCGGCAGTCTGACTTCTCTAAAAATTAGGCTGACTAATCCTGTAATCTGTAATAAGATAACACGTAGTTCCGATCTCTAAACGGCAGTTGAGTCCATTGAAATAAATAAACGACTCCCTCAGTCAATAAGTCTATGTAACAGTCGATAATATAAAATTTTGAAAATAAAATTCTAGAAACAAGTAGATGTTCCCAAAAATGTTTACAGTGATCACTAATCTAATCAAACATTAGTCAATAAAATTATTAACTTCGGAAATATCGAATCTAATAAATTTTGTGTAAATGTTGAACAAGACACTTCTCAGTTAAATTTAAGGTATGATGGTTTATTGAAAGGTTTTTGGGTTATTCATTTTTTTGTACTGTCTTTGTCGTCAATATTACAGCCTGACTTTAATATTTACAAGGACCGCAAGGGCTGATCGGATGCTATAAAGTGAGGAAAATGAACGTGGTGTTTTATCAGGTAAGCTTGGAGAGTGATTCTAGGCGGATCGCGTCTCTAGAGTTGCAGCCGAGAGGGTCCAAGCTTGAACCAGCCACCACCTTCAGGATACTGTTACAACGGAGCTCAAATATCTTTCTATATATTGACTAAAGAAGATTCTTATAATCGATTAAATTTTTTCTTCTCACAAGTCTTTTTGGTTATAATGGGAATAAAATATAAACTATATTTAGACAAAAAAAATTATTAGGCCATAGGGCTTACGGCATAGAATTATGAAAAATACTCCGCACAATTGTTTCCAATTCCGCATTACTCAACGAGCGCAACATCCCATTCGTCATTGAGGAAATCAAAAGACTGACGTCACACTACTTTGAACGAATGGAAGGACACCAAAATAGACTAATAATCTAAATAATCTGCCACCCTGAAACACTGAAAAGAATTAGAAGGTCGTGGCATACAGATTTGATTCAGGAAAAGCAAGACAGAAAATAGTCAAACAAAACATACCGTTGAACTTCTCGGGAATCGTCATTGGACGATTATTCTACTCCCGCTATAAGCCATACTCGTTACAATTTACTTATTACATTATAGTGTGACTTTTGCAGATTGTAAATTGAGAATTTAAGTAAAAAAATATATTTTTTGTTATTCTTCCTTGGCTCTGCGGCCTATTGAGGGTCTTGTCATCTTACACGATATTGATTCTTCAGCAATGTCAATCCCAGTCTCCGCGACCATGACGACCGAAACGTCCAAGCCCGTGCCGAAATTCTAACCCGGGACCTCTGTGGTGTGAGGCAGCGACACTAGCCAGTAGACCACAGGGCGTGGGCTTCTCCTCCTGCAATAAAACGTTTAATTTTCAAGTTAAGCAGTGGATTGTTTAAGTATTTTTACTCGTGTAACCTCCGCTCGTCCTCTCTGAGACCATGGTTCACCACTTCCTTGATGGACCGCAAGGGACTTTCTTCCATTTGGCCGGCGAGTAATTAGCAGGTTAGAAATTTACAAATGGTGAAATGAGAGGTTTCTAACTAATATGAGGTTAGAAGGGCACCGAACCTTGTTCCTTCTGTTATAACGCCTTATTGTTGCCATCTGGTTAATCAGTTACTTGAACACCAACTTGTAGTTTGTAATTAGGCACGATTGGCAGTATTTATTTTTCTTGATTAAATTCTGCCAGATGAATCGACACGCTGACCACGTATCAATCCAAATTCGGAATGTGTGATGTAAGAATACAGTCCGCTGTCAACATGGTGGGTCAAGGCCCTGAATGGGCACCAGAGCCAAGGAGGAGGAAGAAGAAAATGAACCAGAATTTTTCTTCTTTTAAAAATGCAAATGCGATGACTACGTAATCGATGACGTGTTTCACTGAGCTTACCAGAGGTGAGACAGATGAGAGTTTGTGAGGTCGAAACCCAAATAATTAAGAGCGATATCTTGTGAGGCGTGTAGACGCGTGACGTGACTGATGTGATGGTAGTTTCTTGACGAGACGACAGAGAGAGCGCGTGTTGTTGTAGTCTGCGAGAGCGACGGCGATCCATCAGCGGCGACCCACGGTGGTTGCACTTTTCTAATTGATGCTATCGCCCCGGCCGCAGATAAGCCATCTCGTCTAACTGATGTCAGCACCCGCCCCTGCTTCGTATTTCAACTCCTCTGCCCAGTGCGGGATTAATATCGCTTCTCCCCGGCGCCATAAATCTTCCCTCGCTCGCCAAAGAAAATCCCCGACCTCCGCTTTTCCTTTGTCCGTGGTCGCTTCTTACAGTTCTTGGCTTTCCAGCGCCACCTGTACAACGCCTCAGAAAGATGAACGGAAAGTGCTTGTGACGTCACTGCACAGTACAGGGGACGGGATCGGGGACCAGTGGAATAGTTGAAAGAGTCGTGACTCACCACTCCGTCCAGAAAAACTCGTCCTTCAGACTTCCAGGTTGACTGATGAATATCCTCCAAATTATAAGATAAACGGGCGCCATAAAAATTTTAATATAAATTACCAAAACACCTTCATTTTAGAAAACGAGTTTATATCTACATAGAAAAAAAAATTAAATCTACACAGGTCGTGGTTTACAAAGATTTATTTTTTCGTTCCCCAAAATTTATTTTAGGTGAATCACCGAAAGGGTAGAATCCTTAGCGAAGCCTTACTCAAACTTTCACATCCTCCATTTTCAGTTCCCTTTCTATACTATTAAAGACGAGATGCATATTTCAGGATCAGCCTCATGTAGCATGTTACCACAGCCCCCCACCCCCACAAAAACAACCAAATAAAAAACAACAGGATCCTAGATTCAGATGCCTGTAGGAGCTTTCTCTCGCGAGTATTTATTCCCAGATTGATTGCAGAGTTAACTTTAGGGATGTCCTCGTACTCTCTCGGGTTTTGTTCAAGGTTCTCATATGCCGAGTCACCTTCATCTCTTTTGTGAGGTGCATATACTGGGCTCAAAGACCTTAGGCATACGGTAAAAGTTCTCCACTTATCCCATTGGATCAGACAGCCTGTTGCCTCCTAAAACTTATGGAGACACGGAGAAGGGAATGCTGCGACCCCACTTCAAACTCATCTCCCGTCATTCGTATGGGCGTGGGGATAGTACCTCCTAGAATCTTTTCCCTCCATCTCTTTCAAGTGAATTGCCGTAAGGGTAGGATCCTTAAACTATAACCCGGGGGCCCTAGTCAACGCTTGGCTACCTTGCTCTACCTTCCTCATCCCCCATTTCAATTCCCTTCCTATAATATCATATAACTATTTTTAACGTTTCCATTTTTAATTCATTTGCTAATATCCTTATCTGTTACTCATTCTTTGCATTATTGCATGTTGGTTTCTAAAATGTTGCCACTTAAAATCCCCCAGAATATTATATTTTTATTGAAAATGTTTTAATGTTGACAAATTTTATCTGAAGAAAATTATAATATAATTTTTTTACTTTTTTCGTACATATAAATGTGGTTAAATAATTGACGGAATCTCCTTGGTTTCAAAATTTAATTAAATATTAAGAAAAATTGTTATTAATACAGTTTTTTTGAGACTCTTAGAATGGAATACGTAAATTTAATAAACCATACATTGAAATTTTATAATAAAATACAATCACATTTCAGCCCCCGGACGTTGCAGTAGCATCATGAATTTTTTATTATATTTTAATTAAAGAACTGAGGAGGTCGCGATAGTTGAGGGACGAAACGTCTTCAATTCATATAAATGATTCCATTTCTGTCTTTTCGCCATTCTTTGTTTTATTTATATTAACAAGTCAGATTAATTTAATTCCTTCATTTATAATCTTTAAGGGATGAATCAACCCTTGTCTAGCTATGAATCAACTAATTTTTTTCCAGCAAAATTGGCTTTATAAACAATTAACAAAAAAACTAAACAAATTTTGCGGAGTTACTAATGAATGATTAAATAATTACAAGCATGCAGTAAATCGTAAAAATTTACGAGCAATTACTCACAAAGTTTTTATTTAATTAAACACGACGTTTCGTTACCATATTTTAGACTTCTCCAGGTAATATATGTAGGTAGGCAAATTTTTTATTTTTATATATTTGGCTTCCATGTTTTTAACCCCACAATTTAAAATTTGTACGTATTATTATTATAAATCTTATAATTAATCAGAAATTTTAATGAATTTTTAACGTATCATTTTCTGATCTTTTTGCTACAAATTTTTTGTAATAACATTTGAAAAAATTAGCGGAGGAAGTGTAAACTTATTGAATTTAATTATTGTGGAAGACATACGTTAATTGATTTATTATCAAAAAAAGACTATAGTGGCTTTAATTTTTTTATGGTTTCGAATGAAGTCTGGTTTTATTTTAAAGAGGGACAACGTTTTTGTGCATAAGAAAGCATCACTGTAATTATATATTACAGATAATATTAATGATACATAGTTATGTTGTAAATGTGAATTAATATTATTACATAAATTTACAGAAGCAAGAGAGATAAAGGAAAGTTTCACCTCGAGATGACGAGGAAGTGAAATAAAAGCAGAGTGAAGTGGTGTTCGGAGGATCCCAGACTACTTCCTGGACAATTGGGTAAGACGACTTTCACTTACAATAGAGAGTAAATTCAGTTTTATAAGAATGAGCTCTCAACAATACTTTAGCCAAAGGGGAAGAAAAGGTCCAATTATTTTTTATTTGTTTAATAAGTTGTTTAAGAAAAATGGGTAATTTTTCTTCTAACGCGTTTTAACTGTCTATAATTGGGATATTAATTAGAGATAGAGATTTTTTGGCTCAATTGATTCAGTATGGATCAGAGAAAGGAAGTGGGGCCGTAGGGTGATTCACAAGGGCTTCCGACTCGGAACTCGCTCTCGTGGCACAGGATCTGTAATCAGACCTTGAGGGAGACCAGGACCCTCCAGCGAAATCACAGCTTTTAATGCGGGGTAACACATCTTCTTGCAGGAACGTGGGCGGAGATTTACATTTTGACAGATATTTACGACCCTATTGGTTTAGATTCAACCAATACCCTCAAAGGAACACCGATGAATCGATGTTGTTTCCTCGAAGTCCTTTCAATAGCAGACGAAGCAGTGACCCCGGAGAATTTCGGTCGCAAGAAGTTTTTCTTCTACTGAGTAATTAAATCTTATTCCGACAGTGTACAATTCACTTTGTAAGGTTGGTACTTATGGTCACTTTGGATTTTCAAACAGTAACCTGACGTCTGTCAGTTTTTCTGGGACTAAACCGTCATTTTATGGGGTTTTTAGCTCATCTTGAAGCTATAGTCTCTTTTGTTCTTAACTAATCCACCTTTGTTAGACGACATAGCGTCGTTGACGACAGCAGTACCGTGTCTACTTCGCCATTTTAACGATCTTGTGGATTACGAGATGGCGCGATTAAGTGGCTGTGGTGGCGGCCATGTTGTGTGTGTGTGTGTGCGCGCGAGGAAATCCCTCGTCGTGAAAGCTGGGGTCACGTCCCCGGAGAAAGCCACCAGCATCTCTGATCTCCTTCCTCCGTAAGACGTTGCAATCCAATTAGAAGAGATTGGCCGCCGCGACAAGCTTGACCCTGATTCATGGACCAGCCAGCGCCTGAGTCTGTCTGCCAATCGTTCCTGCAGATCCTGCCTGATACGCATCTACAGCGCAGACGTTTCGTTACGGCGGCACCGACGGTCTGATGACGTCATGGGAGAGCGTCGTCGTGGCGTCCCTCCTCTCGCACGTGGTAACGGAAAGTTGCAGCGTCGTCTGCGAAGGTGTAAGAGATTAGTGTGGTCGCTGACATCATCATCGCGGTCGAGGACGAGGAAGCTGACACGTGACAGATGCGATGTCACCTGATAGTGGTCCACGGCCCATTTATCATGGCGGCGGCCACCGCTGCTGCCGGGTCACATCTGCTCGGACGTCCGTCCGAATCGCTAACAACACACGGGGGGAATCCAACCATCAATCAACCCTGTGTGTTAATCCTGGAACTTTCATTAATTGAGGAATGGCATTCATTACTCTCTCATTTATGATGCTGAGAAAGGGAATAATAAAGTTAATGAGGTCCGGGTCTATAATCAGACCTCGAGGAACACCGGGAGTCATCTCCACCAATCCCAATAATTTAATTCAAATGTTCCAAGATTCTCCCTCAAATATAAACGTGGAGCAGCAAAGCTGATACAAAGCAGTTATAACTCTCGCAGCTTTCACAATTTTGAACCACCTGCCACAATCATCAGAGGTTAGGTCGTGGTATTTATTTTATCTCATAATTTTGTCTGTGAATTGGCTGCTTTCTATGCAATTAGTTAACATTTAACTGAGACGTCTTATGTTTACATTAACGAGCAACGATTCAAAACAAAGAAGCTCCGTTTTTTGCCATAGATATCTCATTGAGGAGTGGAAATTTTGTCTTCGGTATACCTAATCTGCTGTTTCCGAGAACTGTAAATTAACTGTCACCTGGAGAAGAAAAATGATAAACATGTTATCGACCGAGAAACTCGTTTATATATTTTTAATGGTTTATTCGTCGTTTGGAGAGCAACGACGTATCGTGATATGACTGAGGGAATCGTTTATATATTTTAATGGATAAATTATCATTCAAGAAACACTAATTGACTGAGGAAGTCGTTTATATTTATAGATTAATAAAGAATTTTGAGATGAAGTTGGGTGTTTAATAATTATCGACTAATTGAAGGTACGTAAATTAACATAGAGATTTTAATTTATTTAAAATAAATTTTTAATTTGGTCTGGTGTTCATTTTTCCATTCTTGTCTTTTTCTAAAATTTTCTATAAAAAATAAAAGACAGAAATTTTTAATGTTAACGGATTATATATGAAGGATTATTTGCAAAATTTAGAGGTAAATATATATTAATGGAGTTCAAGAATATTATTTTCAACATCATTGAGACTGGCTCCTTTTTGTTCACTAAGATTTCCAATTTCAACATTAATTGAGGAAGTCCGTGATGCAGTCGTTTCAGCTAAATTAAAACTTTATCCGTATTTGTTGATAAATTGATTCTATTTAATTATCGAGACTGACCCATGCGGTTCCAATACATAAGTAAAAAAAATAAAATATGTTATATTGAATTTATAATCCTTCATGGATGTCTGCGATTTAATCGTTAAATAAAATGAATTTTGTCCTCCGGGGACAATTACTTATTTTATTTATACTATTTATAAAAGAGCAGAAAGCGAGGAAAGAGTGACAGGACGAGACTCGTCTGTTTTTCTTCTTTCTTTTATTAAAAAGCAAGTATTAGAGTCGTGGTAGACTCACGTGGAAGGAATAATATGGAAATAACGAGGCAATAAAATTAATGGCCAAAGGGTAGCAGTAAAGGGGTTGGGGTGAAACTGAGGGGGGAAACGTTTCTGGTAGCGTGAATGCAGCAAATAATTGAAGATTTAGCTCCGTGGTTTCCAAATCTCGTCACGCACAAAAAAGTTGGTCGGGTTCAGATTTAACTGCCGCGATAAGTTCCATTGGATCGTTACTAAAATTGTGTGTACTTTCTCTCTCTCTCTCTCCTTCTGCAGATTCGGTCCTTCCTTCCCGTAAGAATTATTACAGGGACAGAGAGAGAGAGAGAGAATTGTATCGAGAGAAAGAGTTGCATAGTGGAAGGAAGGAGGAAGGTTGTTGGGTTTTTATTTGTGCGTGAGCCCACGCAGAGTTCCGTTCTCGTGAATCACGGTCGGTGGCTCCGTAATTGGGACACGCACAGCGACTGGACACGCCCTTCCCTTCCCTTCAGGGGCGCAGCTCCTACAGCAACCCACGAAAGCCCTTCGTATAAAATATAAATGGGGACCGTAAATAGAAGGGTTGAGCGAGGGAAACCTCTCCTGCAATACAATCAAAGTTGGGGTCAATAATGAGTCCTTGAGGAACACCAGGAACTTTCTTCGGTTCTTAGATTTGATTCATTTTGATCGTTTGCTGAATTTTTTTCAACTAAAAGATCCAAATTAGTATGCTTAATGAACGGAAATAATTGTAAGGCATTTAGTTTTAGTAAGTGGCCCAAAACTAGACCTTTAGGTACACCAGGAATTTTCGTTTCCGAAACTCTGGTGTTACTAAATAATTTGATTTGTGGAATGTACTCCAACGAAATCGACAAAGGATCACAATTATTTCATTGTGGAATATTATCAGTGATACTAATTATAATTGAAATTTCTCTTCGTTAGTCTTCCTTCATTCATTCATTTAATGTGTCTTTAAAAAGTCACAATGCTTTTCCATATTGTCTCTGTTATTTTTTTGTTTTTCGTTGTTGCTTCTCAGTTTCTATTTTCCGTCCTCATATTTCTATATCAGGATTTCACGTATAATTTTTCTTTCCTTTTTTCCTATTTCGTCTCTGTCTGACCACGTTCATAGGTCACCTGACTTAATAACTGTTTTGTAGTGTCTTAGTTTTGCGTTTAAGGATATGGACTTCTTATTAATTATATTATCTTGTCAATTGGTATGCTAATTCCAACTTGGACCGCTTGTTTATCTAGCGTTTTTGGTTGAATTACTTTCCCCAGTTATTTTAACTTGTAGACCCCCTTAATTTTCCCATACTTTGTTGTGATCTGTCTATTGCAGATTTTCGCTGCTTTTCTATGATATATGTAGTCCAGCCTATTCTGCTGTCCCTTTCATTATGTTGTTTTGTCTTCCCGCCTGTTATCCATATTTTCTGATATTTATGCTTGATTGTCTGCAAAAGCCAGGCAGTCAGTGTCACGTTTATCCTTTTCTCTTCATATTTTTATTTCAGGAAATTACTTCCTCCTCCGTTCTTTTCCTCTCATCTTCTCCAACACACATTGTTGAAGTGTAGTGGGGAAAGCACATCATATTCCCTGATTTAACCTCAAAAGGTTCGGAGTTATCTCCCATAAATTTTACTTTTGACTTTCTTGTTGTTAGAGGAATTTTTTTGTGATTTCAGTAATTTTATCTTCTGTTTATTTTATAATATTTTTAACACTTTCCTCATTACAGACACGAAGGAGTGAATTCATGGGAAAGTGGAGGTGATGATTATTTAGTTTTAGCACAAGTGTCCATAATAAGACCTTGACGTACACCATTTCTCTACACTAGTGACTTAAAACCGGTGTATCATAAAGTCTCATTTTGGGTCCAATGCCAAAATCTGCACTTGAATAAGTTCCCTCTGTAAAGTAGCTTTGTGTTTTTGATAGATGATATCTGTTTGAGGAGATTCTGATTAAATGCTGTATCTTCTCATTGTTAAAATACTGATTAGGTACACGTTCCTTGGAAACAATGCTAAAATTGTCAAAGCTTATAGTATAGTTTGGAGGGAGGCGAGGGATTTATCTGACAGCTGAGGTTTCTAGGCCTGCAGGAAATTACAAGTTTTAATATCAAATCCCTTAAATCAGGGATATTGGTAATCATTGTGGTGTTGAGGAAAATCCTGTTGACTGTAGTCCACGTATCAGCCATGTGTGTGTAGATTGTAAAACAAGCACGACGTTTTGGCCAGTGTTGTAAACTTTAATGTAATCAGGTTCCCTCTTTAAATAAAGAAGAAAAAAGAGGAAAAAAACTTCAGAGAAAGAGAAGAAGAGGAGAGAGAAAAAACCGGTATCGTCCAAATATTAGGGCACCTGCAGTAGTTGTAGAGTTAGCCTTGATCCGCCGGGCCCGGATCCAGTTTATCTCTGGCCATCGCTGGAATCAGGACGCAGGATCATTTACATCCATTTACCTAATCAGATATAAATTCACGCGTCCTGGGAAAGAGAGAGGGGGGAAGAGAAGAGGAGGAGGGAGGGGAAGAAATCGGAATCTCGTTCCTTACAAAAGAGAGAAAACAAGGACTAGGATTAGTCACTCAAATATTATACTTCGCATAGGGTCGGTGAGTCTCTTGACAACACGTGTCAAGGTTCAGGCCTCGGCTTAATCAGTCTCACACCAAATGGAATAGAGATTTATTGGCCCAAATTTAGTGGTTTGATACCACCGTCTCCTTGCCATCGGCGTCGTCATCGGATCTTCCAGTTGGCTTTTATCACTATCGAAGCCTTCCTCGAAATCTCTTACTTATTGGCCATTTTCAATGGTCATCTACCTTGGTACCTGGGAAAAGGATCTAATACTGTCTGGAGTAAGGCCTAGCAGAATGTAAGCATGGGGTGACATTTAATATGGCGCTATTCCCTGTATTCTCTTTCACGCCACTCGGTGACGTTACAGACCTTCGCACGCACACGTTTTATAATTTAAAACCAAAAATTCATACCAAGATTTTGCTACCTGCTTTTCCCGCCACCCAAAGTATTTTTATCTTTTTTTAAAAGTTAGATTTATTGTATTTCCACTAATCGTCTGTTTAAGAACTTGGATACATCCATTTTTATTATATAGATATATTTTCAGCTCGCCTGTGGTCTCCTGGCTGTATTATCAGATTTATGACAGTTGCAATGACGTCGACGCGACCAGTGACTTCTTGGACAACCATCACTATTTACCGAGTCACGGTCGCTTTCGCTGAAACGTCAATCCACTCGTCAGATTTTTTCAGTCAGGTTCGTCGCCTTCGGTCTTGGTCCTTGGTAATTGGTGCGTGAGCCTGACGTGTTATTAGAGAATGATTAGTGGTGGGAGAACCTCGCTCGAGGTGGCGAACCAATTGCGCTCCTCGTGATTAATTGGGCGACGATACTCTCTCCCCGCCTTAATGAACCACAACCCACCCCGCGGGTCAACTATCGTCGTCTACGCAACTTACCAAGGTGGTAGCTTCTGGAGAGCTTTGTCACTGCCAATATTAAGAGGTTCTGGACCTTATATAGTTGACAGAGAGCCTATCACAATTTTCAATGTTGAAAGTCCGGGCAGTCGACGTCCCTCAAAGGAATTCGTTAGACTCAAGGCAAACCAAGTAGCTGAGATTTACCATAATCAGTAGCAATTGAGAGTGGGTTGGCATTGTTATTGGTCACTGATCTCCTTATCTGGATAAACCTCACTGGAATTGCAAATAAATTTGGGGACGATTCCGAGGCCAACGAAAAACTACCAGCACAGTTTAAATAATTATCGCGCATTATTTAAGTCATGCTATTATGTGGAGAACAACCTTTTCATTTAGTTATTTCTGTTGGTCGTTCTTTATGGATCAATTTCATCACCACACTTCACAGAAATTTTCCGTCTGCTTGATATGGTCGTCAAGGAAAGTGTAAGGTTCAACGGAACCGACCAGTTTTATTATTAAGATGGTATGTGTGCTGATGGTCGTTGATAGACTCTAAAAATTTAAATTGGGGACAAACTCAACCAATTTGAACTTCACAATTCGTGGAAGTTTTTAGTAACTTTCATGAGCTTTGTAAAGGACATCGAGATGGGCCAGTTTTAGTATTTAAGTTCGCGTTTATCTTTCTGGTCGTTGATGGACTCCAAAGAGATTTTCTTGGAGAAAATAAAATAATTTCAGTCGTCAGTCTTCTTGAAAATTTTCATATGTGCTTGATTATAGGCTCATCGAAACAGACCAGTTTCAGTATTAAAGTTGATATTTCTACTGGAGGCAGTTCATGGACTCCAATGAGCATTTTTTGATTATACTCAATAAATTTTAACTTCACACATTTTGGAAATTTTCTGTGTTCCCGATTACGGCCTTCAATAACAATCAAAGTCTCATGGAAATGGCCCAATTTCAGATATAAAGTTTGGGTTTCTGCTGGTGGTCGTTGATGGACCTTTTGCTGGATCAGAATCAAGAAATTTAAGCTTTACAATGTTAGTCCTGATGCGTTTTACAGGATTGATCGAAATGAACCAGTTTCAGTATTAAGTACACCAGAAAATTTGGCAGTTATCATAAGTCAGATTTGTGCTCATGACGAAATATTAAGCATTGAGTCTAGTTCCGAATCAACCGTTTATCTTCTCTGTCAATGATGCTTGCTGAATGACTCGGTTCAAAATTAAGAAATTTTAAATTATTTTCCCCGTGTGTTGACGGTCTCCCATCCCATGGAAGGTGCGTGAGAGATGGAGGAGCTTTTACCTGGAATCCTGACGACGCGACGACGATGGGTGATCCGTCTGCGTCTCGTTATTCCCGGAGCCTTCATTAGGGCGCGTGCTTTATTAACTTGTCACCGGGCATTTATTGCCGTTTCCCACGCAGCTCTAGTGGCGCATAATAAGGCCCATATAGATCTCGTACGCATAACTCGCCCGTCGCGACAGGCCACAAATCTCCTTTCCTCAGGCCCGCGAGGAGGCGTTGAAACAAAAGGAGGCGCCCTCAACCAAAAGACAAAGAAGCCAGCTGAGGCACCAGAGACTTCATCCAACAACCGAAAGATCAGTTCAAGACCAACCACGAGGTGGCTATACTTTCTGGATCCTACCCTCTAAAATTAATGCAAGGTTAAACCCTTTAGAGAAAAACATGGCCTTTAACTACAACCTCTATCGAGAAGAACACCATAAAATAATTATAGGTCTCCAGATACCGTATTTCTCTTTATTATTTTTGCAGACGTTAATATAAATGTTTTAAACCCATGGAAACACGCGTCAGATCACGGGAGATATTTTATTTTTGGGTGACAGTAACTGGCAAAGCTCCCCATAGGAAGCGAATTTAAAAGGGAGGATGAGGAAGTGAAAACAAGGCAGCAACCAAATGTTGACTAGGGTATTCACCTGAAAGAGGAAACCCTAGAAGACCTGCATCACATAATCAAATACACAAAAAAATTCTAAGAATTTTTTATAAATAACATGAAATTATCTGACTTAATATTGTAAACAATATACAAAGAGCAGGTCAAACCCCTAAAAACGAGACGGTCAATCATTCATAAAAAATTGTGTTTTAAACATTTTATAATACTTCGAAATTTTAAAATTTGGATGTAACAATAATTTGATAAGTTGTTTGTCAATTCCCTGTATATATTTGGCTATGTATGAGTTTAAATTCAAATTGAAATATGTATTTCACAGATTGTGAAGAGAAAAACCTGAAGAAGGTGCGAATATGCGCCGAAACGTTGTTTGATTAAAATTAAAAAAAACAGTCGGAAAAAACCGGCCGAAAATTATTTCATTTAAATACAAAGGGTGATTTTTCGGCCCGCGAAGTCGCAACAGCGGCAAGAAATTGTGTGACATTTTAATTAATGTACTGAGGAGATACCGAAAGTTGGGGACGAAACGTATTCAAAATAAATTATTTTATATATTCTAAGACGTTTGATGTTTAATTTCGGTGATAGTGACCCAAGAGTCCACCAACGACCACCAAAAGAAATTTAATTCCGGTCATATAAATAATTCAGTTTATTCCTTGTAGTTTTTATTGACTCTAAAGTCTTACCATTTTCAAGCTAAAATTCCCAGCAAAATTTGAATCCAGTAAGGTCTTCGGGGTTGAATCGTTAGTGACTAAATGAGAACAACAGCAATTAAATTAAATTTAATGACAGAAATTTTAGTAGATTGTAATGACTGACCTATTTTTGACACCTCTTCAGGCCCAATAATAAATTATTATAAATAATTTACTTCGTGCTGTATAAAAGAATAACTTTTAAAATATGATCAACGTGCAATACATTGCGGCGGAAAAGGGGGCCAGTTATGTCACTGCAAGTTTCGGGACAAAAATACCCCGTCAACCTTAATTGATCGCCCACGTCACCGGTGACGTCAAGCGCGCAGAACGAGCGGCATTGAGGACTACGAAGGACGTCACCGTGGACACGACATTATTTTGAGGAGACTATTAAAAGTCTCGTGACAGTGTAAATATTTTAATAATGTTGGACGAGTTTCCGCGGCCTCGGGGCTCTTGTGCCCGGCGCAGTTTTAAAAGACACCGAAGGCCAACAACAAGCTTTGCTCAGTTCGGAACGACGAAAGGAAAAGAAGAATTAGCATGGCAATGGAGCGAAGACCTGGTGACAGTCGTTGAAGAAGAGGAGCAGGCTTGACTGAAGGAAGAACAGCAAAGTTTATTGTCCGCCGCGACTCCATTCAGAGGTAAAATATGGGTAAATGTTGAGCGGCATTGTGCCTGGCTGGGACGACGGCCATTTGCATAACAAATAACAGATATTCTCCCTTGGGAGGAGCCGCGGCCTTTGTCCTTTTTCCCCCCGTGCCGAGGAAAATCAATTAGCAGCGCAAACACGGCCGCGTGTTTGCACTCGCAACTATGAAAAGCGCTCCTCAGACATTCCCGCAGACTCTGAATAAATTGGCCATCCCTCCGGGTGACCTTTGTGTGCACACAGAAACAATGAAGATTCCCATTTAATAATAAAAATCGGATTTCGCGAGACTACAACGAGTTAGAAATTAGAAGTCACTTGAATTTTATTACCCGGGAGGACGGGCGAGGCTAGTCGCCTTGAAACAGAACCAACCCTAACAACGGGCGGGGACAAGTAGTCGTTGCCGAACAATCGCGACAGTGCTTTTTCTGTTTACTGTATTTGCTTTGCCGTCGTGGTTTTTGTGTATGAAACTTGGCTCTTCTATTCCTAAGTGTAAATATAATAATTCTCTGCTTGGCCAGGACGAGGGTTTATTTCATATTTTGTAAAAATCATTCAAGAAAACTGACCTCAACCCCCTTATAAAAGAAGTGAACGTGAACTTGAAAAATTATAAATTTAATACTAACATATTTGATTTTTTCCAAAAGACTTTTTTATTAGCCTCCATTAAAAATGACATTCGATTATGATTTTCTCAACTACTACGGAAAATGAACGAATAATATATTTTTTTAATTTTAAAAGTACAAACTATTTTTGGAAGAATGACCAGAATGAAAAAACGTCGACCGAACCATTTTCCGGGTAGGCGTTCTACCACTGAGCTAGTCTGAATCGACGTCCAAGGACAGATTCAACATCCCTCCATTCCTGTAAACTTAAGCCAGGCTCACCTACAATTCCGGGGTTCCAGTTCCTAGTCCGGTCTATATTTTTCCATTCTTGTCTTTCTTTTAAAATTAGCTATACGTTCCTACTTGAGCTTCAATAGAAGCATTTCTACTTCCTTTGACTTGAGTACAAACTATTTTAAAATAAGATTTATACGATAATGTTGAAAAACTTTTGTCTTTAAATGGTCACAAATTTAATAAATTCCAAAATTATATTTTAATTCTGTTTATAAGTTTATTAAACTAAAACTTTTTGTTTATTTATTGTGTAATATATTATTTCCTTTTTTCGTGGAATTCACATGATTCAAGACAATTTGTCTAACTTCAAAGTTCAAAAAAATTTTACCGTTTCTGTGTTTCCGCGTGTAATCGAAATATTAGACTGAAAATTATTTCAACGAGTTCATAACTATAGATTAGATTTATTAGTTCCGTTAGTCCTCAGATGAGGAAATAGGACAAGTCAAAATGATACAGTTACAAATATAATAAGGGCATTAGTATAGTAAATACTTAGACTATACATAACTACTAATTCTTACACGTCATAAAAAAATAATGCAGATTTAAGTAAGATTTGGCATTATATGTAAAGTAAGATTAAGCCACTGCACTACACAGGAACACTACACACCTTGTCTTGAAGAATCTATCTGGCAGTTGAGGTCAGCCTCGTGCGGTCCACATGAAATAGTCAATTGAGTACTATCCAGATGGAATAAATTTACTTTGGCACTCCATTAGATAACCAGCATTTTATAGGGAAGTAGTGAGCTTTAGGTTCAGGTCTATTTAAAAATTTTGACGCGTCGAGAATTAACATTTTTCATTACTAAATGGTTCGTCCGCTTATGGTGGCGCCTCATACGGTAATGTAAATCAAGGAAGAAGCGATTTGAGGACTTTAACCCAATCAACTCTGATTTAAATACCGCGTATGTTAATACATTGTGATCTCAACTGAATATGAATTTATTTTCACACTTAACTGTTTATAAAAAGTAAACTAATGAAGGAAAGTCACTCTCTCAATGTCACAAGAAATCAAGCAAGCTAACACAAGCGTCCTCTGTTCACGTCAACGTATTTAAAAGCCCAGTTCCGAATGATGCGAACGTCACGTCATCCGAGTTGAATGGGTTAAGGGTGATCCAGGAGGGCTGAGACGATAAACTGAATATGCTCAACTGTCGTTAGAGGCGGGAATCGTGTGCTAGAATCACTGCAGCGCAGATGCATTGCGGGAGGCTGCGCGATGGACGGTGGGCAGTTTAAAGTCTTTGAAATGAAGAATCTTAAAATACCGTTATTACAAAGGTTCTTTAAATTACGTATGCACGTATGCAACAGTCGTCATAATAAATCCTTTTTTAAAAAATGATGTAATTTTTAATTATTTTACTTAAATCTTTGGAGAAGAATGGAACTTGAGGAAGGAATATGCTTTTATTCTTATATTCAGTTTCGGTGATTACATGATAAAAATGGGGTTGTTTCAGCATTACGGAAGTTAGTAGAAGAGAACATGTGAACTTGAGACGTCGTCCCTCCATATTATGTTAATGGCAACGAGTTATTTATGTTTAGGAGTCCAAACATAATTTCACCATAGAGAACTGTCCGTGTTGTGGTGACACGTGGTCTCCGTGGGAGTCGCACGTGCCGAATTCGCTTCCTCTGCTTCTTCTGCAGCCCGGGCCCTCGCGCGTGGGAGGAAATGGATGACACTTTATATTGTTTCAAATAAGCCTCGCTGCCACGGAGTCATTATGAGAGGCTCATTGTATGCAATGAGTTACTTCCATTATGGCTGGCGCTTATAATTGATAAAAAAGAAATATATATGGTGAATAATCCCGAAGCGACGACGACGACGACATCCACTTGCCACAAAAGGTTACAGTAGTACCAACTTCCTGTCTGGAACTGCTCATGGCCCAATTTATTGCCTCCAAAATCTCTCCCAGAGCAGAGGTACCATATCGGTACAGTATTTACTTTGCATCTAATCTCTTCGTCAAATCGTGTTCTAACCAGGTCCATATCACTCCGTCTTGCCTCAGCAGAACTCTGCCGTCGATTAATTTGACGTAATTTGGCTAGCAAAAATTAAGAAAAAAGCTTTATTAAACGAGCAATG
This sequence comes from Eucriotettix oculatus, assembly GCA_034510155.1. Classification (NCBI taxonomy): domain Eukaryota; kingdom Metazoa; phylum Arthropoda; class Insecta; order Orthoptera; family Tetrigidae; genus Eucriotettix; species Eucriotettix oculatus. The sequence goes on from CM067381.1 coordinate 19,910,542, forward strand.
ATAATTAGTTTTCCTCAGGGTGTGTTGTTGAGTTCTATTATCGCTCCTTGACTCATATTCTCTCTTTCCCTTATTCCTTCTCCACGTATATTTTATTATTTGATTTACTCATTTCCGTTGTGGCGGCATTTCTTTGAGTACCGTTTTCCTCTTCTTTCAACCTCCTTCGAGGGTGGCTCCTGATAACTGCTCTGCGTTTTCGCGCTCTCCTAGCGGTGTACTAAGAATGTGGTCTTAACATACAGGCTACCGCCTCTCCGACAACAGTACCGTCTACGTCGACATTCCTGTAATCCGAAGTTGTTACGTTAAATATTTAGCAGTTTTTTTATTAATTATGAATGTAATAACACTTAAATATAGAACAACATAAGAATTAAGGACCCGTATAACAGAAAATACAATAAAATTTGGGAAGGGGGAGGGAATAAGACATTTCGATCAGCCCTTGTTAACACTTAAGCCCGACTGAAATATTATACTGGTAGTTAATTCTTACGTTATTTATTTATAAAGCTAAAATGTCGCGTTATTATAAGTATTTGAGAGAAATTGCTAATATTGTCCTAATGTTTAGTGGCTTGTAACGTTTAATGGCCACAAAAACCTCACCAAAAATTTAGTTTCATTCCTCAGGGTCATCAGCGATAAATTTGAAGTGAATATTATCTATATATTGCCTGTTGTTTATGTTGTGAAAATTTGCAGTGACGGGATATGTGTATAGTCTGCACGCCGTCCTCCGATATTTATTTTCTCTGAGTTGGTATTTTCAATGACCATCAAACTCTCCCCTAAATATTTTCCAATTTCCACACAAGTAATAAAGATCGAAGGCTTTTCCGACGAATTGAATGAAAGAAAGCTTCTCGGGTTTCCACCCGGGTGATATCGAAGAAAAGCTACGTTTCGACGGCTTTCACTGTCATCGTCTTCCAGGCTAAAGTGGCAAGTAGCCCGATGACGCATTCTCTCCTCTTGTTACCTAGAGTGACGTGGCAGGGAATATCATCTTACTGTAGTCAGATATTTGATTTCTGAAAACTTGCTGTGAAATAAACTCTATAGTCTTTAGAATCTCGCTGACGTCTATTGTGGTCAACAGTTTTCCCCTATTCTTCAGCTCAGCGACGTCACCGGTGATGATGTATGAAAATGTCTTTTCTTCTTCCTTGGCTCTGTAGCCCATCGAGGCTCGACTGCGGACTACGTGGCACATTCCTAATATGGAGTGACACGTGGTCAAGCCCATGCCCGGGACCTCTGTGTTATGAGGCAGCGACACGTTGGCCACTAGACCACAGGAGGTTTGCACTGAAAATGTCTTGGTACGTTTGAAAAATATTAGAAAGAGGAAAGCCTCGTAGAAAAGACATACACAAGAAAAGATGACGAGAGGAGAGGAGAGGGGAAGCCAAAAGCTGCAATGTTTGATGACGTGATGAGGAAAGGAAGGGAAGTTTCAAGAGAATAAAGAACAATGATCATGAGCATAGAAAAATTGAGACAGTGAAGACTTGGAATATTGGCTAATGAGAAAATGACAAGAATGAGCTACCGAAAGACCAAGTACGATGCTGAGTGGGAAACGTTGACCGTAGATTACGAGGCAAAGTTATTTCGACCTTCCTCTGGGAGGCCATTCTGATCGTATGAAAACCACTGTCCGCAGTCTGCTTGACAGTAAGAATCCTACTTTAGCCAAGATGTTGCAAATTCTTTACTTACTCCAAGTCATTTTCGTCACAAAAGAACAAGCCTTTTTGGTGTCTCGCTGCGTGAAAGCAGCTAAATATCTCCCGAAAAGTCGAGCGTAGCTAATTAATTACGTGAGTCTCAGGTCGTATTGAGACCGTGAGATGAGGCCACGAGAGTTGGAGGATAAAACTGTCGATTGATCTGGGAAATTGGGTAAAAATTATATATATAAATTAAAAAGTCATCGGTGTGTGTGTCTGTTTTGAGCGAGTTCCTGGTCGTGGTTAATTGGAATGTTGATCGAGGTCGCTTCTGCAGACCTGAAGGGGGATTTCAGTGGTTTAATCCGATCGGAATGCGAGATGGTCGCGTCACTCACTCACTCCCCCGACGTATCTCCCATCTGGCCGTGGTGTGGTGGGACATTAATTAACATTACAAACAACTGCTACTACAAGGCGACTGATAAGAGAACAGTTGAGCCGCGCCGCAGCACCGTCACGTGGCGAAGGGCGACCAGTCGGAGGACGGCGACGGTGACGGTGACGGTGACGTCACACTGTGAGAAACCTGGTCATGAAGAAGCAGAAGAAGAGGAGGAGGAGAAAGGTCTCGGTGTCGCTGGCAAGCTAATATCTCTGGGAGAGCGAACATCATGTACTTGTTACTTTTGTAATGTAGATTCAGTTCAGTTAGTTTGTGCATTTATTAATCTATTACCCTCAATAGAGATCGTCCTTAATCAATGTTGTTGTTGTGGTGGTATTCGGTCCTAAGACAGGTCTGATGCAACCCTCCATGCGAAACTATCTTACGAAAGCCTTTTCATTGCCTCATAACTAACACAACCCACATCCTCCCTAAACTGCTTAGTGAATTCCATCCTTGGCCTCCCTCTTCTGCTCTTATCCTACACACTTCAACCTAATGCTAATTTTACAGGACACTCATCTCTCAAAACGTGGCTTATTATTCTCTTGGTCAACATCCTACTTATTATTCTCCCTTCCCCTATTCTGTTTAGAACTTCCTCGTTAATTTATATTATTTAATTATTATTACATTCGTAATTGCGATTCTATTCATCAGTATAACTGTAGTTTATGTAAATGAGAGGAAGGTTTCTTGCGTCTATGAAAATCCTCAACTACCCTATGAAAAATGAGGGTGACTAAACTGTCGCTACAGGGCAGAGACATTTAATAAAAGTAGCTACTTAAACGTCTCTAGGTAAGCAGCAGCAAGGGTTTATTCCATTTCAAGGGCCGGAGAACCAAAATACGAAAATGGAGTCAGAAATCCTGAAAATTTAAAGAAAGAAGAATAAAGAGAAAAAGCGAACTACAGTAAAGTAATACGCGGGATACAAGGATCAAAATGGAGGGAAAAAAATCTTATTTCATTTACGAGTCTTTTTGTGTTACAGTGACCTAGGTGTATTGAATTTAATCTAAGGGGATATGTTTTATTATTATTATTTCACTACAACGTCGTTTACGGCTCACTGTAATCAGATAGTTCTTGCGATTGTTCGGCAACGGCTGTCTTTGTTCCGCCCGCCCTTCATTTTTAGCGTCCTGATTGATTGGATTCAAAATCTCTCTCACACGCACCCACACATACCGTCTCGTTGCCCAGTTATCACTTTGAGGATCTACGTCTGGAACGTTTCGGTCGCACACGAGCAATGGTACATGCATACATCCAGTATTTTCTGCACTACGTCGGGTTCGACGCCACAGTTGTGTGCTGGTTCTTTTTCTCCTCTTCCACCGGTGATGCAGTCATGCGTGAAGCTCGGCTCCTCATCACGAGCTCGCATGTGCACACTCACACTCACTCACATGCACGCAAGCTCAGAATCCGTTGTTATATGCGCTCAACTAATAAACAAACAATCGATTTTTATATCTTTACAAGGGGAAATACCGTACGGCGTCGTCTACAATTTAATTTCCTTTTTGGAAAAGTATTCTTGAATGTGAAGGCAGTTTTTTGCCTTCTGGCAAGTCCTTCCTTTCCTCTTAGCTTTCAAACCCTTCCCACTGAGCATCATTCTTAGTCTTTTGGTTACTCATTCATCTCATGTTCATAATATTCCAAGTCTTGGCCTTCACTGTCTCAATTTTTCTGTGTTCGTGATCACTGTCATGCATCCTCTGGTAACTTCCATTCCTCTCCTTTTCACGTCATCCAGCATTACTGCTCTTGGTATCCCCACTCCTCCTCTCCTTTCATCGTCGTTTCCTGCGTTACCACCTATCCACGAGACTTTCCTCTTCTTAATATTTTCCAAAATGTTCTCCTCTTAGTTTCTTATTTCATGTTCACTATCTCCGCAACACTTCTAAATACTTCTCTTTGTAGTTTCTGGTTGTCTTCTCAACCGATGTAGCAGAACGCCGTGGTGATCGTAACCACAAGAGGTCCTTGGTGGAGGTCTTCAGGAAAGACACCGATTCCTTCCACCATTCCACGGCCAGTTACAGGTAACTTCGTACCATTACGACCTGCGGTCCTCCTTAACCTGAGCGCAAATAACTAATAATAATCCCTAAAGCCCAACAATAGCATTAACTTTCCCAGTCTAGAAATTATCTGACCGCTGTGATATAATAAATGGTAAAAGTGCCTACAAGTCAAAGGAATTATTAAATGTACTGACATCAGTTCATTACATGGCGTTTCGTACCTTAGCGTTGGACCTCATCTGATGTTTTAAAGAAACGAGAAAGTGAAACACAAGAAATTTTGGCGCACGAGCAGGCGTAGAGGCCGAGAAAATTCAAACAAAAGACGTTATGCTATTAATGGGGAGTTTCCTGTTTCTTCCTTCCTGGACCTTGGCCTCCTTTACATACCTCTCTATCCCTGATCTTTTATCTCAATTCTTCCATTCTCTCACTTTCATAATCTTCAGATCCTCTGTCACATCCCCACCATCTGGTTCATGGTCTTCCTTTCTTCCTTTTCGAATATAGTCTACCTTTGAATACTTTTGACGGTGTTCTATTTGTGTCCATACGATTTAGACGGCCCATCTATTGCAACTTAAAAGATTTTATGTATCGTATTATACCTTTTCCCCTTTATGTATCGAATTCTCCACGTTCCATGACAGGTCCGCATATTCTTATTATTATCTTCCATTCAAATTTGAGCAGAGCATCTGGATCTTTTTTTGTCCAAGATTCTGCCCCCCATATGTCACCACTGGTCTTATTAGTGTTTTATATATCTATATTTTATCTTTCCTGAGTAATGTATCCTGTTACCCAAAAATAAGGGGGTTAAACATGGAAGGAGGATCCCATCCTAAATGACGTTACACACGAAAACAATCATCCGGAATGTTTTATGGGAGATTATAGTGTCTCAAAAGTCCTCGATAAGTCAGGGAAAATTTAAAAAAGAGGTAGAGAGAGGGGGAGAGAGGGGAGAGAGAGAGAGAGAGAAGAGAAGCAGCAGCAGCAACAAGGGAGGAACTGTTGAAGTGAGTCTGTCCTGTCGGATGGAGTGTTGAGATGGTATCGGTGACTTGAACGCCGGTGCAGAACACGAGGTCAGGGGCCTCGACGCAGCGGGGGACAACTCTCACAGGTGAAGCAGCCTCCAGTTCTCTCTCTCTCTCTCTCTCTCTCTCTCTCTCGCTCCCTCGCTCCTCTAATCTTCTACAAACAATAATTGTTTGTTCAAATGAGTAGAATGTCCACAACGAACAACGTTGCCATTCGCACTGCAACGGGAACGAAGTTCGTGCACCTCCCCAAGACTAACCTGGAAAGAGCAGAATTTAAATTAGTTCCACGGAGATTTCACCCCCCACAGATTTTTTTTCCTATTTATTTTTTAAAAGAATATCTGGGGATATCTTTCCTTCCTGATCCATTAATTAAGTTTAACTGACCCTCTGGCGCTGAGCATGGTTTTTTTTAGGGGGGAGGGGGTTGAAGCAGAAACGAAACAGTTTACCGTGACTGGTTGACCTTTGAAGATCCTCTCTCTGTCGCAGGATGCTGCGATGCACGAGCTGCGACGTTATTAAGTGTGTGTAATAAGAGTTTTGAAGAGGAGGAGCGAAACCCACGTTCGACGGGAAGAAATATCGCACACGAACAAGCCGTACTTCATTCCCTTCACCTTCAACTGGAACGTGATTTATTCTATTTATTTATCTCTCATGCAGGATTCCCAGTAAAGGAGAAGCCGACTCCAGGTCACTCGGTCAAGGCTTTTACCACGTCTCCACGACGTCGTTTCTCACAGTTCTCAGCCGTCTGCAAGCAAGGATTTCACACAGCCACTAGCCACGATACAGAGTGAAACTAGAGAATGGAGAAAATAAATAAATATCTAAGAAAATGGGACAGAAATTAAAGAAGTAATAATACGTCAAATGAAAGGAAAATTAAATCACATTTACGGGAGTGATAGCATAGGACAGAAAATAAGCTCGTATGGTAAATATAAAAAATGAATAAAATATACCAAAAATCTAAGAATTTCCCGGTGAATCGAATGATGAAATGCTCTGGTTTCCACTCGGGTAATTTCGAAGGGTAGCGACGTTTCGACGGCTTTCACTGCCATCGTCTTCCAAGCTTCTACCCGGATTGAAACCCGAGAAGCATTTCTTCATGAATAAAATTAGACCGGAAGGGTAAAAATTAAGTGAATTATAATTAGAGGAATATAAAACGAAAACGTGATTATTCTAATGAAACATAACCAAATAGATAATAGAATACGAAAGAAAATTATAAAAATAAATGAAAGGAATAGGAAAGAAATGGAAAATAATTTAAAATAAAACAAGTGGAAGGGAAATTCGAGGGAATAACAAGAAAGCACACGAAAATAAAATAAATTTAATAAGAAAATTTAATAAAAAATAGGATAGGAACGAAGTGAACAAAGTAAATAAAACAATACGAACAGAAAGAAATAGCAATATCAAAGTAAGGGGGAAAGAAGGAGATAACATCTGTAATCACAGATACAAAAGTAATAGGAGAACAAAGCAATGAAAAATAAATGCAACGAATTGAAATAGAGTAAAATGGAAAATATAGTAAAATAGAATAAGTGGAATGGAAAATGAAGGGAATAGTAAGGTGGCAAACAAGACGAAAAGGTAAATAATTTAATATAAAGCACCGAGCTTATATAACAGGAAAGAAGGAAAGATATAGGATATGAACTAATAGAAGAGTAGCAAAAAGAAATGAATGGAAATAGAGAAACATAACAAACAGGAAGAAATGGAACAAAAACAAACGTAAATGTGCTTTACAGAGGTTATACGAAAATAAATTCAAGGAAATACATGGTAATAGGAAAGATTAATTAATTGCAAAATGCAGGAAATAAAACGAATAAATTAAAGAGAAAAGAAATTAAACAAGAAGATAATGAGAGAAATGAAGTAAAATGATATAAAATGGTTGAATTGAAAGAGAAAAGTTAACGAGTAGAAATTTAATACTAATTACTTAAAACAGAAGAAAAATATAATAAGAAAGGAAATGAAACGAAGAGGTGATGAATCCAAAGAGACGCACGGAAATAAAAGACAGAGAAATTTAATAGAAAAGTATTTTATGAGACGTAATAGTAAAGTAAAATAAATAAAAGGATAATAATAACAGGAGAATTATAGGAAGGAAAATAATACACGAGATTAAAATGTTAGACGTTGTCACACTCAGCCACACAGTTATTTGCATTTTATCACTGCAAGTGGCATACAATTGACTAAATTGAACAATTTAAGGTATTTTTTTCCTGCTGTTTCCCCTTTGTGACGTCTTTTCTTGTTCTTCACCCATGAGAGAGCGCGGAGTGTTGCCAACCTGCGCAGGGGCTGCGCTGCGGTTGAGCCGATGACGTCATCGTGTCTGGTCCAGGAACGGAACCCCGGTCTCTTAAGGCTGCAGAGAACACGGACGGGGATAATTTACGGTAGTGATGCGATCTCAGCTGCCATTAGCTTGACTTATTGGCCTTCACTGCAGTTTTTCCTGCCAAACCTTTTCGATAAAGTCACGTGAGAGTTATTACGTTTCCGTTCCTTTCCTTCTCTCCCCTCCCAATGGAGTCATTAGCGTCTTTTATCCCGCTGTTTCATCTTTTTGCAACTCCTTTAATTATTTCGCTTCCTTATCTACAACAAGGTTACTGGAAACATATAATTAATTGCCGAACGAAACTCTCAAATATCACGTTTCTTTCTCGCAGTGAGCGCTGGTGAATGGCAACAAGTTAAATATCAGTATTATATTTAAGGTTATTTTTCCGTGTCCAAGTTACATTTGCGTTATTAATTTTGTTAACAGTTTTGGAGGGTGATTCCACCTAAACCAGGATACAGGATATTTTATTTCCATTTTTATCAAGTCAAGAATCTTACGCTTTTAGATTATTAAATGGTTGTGATCGCTGATTCCAAGGATAATGTAACACGTAGTTTCAAAAGTTGCAGAGGGTGTAGCAAGGGCTGAGTCACCCACCCCGTGTTTTATTACTATGGTAATGTCCTCTAATGGACGGTGTAAGGAGGAACAACTATTTAAATTTCACAAGCTATTAGCCTCCCTTTCCCGACGAATAACAGTCCGGAGGCTCGCCGGAGGCAAAGTTGGACGACACACAAAAGAGGAAAAACTCTTCCTTCCGTCCTAACGTCACCCTCTGCACTGTGACAGTAATTATTTGCCCCAGAGACACCCCAATTACGGATCCCGTCGAGTCCCTACCCCCCACCCCCCACCCTACCTTATTATTCAAAACAGATCGCTGACTGCTCCCCAAGGGCAAAATGGAGAATCTATTGCCAACCCGTTTCTTGTAGAAATAAAATGATACGCTTGTGTGTCGTCATTATGATAAGAAGAAGAAGTAGAAGACGAAGAAGCTGGACGACTCATGAAGAAAAAACAAAAATAACCGACCAGAAAAGTTGGAATTAAAATAACGTGGTAGCAATTTAAGCTTATTGATTTCAACTAGTTTCGCTATATGAGGAAGAAGGGAAAGTCAAAGTACGATGATTAGATACACATATAATAAATATACAACACAATCTTGAAAATACAAAACTGAGAAAGAAAGACAAATAATATCGAATCAATATGATAAAAGTTTTTATATGAATAATAAAAAAAATGAAAAGCCTAATTATATATTAAAAAACATAACAAATAAAAACGGCATAATTTATGAAACAGACAATTTCTAAGAAAGGGAAAAAAATTAAAATAGGGAAATATTTCACTCATTTGAGGAAGTTTCCCTTGAAACAATTAATAATCTCATAATTGTAAATTCCTCTGTCTCCAAGCAAACGGAAAGCGGGCACTCTACCACTGAGCTAATCCGAGTCGACGTCCAAGGACCGATTCAATATTCCTCCATTACTGTAAACCTAAGCCAGGCTCACATACAATTTACCAATCATATTCATCACAACCCAATTTATAGGAATTTTGGGAAGAATGGACAATAATGTATAAATTGATCAAAGGTGCATGGAATTCAAGTGAAAGGAATTATAAATGCTTCAATTGAAGCTCAGGTAGGAGTTTATAGCTTCAATTAAAGCATTTATATTTCCTTAGACTTGATATTAATTTATTATCTTGAATAAATGTATGGTTATAGCGTAAACTACAGGTTCACTGATTAGTCGCCTTTGTTCTCGTCCAATGAGTTACGGAGTCGACTTCAGGTCAGGGAACAACTGCAATTTCCAGGATCTAAACGGTTGAGGAGGTCGTAACTAAATTTAGTAAGGCGTAATTGGAGGCCGTGATTGGTCACTCGAGTTGAAAATGTGGACGCAATCGGGTTGGTCATCCGATGACGTCATCGCCACGGGGAGGACTTTGGGAGAGTGAGTGATACAGTCGTCCGTGCCGGGTTCCATCTGGCGGCAGTGACGTCGTGTGTTGCGTGTAATTAATTAATATTGTTAAGGTGTCAGCCCACGGGCGTCACTTGTCTGGCGAGATATCGATCTAACAGGGAGGTAGGTATTAATATTCAGCAGTTTGTTCCCTCCACGTAGGTGTTCAGCAGCGGAGGCCACACACACACACACACAGTCAGAGAAATTCTCGTCCGCCCGTGTGCTGCGGGACAGTCTCCCTCTGCGGGGGGCTTCGCCGATACTGTAGCGGGGAGCAGTCGGCCAGCTGCCTCCTGATCTTAGTAAGGACAGCCTGGACGAGGTCGACAAAACCTGTACTTTAAACCACCACAAAACGAAATTTTCTCTTACGGATATTAAAAATATGATTATGTAAACCTGATAATTCTGAATTGTCAATCACTCTTAATATGAATCATAGAATGGACATTATAAAGTCATCAGCACAGTAGAATATAGAAAACCGAACAAGTATCTTTAACATCTAAGTTGAGCAAGACAACACAGCACAGGTAACGCAACACTTAATATCCACATAAACATATATAACATAAAGACTGATTAAGTGTGTGACTTGCCATACGTAAGTTATATTAACAACTAGCTATGGCCGCGACTTCGTTCGCGCGGAACGTCGACAAATAGCTGCTTTTATTTTACGTAAAAAATCTAATCTGAATTCATTGAACACATAGAAAAATACCTTATAACTCACAGTTGGTTTTGAACATGTCCCTCGTTCACACGTTTCGGAGCCAGATACTTCAGTTGTATTTATTGGGATAGATTATATTTGTTTTATTTGCTTTTAAAAATGAGCAAATACTAAATATTAATATTTAACTGACGCGAAAAATAAAACCAATTTACTTATACATCGGATCGATGATGCAAAGAAGTTTATTATTTCTCAGGGAATTAGCTGCCTGCCAACCGCAGGTTAATTACGGCGCGAAATGTTTATAATTTAAAAATATATATATATATATATATAGCATTATAGATCAAGAGTATAGGCAATCTGCATTAAATTTTGAATATCTCAATGCGTCTATGAACCACGAAACCCTTTCTTTTTCACTTTTTTTATATGTCTATATAATTAGAAACTACTTTATAGGTTAGATGTACTATACCAGAAAATTTTGCGGGAGAGTACTCAACAAGTTCCCAAAGTTTCATGGCGATCCGACGAGTGGTGAAGTAATGCAGAAAGGGCAAACAGGCAAACATTTGCTCCTATGGATGTACAAGCGGCTCACCCAAGGCGAAACCGTACAAGAAAAACTTCCTTAAAAAACCAAGGTTTCATTTCAGCGGATGAATCTTCAGTTTTTAATAATGGAAACTAGAGTTAAATGATAATAATCGCATCATTAAAGAAGTAAATTTGGATTTAATTCGGATAAAACCCCAGACACTTAGATACCCCGCACGATTAACAAATTAAATGTGTTGCCTACGCTGCAGGAAAAATTGTGCAATCGCTCAATGAGAGAAATGTAAAACAGAAAACTACGTCCTATGTTTTCAAAGAGTCCAAAATCACCTCTAATGTGTTTAGAATGATGTAACAAGTAATGCTAAGTAATACTTTTTCTTAAATATCAATTAATAAATGAGCTAGTATAATATGTACATTTTTTATACTTTTATGTTGTATATCCCTTATTCATGTTTCTTTGCTTATTCCATTAAATTTCCCTTTACAGTCCAACTGAAAATCCTATTTAAGATGAGGAAGAGGAGCGTCGCCTGTGACAGTTTCCAGTTATGGTGGAGCTAGCGGGTTGCTGACGTCTACAGTTGGAACCGAGTCGGCCCGGGGCATCACGCGTCGACGTTAGTTTATACATATATATATTAAGATGAAGATGAAGATGACGGTTCCGTTGTCTCTGTGTAGGGACTAAATGTCGGGTAGTGGGCTAATGAGCGTGGCGACGAGGATTGGCGACGCCGCGAGCGTGGAGGGGGCGAGGAGCCGCCCCCGGAGGCGGGGCGTGGAGGCGCGCCACCGCCGTGCGCTCGCTCACTCGATGGCGATCTGTCGCCATGGGCTGAAGTGAGTGGTGCAGTGAGTGGTGTAGTGTAGTGCAGTGAAGTGCAGCATGCCCACACTCCACAGGCTCCGGCTGCTCTGCGTCCTCGTCGTCCTTCTTCTGCTGCAGGACACCTTCAGGTCAGTCCTTCTCGCGTCTCTACGTCTTATTACTCTGCAATTATTTTCCCCTGTCAACTGGTTTCGATCATTTGTTTCATTTTTGGGCCTGTAAATTACTTCTACTATAATTTACATAGTAATTATCCCATGCCTTCGTACAACACTCTTTGTTCTGTAATTTCCTTGTCAAATATTCAATGAATACCACAAAGTGATTAGGTTCTTTTATTGTTTTAATACATTCTTTTGTTGCGTTAAAATTCCTTCCTCTATTATTTTATCATTTTATGTCGGTCAAGTTGATTCAATCATTTTTTCTCTTGGCCCTGAACATTTCTTCTTCGTGTATTTTACATAGAAATAATTCCGCTGACTACATTTTTGACCTCAGTTTCTTTATTTGGTAAGTTTATTTTATTTTTTTATTTTACGACTATAAATTCCACCAATTTTATTTTCCGCCCGACAAGGTTTTTAGTCCACTGTACGTTTTCTCTCCAGTTTTCTACCCAAGAATTCCTTCGATTTGATTGAGCCCTTGAGTTTTCTACTGTAAATTCCTTCTGTAGTATTTTATCCGCTCCGTTTCATTAGCTTCCCCGTGTAGTTTCTTTTATTTTATTCTTTACAGTTCGCCAACTTGCTTCACCTTTTTTCTTTCCTCTTTTTTAAGTTGGATATTCTCCTACTAGTATTTTATCAAGTGATATCCTCGTCAATTTGATGTAGAGATCTTTCTTGTTTTAATACGTTTACCCACTGGTTCGATTCTTGTACTTTTCCTTTACTTCTCCTGTGAGTTCCGGAAATTTCCTTCGAATCAATTTACTTTGCTGTGTGAATTCCGTCTCTAGTATTTTACCTTATACATTCCTCTGTCCGCTTCGATTCTTTCTTCTTTTCCCCTTTTTTTGTCTGAAATTTTCCCTTCCAATCCTGTTTTATTTGTTCTTTGAATTGGATGTAGTACTTGACCGATTGCATTACACCAAGTTGCATTTGTATTTTTTTGATGGCGAGTAATTACGTCCTATGTTAATTTATCCTGTAAATTCCAAAATTATGTTTCCATTATTTACTGCCCTTATTGTTATACCCACGTTTATTTCTTTATCAAGTAATCTATCTAGAAATAATTTCACTGACTTCATTTTTGGTTCATTTTCTTCGGCCCGTAAGTTCCTTGTCGTATATTACACGCCAGTAAATGCCACCAACCTATTCCATTCCTTTGTCATCCCCAAGTTCCGGAATTTTTAAAATTCAGTATAATATTATACTCGAGTATTTTATTCGTTCTAGTCCACCAACTTTCTTATATAATTCTTTACTGCATGTAAATTAATTTCCCTATTATTTTACCCTGAACAGTCTGTCCATTTCCTTCTTTAGGCCATTTAATTCCTCCGTCTTATATTTTATCTAGTAATAATCTCACTGACTTAATTTTTTACTTATTTTCTCTTATCTTTTCATTCATTTTCACACAAATAAATTCCGCCAACAACTTCAATTAGACCTAAGTTTCTTCAATTTTCCCTTTGAATTCAATTTTTCATTTGCTTCCTGAGTTCGTTCTCCAGATTTGCACCCAATAAATCCTTCTGACTCACTTGAATCTATTTTCTATCTCGTTTTTATTCATTAGATTCCTTGCCAAGTATATTATGCGTTACATTTCGCCGTGTATTAGTTTTATGACGTGTAAATTATTTTCCCGCATAAATTCGGTCAGTTTGCTTCAATATTTTTTTTGGTCTTCTTTATTCAAGCTCTGTAAATTACTTCTTCGAATGTATAACCTATTTAAAAGTCCTGCTACCTTGATGCTGTGCTCCTTTTCTCTGTAAATTCATTGTCCCAATAAATTCTATAATCAGGTTCGATTCCGTGGTTCCTAGATTCTTCGTTCCAACAATTCCTCTTTGAATTTATATTTTATTGCTCTTTAAATTCTTCCTATTGTATTTTTATCCATTAATTCCTTCGACTTGATTTAGCCATTCGAATTTTGTTATGAAAATTCCCCCTTCCCCTCCAGTATTTTGTCCATTGTTTCCACGAACATACTTTTTTTAAGGCGTGTAAATTCTTCCCTCTATTATTTCACTCTGAAATTTCGCGAACTTGCCTAATTTTCCTCCGTAAATTCCTTTTTGGAGTATTTTATCAGCTTATTTGATTTATAGCTCCTCCTCCTCCTTCTTCTTGTGTCTAGAGGTCTTGTAATATAAAATAAATTGTCATGGCCTGGAGTGCGGGGCCCTAAGGGGCACTTACATCCGATAAATGATTTTTTTAATCTAAATTATTATTTAAGTTACATACTTAAAAAATTAATATCCTGAAGAAACATTTCTGATCAATGTATGAATGGAGGAAACGTTGAAGTCATGTATGTGAATTAATCGTTTTTAATTTAAGTTTATATAATTCCTTTGAATTTGGCAATATTAAAATTAAATATTTTGAATCAAAGAAATTTCAGACCAACTACAGACAGATTTTTCATTTCATTGAGCCGACGTTTCATCACCATATTTGGCTATTTATTCACAAATTAAATTTTTATTAACGAAATATGGGAAAATGTATAAAAATCTAATATTTGATGACCTGCACGGACAGCCTCAACCGAACATTTCGGTTTATATTTTCATACATGTTTCTTCCGTTTGTTAACTAACTTTAACATGTGAAGAAATTCCCTGAGGAAGTCCCAAATAAGATGACAAAACGTCTGTTCAATTGAATAACGATTTGATTATTCTGAGGAGAAGACATTAATAGATTTACTATTTAAATTTTTAAAATTCATTTTCCGGTCTTCGATTTAGTCTGAGAAATATTTCAGAATAAAATTTCTTGGGAGAATGAATGTGGACGTTTCTCTCTCCTCCGTACATATATTAGTAGATGTAAATCTTCCCGTTAGTGGTAATATTTACATTAAACTCAAATACTCGTTTTTCAATTTGTATCCTGTAAATTACACGCAACGGTTTGAATAGTCCCTAATGAAGTAGTAAGAATCTCTCGCGATAAAACAGACACATGACGAACCGGTCCGCTTATATGTAGACTTATTTATATATACATTCCATAAAAGAAATTTTTACTGTACTTTTGCCTTCTTTTTTTTTCGAAAAATGTAATCCATTAACATTCACTTTTTTTCGAAAAATGTAATCCATTAACATTCACTTCCTCGTCGATTTGTTTGGGAGAGAATCTACTGCCACGACGAACGTTTAAGTCATACCCGCTTCTAAATGACAGTATATAAATAATTGTGAGTGCGTACACAGGGTGACAGAAGAGAGTCAGATACAGTAAAAAGGGAGAAAGAGACCAAAGTAGAATTCCCAATGAAGACGGAAACTGTCGAAGACAAAATGACAAGGGGAGAGAAAAAATAGAGATAGAGCTACGAGGGACTGATAGATGGCATTGAGATAATAGAAAGATAACGATGAAGATAGGGTTGCTTCGATAATTAATCAATAATGATTTTTATTGTCTCAAAAGGAAAAATTTCAGTGGAGTAGGTCACTGTTAGGATCCGACAGAATGAAGACAAGGCCGGAAATACAGGAGAAAGAAAGAAGTAATCGTAGCTGTCAGCATTGTCAACACGGCTAGGATTAATTGATTCTTAAAAATGGTTCCAAACAACATTGTTAGGATTAAATATATTTTTTAATATTTCCAGACAATCACATTAGAATTTTAAAAAATTCAATAGACTCGTCAAAAGTCAGAAATAGGACTTTAATTCGAAATATGAGAATAAAATCGATTTTTTATGATCGCACCTGTCGACATGAATCGGTTTTATAAAATCGTTGCTTTCATTATAAATGTATAAAAGATATCTGGATTATACTTACATTAATGGAGACCGAAGAATGTAGAGACAATGAGAGGCATTCGTAGGAGGAAAAAGGGAAATATTAAACAGGCACCGATAAAATTGATATTTATCTGAATTTAAGTATAAAAAGTAAGAATTTGATAATAATACCATTTAAATTAGAGAATTATATATCTGTAAAATATCATGCATAGCTAGGTACGTTTCCACGTAACTTTGGAACTTCATCAGGGGTGACTAATCTGATAAGAAAAATTAAAAACGAGTCCTAAATTAATTATACGGAATTCAACAAAGGAAACCCTCTTTATGAATGACCATGTTGAAGCAAAATTTTGGATTGAAAGAGGTGTAAAAATTTAATGTTGGGATTCTAAAATGTTAACAAATTTTATGAAGTATTAGTCCCTCTCTCTCTGTGTGTGTGTGTCTGTCTCTCTAGAAACATATATTCTTCTAATATGGAAAATAGGTACTGAGATAGATAAAGACGGGATGCGCTGAAATTTTTATTCCTATTTCTCGTACGATATAAAAACCATTACAGAAATTTGGGTTCTAAATTAAACTATTATTAACTGTCATTTCATCCTCCACGCTCATGCGATATGCACGCCAAAATTTCGTTTGCTTCAGTTTATTGTTTCTGTGACAGATATATATATATATCTGTCACATATAAAGAGAGAGAGTAATTGAATTATATATATATATATATATTTCCTTTGAATCTCTATCGTTAAATCACAAGATGTGGTCCAAAACTTAGAGACGAAACGTCGTGTATTGAACTGATATCAATAAATTTATTATTTATTCTGACTTATAGAACTTTTTACCATTTATTAAAATATTATTTCTGTCAATAAAGAAACGTTTCTTTATTCTCTTTACCGGGACAGTCTTCGATCTTTAATTATATCTTTCGTTTGAAATTCAGGGTTGCTCTTGATCATAGATAAATTTTTCTCTTTAACGATTTTTGAGGGCCACTTTCGGTTTCCAATAATAGAAGAGTACGGAACTTCTGTATGTAATTATTATTCTATTTAAAATATTCTTGACAAATTGAGATTTAGCGAAAAGTTTAGTTTTTAATCCAGAGACGTGTTTTTACCTCTAGGAAGCAAGAAACTTGGTACAGGGTTTCTCTGCAGTTTAGTCAAATTGACGGAAGTTTCGGCGTCTGTGATGGGAAGTCTTGCTTCACATTGCCTGCTTTCATGAAGATATAGAGAAATGGTTGTATCCCGTTTGAAACGTCACTGCGATTCTCCGTTCCTTCTTTTTCTGTTGTTACCCTTATTACATGAAAGGAAGAATTTTTTCTCTCTCCTCCTCATCTCTCGGTCATTGTAGTGAATGATATTACCTTAATTTTGTCTCCGTACGGCGTCACGTTGATGATAATAGTTTATTCTCTCCTCTTGGATTTTGCTACAGCTTTACGAATATTACCGGAGACTGCATACTATACTTTTTTCGCCTTTGTGTCCAGGGTTTCCTTCCATCGACGACGTCCCTTCTCTCTCTCTCTCTCTCTCTCTCTCTCTCTCTCTCTCTCTCCTAATCCAGGCAACGGAACCTTCTCTTTTCATGTGGAATGTTATGAGTGGTCGCCGCCGCCGCCGGATTACTGATCACTATCCCGTTAACAGGGAGGCTCGTCCCCCCCTCCCCCCTCCCTGTATTGTTTATAAACCTGACTACGGAGTGCGTTCCGTTCCTTCCTTTCACGAGCGCGGGGCGGCTTTCCAAATGTGCGTTTTACACCCATTGTAATTTACTAATTCTACGATAAGATCTACAGTGCAGGTTTATTAAATCCACGGTCGATTTCTATCGTGTCGTCAAACCTTCCTCCTGGTCTCCCAATTTCATCTACGAAAAAAAGTAACCATTTTCCAGAGCTTTCTTTCAACGTTAACGTGACAAGAAAACTAGCTCTTGCCAGGCGACGATATAAATCGATCTATATCGCAAGTTGTTGTCCGTGGCGTTATCGATACCAGTTTCGATTTTACAGCCCATAAAAAAATCCCTTTAACCTCTCCAATCCAACGACATGCATTTATATTATTCCTCAATTTCCGTAGTAAAAAATATTTATCGGTCTAAATAAAGTAAGCTTAGAATGAAGAAAATTTTGATCCGTGTATCGATGATGATCGGTAATTGTTGATTATATCGAATTATATCCAGAGAGATTCCTTGACTGCCGATTTGGTTGTCTCTGGGCCAGCGAGAATAAGCCGCAGATATTTTACATTAATCGACATCTAATATTTAAACTTCTTAATTAATTTAATCCTTACTCTATTACAAATTTCTATTATATTCATTTTTGCGTAATTATCTGTAAAGGTGCCTTCTATTCTTTTCCCTTTTGGCTTTCTATGGTCATATCGTCTTTGGAAATGTTTCGATACTTCAAATTTGAACGAGATTACTTTATAAATACGAAACTGAGCATCTGAAGGATACGATCTTTCAAGTATTTCTCATATTCCGTGAAAATAGAAAAGTTTCCAATTCATCTTTTCTCGTTGTGTCCTCTCTCTTTTTCCTTCATTTTTAGTTCGACTCATTCTCTATTTGTTTTACTCTACTGTACCATGGATGGCCTTATTTGCTGCTTCTTTATCTTTTCCTTTGACTGTCTGCACGTTTCTTTCATTTCTATGCCAATAATAATCTGCAATTACCGAGCAATTAAATCCAACAGTCGATAATATTAAATCGAATCAAATAAATAGTTTATCTGACAACTAAAATACAAGAAATCATTTAAAACGGCCTCTTAGTCAGATTTTATTTTAATTAATATTAAACTATACTACGTTTCGCCTCTCATTTGAGACATCCTCGGGTATACTAAAAATAGATTTACAGTGCATTACATATGTTATGAAAAAATTTTAAACACAAAAAATTGTTCTAAATTACAAAATTTAGCTGTACGTGTAAATTAAAATAAAAACTGACAATGACGCTGTTTTCACTCATTTATGTCGAATTAATTTACGACCAAATACAGACTTATTTATTATTTAGTTGAACCGACTTTTAGTCACCATATTTGGGATATAAATCATATTGCAGTTGAATCTGCCACTTGAGACGGTCAAGGCTAGATTTTTAAACATTTGTTCATCAAAATTTAACATTACCAGAGGAAGCAACAAATATTGTGACGAAACGTCTGTTCAACTAAATAAAAACTTTGTCTGTATTTGGTCGTAAATTTATACGATTGTGATGAAAAAATCTTTATTAATTGATTTACAATCTATAATATTCTTGTAATCGATTTAATACTTTTTTCACAGAATCTGATCGTCCAAAATATTTATTTTTCCCTTCCGCATTACTTTGCCTTCTGTTATAATCAAGAGACTCATTTTCTGAAAGAAATTAAAATTCTGTCTTTTATTAAATTTGAATAATACAATCACTTCTAATAGAATACTCGATTTTTTTAAAAATCTAAAAACTACATTTCAGAGTTAGATTTTTACAATCAATTTCGTCTCCGGTACGATTTTTTAAAATCAATTGAATCTGATCGATCGTCTTTTTGAACGGTTGCCGACGGTACGATTTTTCTTTTTAAAAATTGATTTAATCCTTACTTCTTAAATGAATGGAGTTAACTCCAATAGTGCTGTCGCTTTATCCAGAAACTAAATTTCCTTGGACGGATTTCCACACTTATTTATTTTTATGCCATTTTCACTACCGCTTTTACATTTACGACAAAAAAATGGACAGAAATGATCGATTAAATCCCTATTATCTATTTGATTCAAATTTATATTATTTTTTCAAAATCTTTTATTATCATTATACGGACACTGAAAGCTGTAAAGATATTTATAATGAATCGACGTTATTTTCCTATTTTTTAAAAAATATTAAGGATGTATTTGATTTTACCATCGCATTGTCGTCTTTGCTTCTCACCCCTTTTGTTGATACAATACTTCCAGGGTTATACTTCTCTGTTTATTTATTTCTATTTTATTGTCTTAGGTTTCTTATTGTCTATAAGTATCATAAGTTCTCAAATTTTCAACTATTGTTCACCCGATGAACTCCAAATTTCGGTACAAACCGCGATGTTATCTTATTTTTCTGATTTATGATTTGTAAATGGTAATTTATTAAACTTATTTCTTGTTTGTTTTACTATTTTAATTATTTACTTGCCGTCTTATGAGATATATCAATATTGGTAAATAGCAACTCGGTTTGATTCTGACGACGAAGTTTTCGCGTATTGTCGGAACTTCTTCTCCCTTCCAGAAAGTTTCGCTGATTCTTTGACCTGTGTCGGATTAGAATCATCGTAACGGGTCGTGTTAAAATGAAACTGGTTTCTTATCGACGAATCGCGTAGTAATTGATAAAAAAAGTTCTGGTTCGTGCTGCTCCTTTTTCTTCAACATCAATTAATCTTTCAATTCGAAATCAAAAAAGGTCAAAAGACTTCTACGATCGTTATTCAGATGTCTACGCTGCCACAAAGTTTCAAATATCAATTGTCAATACGCACTAGAATCCTCTAATCGACAATTCTAGTACATTTTGAAACATAAGATTTGCGGCTACGTAAGGAAAGTCAATTAACATACATATATATTTCCTCTCTCTTGAATTATTGTCATCCGATAAAACTATAATAACCAGCTGTTCTAAGATAAAATAATGATTTTTTGGGTGTTTGGTGAATAGACTCGAGGAATTGTAACGGTCGGAAATAATTTTATTTTGATTAACTGGAACAAACAAAATGTGTAATTGATATCTTCCTTCTTTTGTTAAAATAAAAATGAGACCTTAATTATAGGTCTAATTGATTGAGTAATTTGAAAAAGAAATGTTCTCTTTTCTGACTTTTCGAACTCCGTGTACGAAGTTCATAAAACTTGAAAATTTCAAAAATAAACAGACAGCAAAATTTTATTGAATCCAAAGATGATGTTTGTCGAAACTTGACATTGTCTATTTCTAACTTTCATATCATCTTTGTATTCGCCGACGTTGACCGAAGACCTTACATCTCTTTGAAGTTATTTTATCTGTTCGTGGCGGTCCTTTTCTCCTCTGATTAATTATTTTATTACAACAGACGTTAAATATTCACCCTTTTAAACCGTAAAAAACTTATTACTTCATTTACAGAGCCATAAAATTCTTAAAGAAGTTTTAATTTTTCTTTACTTTTGTTTCTTTGGCTCTTAGGACATTGGATGAGGAAACTTTTGGAAACGTTCGAAATGTAGAAGACGGAGCTGTTATAATATGGAGGCTGTCGTTTAGTTATCTAAAGGATAGTTCTCATTAGTAATGAGACGAAAAATAGACAATTGAAAGCTTGTAAATTAATTAAGACACCTGTTTCACTCGCTCATTAAGTTTATAGATAAAGACGTTCAAATAGAAGGATGTTAGATAATATTATAAGACAGTCTGTGCGTCGTGATCTAAGTAAGTCATGAGATTAAATCTATTATATTTATGAAGACCAGAAGCGAAAATATGTTAATGCGACCGAGGATCGAACCCAGGAGCCTTCTAAACACAGTTTCCTGGTTTTCTCGGCGGAACTTCATTAATTGCTGCGTTTCTCCCAGTCTTGATTAATTATCATATTGAAATTCTTGATTCTGACCAACTACAACTTAATAAATCAATAACATGACATTATCTCCAATTAATAATGAGCAACGCGGCCAATTTGTCGGCAAAACAATATTGATATTTCTTTAAGACGTCTCTACAACGTTTCGTCCAATGTTTTGTGCACATATATACAGGCTTATACTTTTCAAAATTTAGCTGATAAAGTCCACAAATATGGACGAAACGTTGTACAAGTGTAAGTTATTAATGTCTGTAAGTTTAAATTAAAGTTTAAATAAGGCCAAAAGAGACAAAAAAGTATAAATGTCTTAAATAAATACCGGTTTTTCTGCTGACAAATTGGCAAGGTTTTTTTATTAAAACTATTGTTGTGTGTTGATTAATTATTATTTTAAAACACCTGTTGTTGGCATCATTACTAATTAAAACAGAAAAGACGGAAACCGTTATTAAAGGGAGTTGGTCTGATGGCGTCAGGGAAAGGAAACTAATTTTTCCCGCAAAGTGGATTCGACAATGTCAGTAATAATAAACTTTAAAGGGTTCGCCGTGAGGGATGGAACAATATTTAGATTTATTGTTATTTTCATTAAAACTACACAGACGAACACTATTATTAAAGAGGAGAGTAAGAAACGAATATAAGATCGAAATAAAATTATGCGACTCAAGTAAAAAAAGACAGTGTAAAGTAACTAACAAACAAACAAAAAAGTATACAGAACGTTTTAGACGAAGAAAATAATTATTTCTCGAGAATTATGAGTGAGATTTATCTGAGGCATAACCCTCGTGCAGCAATCAATGTTAAACATTACAGGAATTATTTGAACAAAATTTACGATACTCTTTTGTTGTAGTAGTTTAACGCTTTAATATTCTTCTCCATTGATAAAATTTAACGACCAAAAGCACTCATTGTTACTACATCATTTGGGCGGTAACCGTCGCTGGAGATGGTCCAGCGCGGCTCCAAATTCTTCACATGTAAATTCAATAATATTTTCAACTGAGGGAGTCAAGGAGTAAACAGGATGTATTGTTAAATTTTTAAGTTTTGACCCGTGTTTTATATATAAATTAAAAATTTGTAACATATAACTGATATTTAATTTAATGTAATATTATGTTTGTAGTAAGCCTGAGGAAGTCTCAAAAAGTAGATGAAACGTTGCTTTTGTGAATGAGTAGTGATATATTTAATGCTGACTTTTTGGCCGTATTTTTATTTATTGTAAATTTTAAAGTTAGAAAAGTTTGTTTTATATACAGAAAGTGTTAAAGTCATGTAATAGAATATTTTACGAAGCAACGCCTTCAAATATTTTGCAGGAATATTAATTTCTGCAAGGATCAAGAAACTTCTGTGCAGAGTAAAACAGCAGCAGCACACTTTTCAGTGATTCACAAAACTTTGTAGTTATCATTGTTGTTAACCTGTGGAGGAAGTTTAATATCTCTGAATAGTGGATACTTTTCTCGTAGAGAGCAAAGATTTTAGACATAGCTGAGCGACTGATTTATAGTCGCGTATTCCTGAAATTTGCCATTAGTTTGAAATAGATCCAGAGGAGTTGAAGAGTTGGAAATTTTCTTTCTTGGAGTCTTTTTGGCGGTCTGAACTTACCACGACCAGGAGAAGCTCGTGTCACGGAAGATCCACTGTTGGTTGTGAGTGAGAAGCTGGAAAGGCTTGACTGAGTCGTCTTAACGTGAGGGAGATCGCCGAGTGTTTTGTGGAATTGGTCGTGACTCTGGGCTGCTGCAACTTCCGGCTCGCGTTGGTTCTGCGTCATGGTGAAATCTATTGACCAATCGCATTTGTCAAGAGTTTATAATAGTTGACGCCTCCAGCCCGCGATTATCAGCGACAGCCATCGCCAGATCCCAGATTAGAAGCGAGCAACACCGCATACGAGGAGGAAGAGGAGGATGAGGAGGAGGAGGAGGAAGGTAGAGGAGCGACCTCATTCACACAACAACGACGTGTCGGGTCGGCGCGGACCCCTACTCGAAAAAAGGAACGACAAGAAGGCAATTATGATCTGTACACACCAAGGTCGTCGTCGTCGACGGGGAAGGAGGATACAAGTGCTCGTTTCTCCACCAGAATAGTCCAGGGAAGATCTCAAGACCACCCCGACTAATTTACTACGTTCATCATGCACAAACGTCATATATACATTTCTTGGGGTTTTTAAACTTTTTGCTTACATGAATGTATCTTGAAATAAAAATAGAAGTTCGAATATAAAATTTGTACGTATATTTAGACACATTCAAAAAGCTAAAAACTTGAAGAAATTTACAATACATAAAAAACTGCCAATAAGTCAGCATATAAACTTATCACTATTTATTTAAAGCGACGTTTCGTCTCCTTTTCAAAACTTTCTCAGTCGTACTACAAAAATAAAATTACAACACATTAAATATGGGTTCTATGTTACAATTATTTACTTTATATATTAAAAAAACATGGTTTAAAAGTTACAAATTTAGCAATTCATCATATTTACTCCTTGACTCCCTCAGCCGAAAAGATTATTGAATTTAAATGTGAAGAAATTTATTTACATCTTCATTCTACCTGATGAAGCTCCAAATTTAATGACGAAACCATCCTAGTTGGATACAGCTTCTGAATTGTCTGTAGCAAGTGGTCGTTTTATTTACCTCTATAAAAAAAAGATTACACCTCTGGAAGTTTCCGGAAGGTAATTGCGTTCTGATTTGCTGAAACGAAATACCTAATCTAAAAGAATGGAAGGGAGAGGGAGGAAGAGGGAGAGAAAATATAGATACTTTTGTCAGGGAAGGAACTCAATGAGGCAAGACGGAAACGAGAAACGCGACGACGTTGTTTCTACCAGGAAATGAAAACGTTCTGTGTAATAAGGAACAAGACGTGTAACTTCCTAGATTCAACGAAGATAAGGGAAACTTGAAACCCTCTACGAAGTTTCCTGCACCTTACAAAAAAAGAGTATCTCTGGATTAGATCACTTTTCATTAATAACAATTTCAAAGATAATAAGCAACAGGTTTATAAGCCTGTATTCCTACTACTCGATTCAAAATTATCGTCGATGAAGACAATTTATTATAATATTAATAACGGGTTTCTTAAATAACAAAGGATGTGTATTGATAATTTAATTTTTTGTTGCTCCAAAATATCTAAATTATTACTTACAAGCTAATCCAAAATTTTTAATTTAGCACTCAGAATCTTCATCAATAATTTAAATATTTTGGAATCTTTTAATTTAGCAGGAGTTCCAAAATTTTAATTTTTTACATACAAGCTGTTCAATAATTTTTGTTTTGTCCATACAAAATCTTGAAACATTTCCAAATTGGCATGCACAAGATTTTAAAAACTCTTAATTTTTTATGTTTATAACGTATTTTAAAAATTTCTATTTTAAATTGCGCAGGACTTTAGGTTTTGGTATACTCAAGATTTGTCACAAATTTACTTTTTATAACTTTTCCAAACAGTTTGGTCTTTGCACATACAGTACATATAAATAAATAATTTAATTATTGTACATACAGAGAGTTCCAAAAAAATTTATTCAAAATATAAGATGTGTTTAATTTTTTGTTTTTGAACAATTTAATTTGTTTTGTATATTCTACACGTTCCAACAATATTATTTTGTTCTAATAATTTTAATTTTGTATGTCCAAGGTTGTGTTGTAATTACGATTTCTATTTTAATATGTATTGGATGTTTAATTTTTTGCTTATTCTACATGTTCCAAAATTATTATTTTGTATTAATAATTTTAATTTTGTAAGTACAAGGTTTTGTTGTAATTACAATTTTTGTATACCAAGTGTTCCAAAATATCTAAACTACAGCTACTTATAAATGATAAAATAAAAAATGTTTTCGAAGAATTTTTAAATATTTTGGGATACCTGGTATAAAAAAATTTAATTACCACTAAATCTTGTATTTACAAAATAAAAATTATTAATACCAAATAATAAATATCGAACATCTAGAATACATAAAAATTAAAACTTTGTAACCCTTGTGTATACCAAAAGTAAGACGACTTCTACGTATTATAACAGAAATTTTTGAAACACTTTGTATACTTTCCAAAATTTAAATTTTATATTCTATTAGTACTGTAAAATGCAAAGAAAAAATTTGGAAAAATTATATTGCCACAAAACCTTGCATATACAATAATGAAAATTATTAGTAAAATACACCTGCCAATTTGAATGTGTTGCAAAATTTTGACTTTAATGTCTACAGAGAGATTTATTTTTGAAGATTCCTGTTTTTTTTAAAAAAAATTGCATATGTTACAGAATACTATTTTTATTTACAAACTGTTTTAATAATTGAGATTATTTGAATATGGGATTTTTGTGATGATTTAATTTTTTGTCCTAAATATCTGGATTAGCATTTACAAGCTGTTGCAAAGACTTGCTGTATAGGGAAGTGCACCACAAGTGCCTTCTAATTTGAATCGCCCCGTATTGAGGAGGAGGTGCAACAGGAGGATTCCTGACGGCCGGTGTGAAAGCGGAAATGGAATATGCTGAGGATGAAGTGAGAAGCGTATCGAAGCGGTGTCCGTGATTGATGACAATCCCCGGAGTGATTAACCCCGCTCGCAAGCAAGAACAAAGCGCTCATAAACTACAGAGAGATTGATTAACGTTAATCGACCGTAACACGGAGAAGTTGTTCGACGTGTCCTTCCGCCCTCATCAGGCCGTAAATCCGAATCTTCCACGGTGAAGACAACAGACACTGACTTTACAAACAATCTCTCCGTCTGTCTCGTGGGGGAATCGATTCGACGAGTCGTCGTTTCACTGCCCCCGGGGGCGGGGGAATTTATTATCGCCTTGTTTTATAACTGGCGATTGCAACTCGGTCACGCCATGTTCCTTTGCGTGCCGGGAATTAACACACACACACAAAAACTCGCTTCCACGACCAGACAGACAGAGAGAAACTCTCCCTCTCCCCCCTTCCTCCCCTTCCCCTTCTGCCAAGAAGTCGAAAAAGTAATAATAATGATAATAAAATGGCCGATGATTTACGGCCGCGAGTCTTACGCTTGTCTTACAATCCAATTCGTTTCAGACGTTAAATCACTTTGCATCTCATAAAGGGAGAAAACTTCCACAGTACGTTATAATACAGCCAGGCCACGAGAATCGTGGAAACTGAACTTCTTTGGTATTTAAATAAACCACTAAAAATAAAAAGGTTGAATAAATGATTTAACCAGCCTCTTTGTCAGTTTTATAATTTAAATATTAAATTACGACGTTTCGTCTCATATGAGACTTCTTCAGGTAAAAATCAGCTGTACATGTAACTTCACTCCATTGGATTTTCTTAAGGGGCATTTTACAGAGTGGTTATTAAAGTGAAATTATGGCCATTATATAAATGGTAATTTGTGAAAATATTATTTTTTAACCGCAGTTGTTATTAATTTGTATTTATTACAAATTTATATTATTTAGATCTTGTTAAATTGTTGATTTTTTATAAATGGTAATTTTTGAAAAAATTTTCCCTTAGTTGGTAATATCTTGAATTTATTGTCGTGCTTGATTTATTTTATTTAAATATAATTCGTAATTTAAAAAAATGTTATTTTTGTCTTAGTGGTCATTAGATCGGAATTTTTTTAAATCATGTTTTCGTTCATCTTTAAAATTATTAGCTCGTAACTTTTTATCATGTTTTTTTTCTTTACCTTAGGGGTAAATAGCTTTGTTTTTTTTGGAAGGGTCATACCATTATTTTTTTTATTACTTATTAAATACCCCTATGTAGCACCAATGCTTTTTATCTGGTTTATGTGTTTTTGTTATTTGCTAAAGTCTGTACAGGGTATTCCACTATTTTTTTAAACAATATTATGACGTCTAAGAGCATAATTCCCTGTTTGTAGAAGAGGTTAGACGTAAGAAGCCGAGGGCAAGGTCGGCCGACGAAGCGATTTCGATTTATCTGGTTCGGAACGCACCTCGCCTTGTTTTACGAGCCTCCATAAACTGGTTGTGCGTACGTGTCGCAGATTCCAGCTGGAAAGCCTTAAATGGAGTCCTTCGTCGAAACCAAACCTGCTCTCCTCTCATTTTCCAACAAGTGATCCCTCTCCCTGGATAAAATACTCTTGCTTTGTATTTTTTCCCACTTCAACTCTTGTCGCGTCCGTTGTTCTTTCTCCCTTCACGTGACACAACTCACGACACTGGTTCATCTTCAGACTCTCCTTCCATGGTAAAGCAACGAGATCGACCATCAAAACTCTTTTAATTGCTGAAGTTGTGGAATAGAAACAGGGAGGGAGAGAGATGCAATTGTTCCGGGTTGAAAGTAGAATAAGTTATTTTTTAAAAAATAGGACGCTATGAAATCAAGATATTATGGATTCCAGGATAAATAACCTCAGGGTAGTGGAATTTATGAGCTTTAATTGAAACAAGTAGGAATACCAAGGAAAAAATTATAGATATAAATGTGGATGAAGGGCAAAACACAAAGACGAACAAACAAGAAAAGGAAAGAGAAAATCGATAAGCACTTAAAAAACAAAGGAAAAAGGGGAAAAGGATAAATGTATAAAATTTAATTTTAAAAAAGGACAATAACCATGATGAATGCAGGTTAACAAAGAGACATCGTAGAAAAACGAGGAAATAAAACTAGATAATGCCTTACTTAGTTATTCGCCTTTTTGTTCGGTGGGATCGAGTACGCTTGAATTAATATTCTTGATTTTTCTGTTTATTCTCCTCGTTAATCCTTAAAATGAGAAGGTTTACTAGATTATATGTGGAAGATGTATTTTGGATGTTACTTTTTAATTTAGTGATTATTAGCTAGGGTATTTTCACAAGTGTTATTTGTCTGCCCTTTCAGAACAGTTATTTCATTATATTACTGGTGATTTGTTTGGAAGGGTTATTTTTAGCTTACTTGTTGTTAGCACGTAATTTTCAGGGTTAAAATTTTTACCTTAGTGATTAGATAGAAAGGTTATTTTTCCACCCTAACGAATATCAACTTGGATTTTTTATAAGGGCTATATGTTTACATAACTAGTGATTCGTTAATGCTGACTTACTAGTTTTAATGTAAAGGGTTGATGTGAGCGGAGGCCGATGGTGATGATGACCGGAAGCGTGTCCGCGAGGATTTGTAAGGGAGGCGAGGGCCGTTATGGATATTAATAGGGCAGCTGGGGCCAAGCTTCCTGCCAATCAATTGGTCGGGGGTCTGCACTGCAAATTACAGGCTGCCAACTGTCCCGGACCCGTTTTGTTTCAGCACCGAACAAAGACAGGGAGAGAGATGGGAAAGCAGCCTCCTCGTCTCTCCCGAGCACCTGAATCCCTACTCCAACATCAACTACAAATAGATCATTGCAAGGCGGTGACACAAAGACTATGCTTTGGAAATTAAAACTATTGTCGTGGTTTATTTCTTTCTCTCCTCCTTCACCTATATTATTCTTTAAGGGCTAACATTAACTGAAATAGGTAAAACTCCCAAGTTATCCTTATTGGGATTTTTATCTTTTCTACATATTCCCGTTGCTAAACTACGGCACATTTCCTATTTTTTCTTCTTTTTGACCAATGGAACCCTTCTACTAAATTTTCTTGTTGCTCGCGTTACATAACTATTTATTTTCTTGATTGTTTTCCTTTTTGATCGTGGTCTTTCATTACTGTCTTAATTTCACACGCATTTTACACGTCAACCTGCCTTCTTCCTTTCTTCTCTTGACTGTTGTTTTTTTTTCTCGTCTGGTTTATACTTTTTGGTTTCTCTTCATATTTCCCTATGTCAACATTATCTTTTTATTTCTAGTTTTTTTCTCTTTGATGGAAATAATTTTTTCATATTTATTCGAACTTACTTTGATTTTTCACTCATCCTTTTTTTGTAGTTTATCTTGTCTTAGTTCACTGGGACTTATTGCATTATCCTGTGCAATTTCCTCGCTTTTCTACGATGTATCTTTCTTTACCAGCCTTCATCCTGTCTTTTTCGGTTATTGTTCTCTTTTTAAATGAAATTTTATCCATTTAGTTTATTCTTTTCTCATTTCAGTGGTTATCACTTTTCTCTTTCCTTTTCTTATTTGTTCGCCTTTTTCTTTTTTTATGTTTCAACGTATTTTCTTTGTTATTCTTCCTTGTTTCTTCATCTTCCTGTTCAACGGAACCGTTTCCGATTTGTCTATCCTTCTTGGTTTTTTAATCGTGATAAGTATTTAATTACTTTCTTCCAATCACCCTTACTTTTCTTGGTTCTTTGTCTTTTTGTTCTGTGTGGTCGAGACCGCTTGAATTAATCTTTTTAGTTTTTTTGATTTCCTGCTTATTCTCCTTGTTAATCGCTTTACTTATTTAATTTCTTCATTTTTATTCTTGGTCAGTGGAATTAAATCATCTTAGTTTATACTTTTTCATTCCTCCACACATTTATCTTGCTAATCGCTTTCTACTTTCATATTAGTTGTTGGATGGGATATAATCTGTTTGTTTATCGCCATTCCTTTTTTAATTACTTTCTTCCTTCTACCCTTATCTTCTTCGTTGTTCTTTTTTTCAGTGGTATCTAATTCCTCTAGTTTATCATTTCTTTTTCTTCTCGATCTTTCTACCTTTTTTCTTTCTTAATCGCTTTCTTTTTATTTTTTCCTTTCTTGGCTGTACTATTTGTACGGTCGACCTTAATTCGCCTGACGGTATTATATGACGTTTTCTGAGTTATTAGGTCACGTAGTTATTTGGCGTGTTTGCCCAAAAAGAAGGCAAGAACGCCAAAAAACCGCAACCTAATATCTAGAAAATAATCATTAGCTTTAATTCGTCTGATTTACCATTCATTTTTCTCATTTTTATTTAGTTATTTTCTTTTCTTTGTTTATGAAACCTAATTTGTGTTGTTTATTTTTCTTGGTTTTTCTCAGCTTCTCAGTTTTCTCGTAGAAAGCCGTACTTGTTATTTTCTTTCTTAGCTGTTCTTTGTGTTCAATGGAGGCTAACGCTACTAGATCATCGTACTGTTGGTTATGTATGTTACGAGTGCACAATGTTTAAATAGGGGCATGAGGGGATGATCAATCAGGCCCTGGAATTTGGGCATTGCAAGGCATTGTATGTTGTTTGCGAGCGCCGCTGCTGCCTAATTAATTGCCTTCCCATAGAAATGTCAGTCGCCGGAACTTTCTCCATGGCAACGACGAGCCTTCCATTTTGCGTGTAACAGGATTAACCCCGGAGAGAGAGAGAAACAGAGGGAGAGAGAGAGAGAATTTCCGAAGATGGAAGAAGACGTGTCCGTGAGATAAAACACTTTGAGCCAGTTTAAATTCCTGTCTCATGCGTCGGTTCTCGTTAAAATTCTTGAGGCAGTATATATATGTATATGCTCACAGCAGAGCTTCAAGCGGTGGCGATATCTTACAATACAAGCCATCTTAAATCAATTAAAGCCTCCTTCTCTCTCTCTCTCTCTCTCTCTCTCTCTCTCTCTCCTGTTGTTGCAACAGTATCCTGGTTCACTGAGGGGGTTGGCTCGTGATGACGTCATCCTCACAGTCTTCTTCCTGATGTAAGAAAAAAAACAGGGTCAAGATTTTTGACAATCGAAATTTCTTTGAATATTTTCATTTCAGAAGTCAAAATGCTACAGGAAATTATTTTTAATCAACACCGAAATTTATGGACTTCATCGAAAGTGACACGAATAACCGAAAATGTTAAAAATAAAATGCTACGCAGAATTTCTTTCATTATGAATTAAAATTTTTTGTTTTCTGAAGTTGTTATGTAAACACCTAATACAATTTTTCGGACGAGTGAATCAAGGACTGAAGGACATAAATTGCTAAATTTTGTGTTTGATGAAGTCTCGGAAGGGAGACGAAACGTCGCATTTATATTAATTAGCAATAAAATTACATGCTCACTTATTCGTCGTCTTTTTATTTATTGTAAACTCATAGTCATAAAACTATGTACAAAGATGAAATTTTCTAAAAAAAATAATTAAAGAACTGTGGAGTTCCCTAAAATTGAGGGGCGAAACATATTTATGACTTTTGGTCATTCTTTGTGTTTTATTTATATTGTCAGATAATATAATTACTTTATTTATAAATTTATAATTATGTAAAAAATTTATTGTAACGTATTAAGTATTCAAGTTTTATAGATATAATCAATATTTAAAAAAAATCAAAGTAAATTCCTCGTAATCAAATACTGCTTATTTACTTTCTTCATTAATTAAAAACTGAAATTAGTTTCAATATTCAATATTTTTAATTTAGCTATAATGAATTTATTGAAACTTTTCGATTGTTTGGAATTAATTTCAATTGAATAAGTAAAAAAATGATTTGGATTATAAGGAATTTACTGTTACATTTTTGATTATTCAAATTACTTTTTCAAGAATGTAATATAAGATGATTGAACGAATTCAGTTTTCAGTTGGTTTCAATAAGGTCTCCCACAGCTATCGTTTGCATTCCATAAATTATATATGGGCCTCCCTTTTATTTATTTTTTCTCTGGTGAGTTACCAAAATGGAGTCAAAATTTGTACTTCTTTTCTCCTCTGCTTTTATGATTTATTATTGTCTCTCCAATTTATTTGTATTTGATCCAAATCATTCTGAATTTGTTGGCTATTTTTAGTTATTTGTATTCTATGTTAATTAATAATAGCGGCATAGGCTCTCTTTTTAATTCCACGAACCCTCGGTTGAGGCTTGCATCATAGACGAAATGCGAAAAAAGTTACTGGAAATTGTATTCCGATGACCTAAAAGACAGGTTATCAACTTAACGACACAAATAAGTATACAGATAAATAAACAAAGGATAATTTGAATCTAATGAATTTAAAAATACCCAAAAATAATACAATGTTTCAACTCATAATTGGTATAAAAGCGAGACCCAAATTAAATCAGTGGAAAAAACAGAAAAAACTGAGTGATTTTCTAAAATCTTATATATTTATATATTGAAATTAATTTCAACAATCAAAAGTGTCACGGTGAAGTTAGAGGTTCACTTGTTTAATGAAGATTAATTTGAATAATTGGATATTAAAGCTTCAACTTCAATAATCAAAAACGTCACGAGAAATTCCTTATAATATTTTCAGTATTATTTATTGAAAATAACTTTGAAGCTTTAATTAAGGAATTTACTTTTACGGAAGCTTCAATTTTGATTACCTTAAGAAATTGATTTTATATTTTGACTATACAAAATTTTATTGTCTGTAATCAAAAATTTTTTAAAGTACATTTTAATCAAAGATGAACATTGTAAATATTTTCAATAATAGGAAGTGTGGATATTATTACAAAGAATGAATTTTGTCAGATCAATGTAATACTTTCAGTGGAAGTAATTTCAATAATCAAAACATTATTTATAGTACATGAAATATAATGTAAGATACTGTAGCTTACTTCCAATTCTTAGTTCATGAAATTTGCTTTCATGATTGAAGTATGCATATAGAGCGCTTCAAAAAGTTACTTTCTAATTTGTATATTTTTTATATTGCATACTTTCTTTCTTGCTTGCTTCCTCCCTTCCTTCCTTTCTTTCTTTTGGTCGAAACGTATCTTTCTATTTTCATGAGCTTTAATTCAGTTATTATAGTTGTTGTTACATTTAGATTATTTAGAAATTTATCGGACTGAGTTAGTTATTCTATATTATTCTTATCATCAGTTAAAAAGGAGGGTTTCAAACCTCAGCGATTGTCTCGCCTTCAAGGTTTATTTCATTTTACAATTTCTTTGACAAATATAATGTTGAGACATTGACCGTTTACGGTTGTGGAAATTGTGGGGTGAAAGTCCCACGAATCATACATTTCGCGTCCATGACAATATAAAAAACAGGGAAGATAAGGAGTTTAAGAGAAGCCTCAACATGAAGACTTTATCACGGTTTTCTGTCTTAACGACGAGAGACTGTGCAAAAATAATATACTGTAACTGTAAAACGAAATTTGATGTTTCGGTGATTAGCGGGTGACTTTACTTCCGTTTCTCTATTTCTTACAAACTTTTTTTCCCAAATGAGACCATTTTTGATTTAAAGGAAAATGGATGTAAAAATCATTTTTCGACCATTCCTTTTCTTTTTGCATGTAAGAAGTGAGTTTACAGATTAGGGAGTTCTTCGCCGCAGTCAGTTGCTTTGAGGGAAACTGGTTCTCCTTGCACAGTGTTAATTTTCCCAATCCATTTCGAAAGCGCGCCTTCCCGATCCTGTTCTTTGCTATTACTCACTCACTCGTAGAAACGCGACTCGGCACCCGCTGATGAAATAATCATCTCTCTCTCTTCAAGGCTACATTCTTCTTCCCTCCTCCTCCGGATTCAAGAAATGTGGAGAAGGAAGGTTTTCTCTCCCTCCCCCCCCCTCTCTCTGTATCGTTAACTTCTTTGTTTTACTATGGTGTGACCACGCCTTCCTTCCAGCTTTGTTTTTGTCCCTGCCGACTTTCCGGGAAGGATGATCCTTGCAGACCGCAACAGAACTGACTGGTTTTACCAGTCCGCACGAGTTACCACCCCAAACTACCCAACAGCGTCCCCTCTAGGTCAGTCAGCTCCGTTCAGCATATATATAACGTCCACCGTTTCCATTCCGTATCCTTCTAAAATTCCAAAGGAAAGAAAATTGCCGTAGTAAGTGAAGTAACTTGTTGAAGGTAGTAAGAAGAATAAACTTGATTGGCTACCCTCTGCACGTGTGAACATCTTCCCTCATAAAGTGGAATATTCCAGGATCATTTGCAACTATTACGTTCTGTGAACCGATCTGAATTGCGTTATTCCTTCTCTCAGAGCTGAACAGGATCCTAGTTGAATTCCCTTAACATATTTATTATTGCACTGTCACAATGTAATTCCAAGGTTTCGTTGAGTAATGTCGTCCATATTTTTATTTGTCCTCGATGCAGCACCCTCAACCATACACTAATCAACAGTTCCCGAGAGTCAGCGTTTAGCGGTGGTCAATGAAGATGTACGAGTCAAGTCGTTCCAAACAGTTTGTGACGTCAGGGCTGCGTTTCCTCAGCGACTCAATCGAGAAATTTATTACTTCCGTGGAAAATATACACACACGCGAGATAAAATTTAAATATATAATTTATTTTAACGCATACAGCCTCTGTCTCTGTGTCAGAGCACGGGCCTGATTGTAACTGCTCACCTTCTTACTATGGGTAACACATTTTTAATAAATTATTTACCAAAATTCTATTAACCTCCTTGACATCATAAATCGTTATACTTTGTTTCCATCCTTCTTACCCGTGGTAGTTACAAAAATCTGTCATCTTTCATCTCCTGACTCCAGAAATTCTTAAGGTACATTTCATTCCTTTTCTTCTGAGGGAAAAAAACCTTTTCTGATTAATTAATAACTAAAAAATCTGTTGACCTTCGTTACGCCATCTTGGGTCTCGTGACGGCGAAAATTTCTTAAATTTATTTGTTTTCTTCTTAACCGCGATAAACCCCTTTTATAATAAATTAATTATTAAAAATCTTTTCTGACGCCAAAATTAGTAAGCTTTATTTCTACCCTTCTTAGGAGGTAATAACATTCCGAATAAATTAATTTTGTAATATTTATCTGTTGTGACTTCTATAAATTTTGAAAATTTATTT
Organism: Eucriotettix oculatus; assembly: GCA_034510155.1. Classification (NCBI taxonomy): domain Eukaryota; kingdom Metazoa; phylum Arthropoda; class Insecta; order Orthoptera; family Tetrigidae; genus Eucriotettix; species Eucriotettix oculatus. The sequence continues at coordinate 19,945,585 of CM067381.1, forward strand.
CTTTCCGTCTTCTGATGTTAATTTTGTATCTTTCGTGACGGACAACCTTTTTAAATTCAAGTAAAAAGGGAACAATAATTATTTAAATTCTTCATTTTAGTTCTCATACATTCACACACTTATTCGTTAAAAGTGATCGTCAATTATAAAACAGGGAGAGATTTCCTCTTTTTCGGACACATTCATCCCTTACTACAACACGAGAAAATCTCCCCCCGTTCTATAATTGACGATCACTTTTAAGTAATAAGTGTGTGAATTATGAGAACGAAAATAAAGGTTTTATATGATTATAACTTTTTAAACTATATTTCTTCCCCTTCGTGTTAGTAAAAAGTCTTCCAGAGTTTGAAGAATAAAATTGATCAATGTGGAGAGTGCGAATGAGAAGCGACGGTCTCCTTTTCTCATCCATGTTGGTGCGTTGGCGTCAGTTGGTGACACTGTACATAGTTTTCCCTGTTTTCCGTTCGTATCGTGGAGAGAGAGAGAGAGAGAGAGAGGAGGAGGATGGCAGGGTTGAAGAAGGGCTTTGGTCGCGTGACGGACCCCCGACAGTGCTACCAACGCTCATCACGGCTACTTAGGCGCAGGTGAAGTTACGGCTTTGTTTTCGTTGCGAAAGCCATTAGTCAAGTAGCGTAATGATAATGGCGGCCGGAGCTGGCAATGCCTATTACTCACTCGCTCGCTCGCCAGCCTCGAGCTAGGAAATTCTTTGTCGTTTAATCAAGTCACGGTTATAAAGCGCTTTCCCATTAAATCCTGATGTATTCTTACATCTTCACAAACACACGTGACATTTGCATTTCTATAGGCTCACGAATCTGGACTGGACCTGACCGCGGGAGAAATTACTTCTTTCCCTTTTTTTCTTCTCGGTACGCGATTTGTTGGAACTCAACGTGGATCCTGTTCTGCTCTGGCAGAAGGAAAAGTCCTCCTATTGACGCAACCCAGTTCGATTCGGAGAAGGTCAATTTCCCTAGTAGCACTGCAAACATCCTTCAGGGTGCAAGTTTCTAAATGGAGAAGGTGAAAACTAAAAAGATTCATAAATAACAGAATAAAGTCAAAAGTTTCCTAAATTTCTCGGAACAAAGTTTAAAAGGAAAGGAAACTTAAACGAATAATGTCAAAGGTCTTGTAAGAGGCTCGGAAAATATTTTAAAAGAAAAATAAATTAATAATGTCAAAGGTCTCCCAACATTCCCGGAAAACAGTTTAAAAGATGAGACTTTTATGAATAATGTCAAAGGTCTCCTAAAATAGTTCAAAACCAAATATTTCAAGCCCATCATCCAAATCTGAAACTGGCGTTACTGTCTGTCATTAATTATAAGTGAAATGAATTACAGAATGTAGACGTTCCGTTACCTTCCTCAGGTATTTCTTTCAAGTGGCTATAATATCCTGTCATTAAAAACACGACGCATTCAATTAATAAACACAACAAAAAACTTGAATTAAAACCGTGGTAGTAACAGAGAGAGAAAAAACCTGAAGAAGGTGCTAATATGTATACAAAACGTCGTTATTCTCTGTTCTAAATTAAAAAAGGGTTTAAAAATTTGTTTTATTAATTAGCAACAGACCCCAAGTAAGAACTCTTCAAATAAATCAAACTTTCTCTTCATGTGGTTTATCTTTTTTTTTCTGTATTGCCTTAGACCCTAAATGAATTATTCGTGGATGTTTCCCCTGCAATGTTCGTCGTCTTCAACCCAGTTAATGACCAGATTAATGATTCACAAAAGAATGTTTCGATGTATATTTGTATCTGCTTTTGAATTAAAAAATAATAATTTTGACTAAACGTTAAACAGGAAGTTCCAATTCTACGTCTGTTATTGATTAATAAAAGTAATTTTTCAACTTTTTCCAGCAGACATTTCAAATAAAATATGAACGACGTTTCAGTGTACATTAGCTCCTTCTTTAGGTTTTTCGTTCTGTAGAAGACATATTTAAATAAAATTAGATTATTTTTGCACAACAAAAATTTTAATTTACCAGTAAATGCATCTAACTGTATGTCTTCTGCAGAAAGTAAAAACTGAAGCGGGCGCCAATATACACCGAAACGTAGTTATTCTTTAATTTGAATAAATAAATTTCTCTGGAAAAAAGGTCAAGAATTACTTTTACAAACGTAATACTCTCAGACATTTAATAATTTCACAAACTGCCGAGAGAAACGTCTGAAAAATTTTAAGTTGGTCAAAGTATATGTAGTGTCAAGGAGCGGGCTGATATAATTAGAAAACTGTGATATTAATTGAATTAAGCTATTTAACGATTCAAATGAAGGTCCTTCGCAAGGGGAAAATAGATTTGCTATACTCTTTGTAAGAAGCGTTTTCAGACGAGTTTTCCTTCGTAAAATAAAATAAAATAGAAAAATCTGGTAAAATCGTTGAATGGTGACATGTGGAGCGGTTTTCACTTTCATCGTTTAACGGACCAACAAGGAAATAGAATAGTTGTTCTTTAATATTTTTTATGATTAATTTATAAATTCATATTACGTTAATAGTAATTATTGTAGGAATTTTCTCACTGTGGTTCTTTCATTTTCCTTAGTCTTGTCCTCCGTTCTCCTCCTCCTCACCTTATTCCCCACCCGGCATGAGCATGAGCGAGAGTTTCTGTTTCGCCAAGCCTCGGCCGATGGAGGAATCATCCCTTTCATAATTTCCTTCCCGTGTGAAACCCCGAACCTCATCCCGGAGTGTGTGAGTGAGTGTGTGTGTGAGGGCGTGCTGCGTGTGGATGGAGGAAGATGTCTTATACCTGAAAGGGAAGTGCCGACAACACCAGAGGAAGGGAAAAAAAACAGGAGAGGGAAAAGAATCGCCCGCGGGGGAGAGGGAAAAGGCCTTCGAAAGGAGGAGGATTTATGTGGCGCGTGGGGCGTGTCCGAAGACAGGGGTTCAAAACCACCAATCACATACCTACAGATCAAACAACACAGGCACTCTCGGAAAAATTACCCGTTTAGAAAGAGAGAAACGAGGGGCTGGAGGGAAAGGGAACTCGAAAGAAATACTGGGCGAAATTACAAAGGGGGAAGGGGGGGGACAGAAAATAGAGACTTAGGCTGGAGAATCAACCGGCTGCTTCACACTCGATCACTTCCAAATTTTTATCGTAATGTAACAATAAAAGGGTGTATGTATGGTTTTATATTTGCATGTTAGCATATTTATTATACACATTTAAACGTGTGGACTGATTTCCACAAAATTTGACGTACGAAGTAAAACACTGTGTGGGGATAACAAAATCTGTAGCATTAACTTTGAAGAAATTCTGACTAAAATTAATATAAGCGAACGTTTAGCCCTCGAATGTCACTGACGTCACCATGCATTAAAACAAGGAAAACCGCCTCACTTAATTCCACACAATATGGCGTCTATATGTCTACAGTCAATAGCTCACAACTGATCAATAGTATCCTGCAAAATTGGAACAAACGGGAGGATGATGATAAACAATACGAAACATTTTTTACGTGAACGTAAGTTCGTATTTTTAATCCTAACCACCTTTTAACATGCCATGGATATTCACACAAAGCTCGGCACATGCTAAACTCAATATCCAATTGCATCCTGCAGTACGAGCTTAGTGAAATATTAAAGGGTGACAAAAAACCGTAGGTACGATTTTTTAAGATCGTTATAATTTTAATAGACTTGTCTGGTTTATTTTTGAAAGTTGGTAACAGGCTTTACCAAGTTCTTTAAAACGAAATATTGAGGTTAGAGGTTATCCATATGAGTGGCTTAATGCGTGACAAAAAATAATTGGTGAATATTTTGACCACTTACAGAAAATTATACTGCTATGGAAGGACGTAATGAAAAGATTTTTCCAAACCAATTTCTTGTGATGTTTCTACAAATTTTTGGCGTGCTACGGGGAAAAATTCTCTTGGTCTAAATAAACATAAGGGTAAAAGTAATGGTTAATGATTTAGGGAGGAAAATCAGAACCGTTGCACGAGTCCGTCGTAGGGTGGAGCGCCTCAGGGCACCGTAGGGGCTTCTGTTCACGATACAGATAATCTTTTTCTATCTACTGGGGCAATAAGTCGTCATTATTATTTAGATTAAATGACGTTATATCCTTTAATTCCATTAAGATGGAGGCAGTTTTGTGGATTATGTAGTTGTTGCGGCTCACCTGCCGAAAGCAACAAGGATATTATTATATCATTAGATATCAGCTAATACAGAATGTTTACAGCTTTGTATTTTGTTCTCAGTTTAATAACCTGTAAATAAAATTTCGAAAACTTATTTTTGCTAATTTTATTCCCTCTAATTTCAGGTGAGTCGACTTCAACAAACAATGAAAAGAAAATGGGGAAAATTTCCATCGCCTGGGTAAAAAGGTAAATTCTTCCTGCACATATATATTGCCTTGTGGCACTCCAGATCTGAATGGGAAAGAAGTCAGACTTTTCTGCGTTTACTGTAGTTTGGAACTGTCTTTCGTTCAAACATGATTTCAGGCGGTTGAAGAATGCTGTTGGTGAAAATATACCGCTGATTTTATAATTTAATCCTGGGTGGTAGGTTTTGTCAAAAACACTCCCCTACAATAGTGGTTATTTCCAGAAGTTTTATTTATGGTTTGCGTAATTCGGTGAATTTGTATAAAACCATAACTGGTTGTTGTTTGTTGTTCTGGTATCCAGGTTCGTCAAGACGAATTTTATGTACTCTGTGAAACAACAGTCCAACTATTTTTTTAATTTTTTTGACAGTCAAGTTTAAGAGGTGACAGTTTTATCTCTTCCTGTTTTGAAAATCCTCCTCTAATTGGAATGTAGACAACCGCGTTCCCCTCATCACTTGTTCCCTCGATGACCTCTGCTTATTACTACCAACAAGGGACAAATTCGAAATCTCTAAACAAGGTAAACTTCCCTTCAAACAGCTGGGAGGCTCTTCTTCTGATGACGTCACGGAGCTTCTGTTATATGCGGCAGGGGCAATGGATTTTACGGACCGTGGAGAAGCTGCATCGAAGGCCGTTGCTGCAAGTGCGCACGGGGTCCAACATCAACAGACGATGACGTTTCAATCGCAGCGCGGGAAACCGTCATATAAACCTGCGACGTAAATGGAGCAAGTGGCCTTGTAATGCGCCATTTCCTCCGCTCGGCGCGGACACCATACAATATCAAGGACGAAATCACAAGTGCTCCTCGCACAATTAAGAAATAGTGCAAGGTGAACCAAACCCAGCCAGAGAGACGTCACAGTGACATTAGGCATTCAGTTAGGATTCCGCCGCGGTAATAACCACAGGTACGTCGCAGCTTCTCTTCCGCGGACCGCAGACCTCGGTGACGTCATAAAACTCGCAATATTCCCTCGTCCTAGTTTGAAAACTCGAGATCAACAAGCTATATCAATAAAAGGCAATGTAAGGCAGCAGGCTTCTGGTTCATATAAGCAGATATTGCACGAACACAATGCGAGTGCGAGTTATAAGGTGTTCTAAAATGATGATTCAGAATACGACTCCGGCACCCGAGACGGATTATTTTGTAACTAAAGGCCCATCCGAAATATATAAAAGGAAATGGAGCTTCGTTTCATAAACCAAGGGCAGTGGGAGAGAGAGACAATGTTTATTTTCTTGTAAATTCAGAAAGGAGGAAAAAGAAAAAACTGAAGTCGACGTCGTCAATATGAATTACTGCTCACAGGAGTTTTCCTGTTTTATGCTCTTTTGCCGGTGCTTTATGCTCTTTGCGCAACATCGTTACCGTAATTACTCGCGAGGCTAATAGACATTGTGGAAAAGGCAAACTGTTATGAGAGGCTTACGATAAAACCTCGTAAAGACAGTCAGTGATGCAAGTTCATCTATCTCTCTCCCTCTCTATCTCTCCCCCTCTCTTTATCTATCTCCCCCGCCACTCTTCCCATATCTCTCACTCTGTCAGACCAATTTATCACTTTCCATCTACCCCCTTTTTTTAAACTGTTTTAACTATTTTTCTTATACATTTATCGAGCGTGAATTTTAGTTGTTACCACTATAACAACACTTTTACTGCTCAATTATTTTTTGAAACGTTAACAGACAACAAGCATTAAAACAACGCCCGTCATATTGAAGGGACTAAAGACGAGTTCAGCAGTGGCTGTGACGTCATCGCCAATGCGGGACGAAAATACCTCTACCTAGATATTTCCTTATTTATTAGTAAAATTTGCGGCTGAAATGAAGGGAAAAAGCCTATTGTAAGTTATTAATAGTTTAATTAATAAATAATAAAATACTCTTGATGTAACTCTGCAACTTTTCACGGAGTGGATGTAACGTCACTGGTGACGCAGACGTAGGGTAGGAAAACTCCAAACCCGGCGATTTTCTTTCATTTTAGAAGGAATTTTTAAAATAAATTTTTATTTAATTATCACCAATAACAAATGACCGTAACCCTTTCTGGACCCAAAATTATCAGCTTGTGCATGTCCATTTAAAATGTAAGTTTATTGTATTTTCTTTTTAAATTAAGTGTAATTATACTTTTTTATATATTAACGGAATATTCTCTATTAATATTTATAATAAGTTGACAAAAGTATTTGGTCTAGTTACCTGAGGAAGTCCACAGATCTGGACGAAATGTTGTAGAGCTCTTAAATGAATTTCAACATTGCTTGCTGACAAACTGCCTTAGACTTATTTTTGTATGTTAGTCTGGATTCAGTATATCCCTTCATTATATACTTTCTGGGCTTCATCACATGATAACGTCGTTTGAGGGAAGAAATGTGTGACTTTAAATTAATTTCCAATATAATTTTTTTTTGCATTTACGTAATTTCAAATAGTTTTGATCGCTACTGTTATTTATTATTATTTTTGTGTCTCTGTCGTTTTAAAGTTGGCCACACTATCTCTCTGTGTTAGAGTGTTTCTTATAGTCCTGTATGGTTCGTCTTTTACCTTGAATATACCTTACCGGCTTCTCTGGGTTCATTTATAGTGAAAATTGCTTTTAAAGGAAAATTTCCGGGCCTGGAGTTTTCCTACCCTGTCGTCGGAAGATGAGTTCAGCATCACCAGTGACGTCACATCTACTCCGCGAAAAATTTCCGAGTCGTATTTATTAATTAAACTATTCAGTTACTCATTGGAAAGAAACGCTGCGTGAGAGGCTCCAGCAGCGGCTTCCAGTGTTTGTGTGATACAGGAGCTACCGATGGCTAATTTCGGGCTGACCTTTGAGTTCTCCGCGGTCGGAGGTCGCGGGCTATAAAAGACGCGGCGGCCACGAGGCTTCCATAAAGCCTGGAAAAGAAAAGAGAGAAGAACCGCCACTACTTCCTCCTCCTCCTCCACCTCCTCTTCCTCTTCCTCTTGTTGTTGTCGCGTGGAACAGGATCACTCACGTCTCGCCCTCTCTGATCGACAGACTCCCTCGTCGGCTTCGAGACACAATAACGTCATCAAATTATAATGGTGCGGCAATATTACTGATGTTCCTCATCTCTTAGAATAAGGCGAAACCCCCTGATTAACAACTCGAATAAACAAACAGGTATCTTTGTAAACGGCCACAACGTTTTGGTCAGGGTGAAGGTCTGCAAACCCCAAAGAATTAGAGGGGTGCGAGTTTGTACTAATGAAATGATTGTAAGAAGGGTTACCGACGAGGCATTTTGTCGGACATCGGACGACGTCGTCGGTGTTGGGAGACAAAGCAGCAGCGGCGGCGGCGGCGGTGGCGCAGGTGAAAGCGCTCTCTGGCTCTGCTTTACGGCGGTGACAAGGTCAACTCCACCAACAGTTTCCCTCCCGAGGGACTCTCTCAGGGGGTCCTGGCGCCTCGCGAAATTTCCGCTGTGACTTGGCAACGGCCGCCATTTCTTCCTTGCGACTCGACGTTGAAAAGAGTCAATATTTGGCGCGGCATTCCTCATGCACATGGCGGCGGCTGAGAAATCCTTGCGACCCAACCGAAACCACACACGAACGGCCAATCAGCAACGGATTGACCACGGTCACCAGCTTCTTGAGGAACGGAGACTCCCGAAACCAAACAAGCCTCAATCACATATATACCGTTATGTTTGTTTTCGGATTTTATGCTCTTATTTCCTTGTGAGTGGCTAATTTACTAGAAAAAACTCAGTTTAAATTGACAATGACGTTTCGGTACCATTTTTGTCTGGTACCTTCATCAGAACTGTCCACTCTCCGTACTAGTTTACCTCCGTGGTCGAAGACTCAGAATGATAGTTTTACAATTAAATTTAATTCATGACAGTCGGGTAATAGCTCATGAAGATTGCACAAATTGGTACCGAAACTGCATATTAATTGTATTTGATAAACTGTCTGTTATCGATGTTCTTGAATTTCAAGAAACCTTCGGAAGTGATTTGACTTCTAATAAATCAAGGAACGTTTCGTGCACCAAACCTGAAGATGATGGAGACGGTTGAAGTAATTACCCGTTTATGAGATCTCCTCACTTCCTGAAATGGATCACTGTTGTTGAGGGACAGGATATTTGTTCCACAGCTTATGTATCTTGTATTTTGTGGATGAAGGAACAGGCAGGATCGCTCCGGCAGATTGATGAAAAGGAAAGTGAGTGAGATGAGGCAACGTTGCCCAGGTAAATGAGCGAGAGAAGTGGGTCAGTGGCCATTCGCCTTATCTGGGAAGCGAGACAGACGACTATCAGCCAAGGTCACGCCGCGACGTTCACGGCTCCTCCTGAAACAACAAATATATCCGTGAGCGACCAGTGAGGAGAGAGACGTACCACACACACACACACAACCCACCCCCACCCCCACCCCACCCCGGAAGATCATTAAACGTGTGAGTCATTAGCTGGAGAGAGGGAGGAGTGATTGATCATCATCAAGGACCTTCAGAGAAACCACAAGAGGAACGTAAGCACCATGGAGTAACGACCATAGTTGATATAAATAAGGATTAGACACCCGGAAGAAACGAAACCAGGCTTTGAGCATCCAGAAACTGAAGCGATGAATCACAGAAAGGACACAATTAAAATCCCTGGCTGACTCGGCAACATTATAAAAAAAATGAAAGTCTGTCAAAGAACTGAAACGAGGCAGGGGGATTCTAAAATCTCACACTGGGAAATAAAATGAAAAGACGGCGAGAACCCAGGAGAAGTCACACGCTATGGAAAGGAGGAGGAAGAGAGAGAGAATTCAGGTCGACCTTAATCGCCATCGAGGAGCAGCACAACAGGCCTCGATTACTCAGGAACTCAAGTAGCAATTGATATATAGAAAGAAAAAAGGAATTAAAAACTGACTGGTCACCATCATGAAAAAGGCATTGGCTGTTGATGGATTTGAAAGGGGCCAGGAGTGGGGATTGAAGAAGAAAAAGCAAGATAAAATTTTAACTTCTGCGGAAAGAATATTCATCATCTTCAATGACCCTAGAAGACGTAGAATTTTGATCATCTAGAAATGGAAGCCTGAAGGGATTAGGATGAAGTGATGCTGGAAGAAGCAAGGAACGCAACTCGCGGACATTAAGCTCTTTTAATGAAAAGACATCAGGGTTGTTCAGCATTACACTGAAATCCAATGAGATTATCCGGACTGCCTGGACAGGAAAGAGATAACAGTATTGATCAATTGACAACCACTGAGGAAACCTGTCTGTCTCGACTGTGGAGGGAATGAGAGAACGTACATGTCTCGGAAATGGCTTCGACCGTCGACGAATTGAAGTAAACCCAAACTTTATCGAAACGGACAAAGGAAAGTAGAAGGAATGGTGGTTAACAGGAGAACAGGATTGACTGATCATCAACAAAGACAAAGAACGCGATTAGGATCTGCAGGAAACTGCAGTAAATGATAAGTGATAGAAGATGGACGCGGACTCGTCTCCAGATGGCGCGCAGGGTCGACCGTGATAAGGGAAGAAGGAGGACAACGTGGGAAGACGTTGTTCAAATATGACGACGCAGAGACAATGGCCGTAAAACAGCGCCCGCAACATAAACGTAGACGTTATTTAGCGAAAAGAAGTCGTAAAGGCGCGCCACCGTCGTATAAATAATTCGATGATAGTTTGATGTCGGGCTGTAAACATCAACGACGAATCCAGGGTGGGGAAATTTCGGGGGATTTATATTATTGGTCTCTCTCTGTCTCTCTTTCCAGCAACATTGTCTCAGCGTCTGAACGGGAAAGGAGAAGAAGTTCCATTTCGGACGCGGCGTTGTCGTCGTAAATGTCGTTGCCCTGACAGGCTGCTGTAAAACAACCAGCAGAGGCTCGCTCGCACTTTATAATCTCCTTCCAAAACACGCGGCAACTAACACCAAATAAAAGTATTACTGCAAGATGCGCGGCTCAATAGAACCACCTTACTCTCTAAAACATGCTTGTCTGACTTTAAAATTTTCAATAAATAAAACGACGGCCAAAAAGTCAGCATTAAATATATCACTATTTATTCCTAAAACAAACGTTTCATCTACATTTTGAGACTTCCTCAGACTTTTACGAACAATAAATTAAATATGAGTTCAATGTCACAATTTTTTAATTTATATATAAACAAGTATGGATAAAAAGTTAAGCAATACTACATCATTTCGACCGTAAACGTCAAGGGCTCGAGATGGTCCATGCGAGATACCAAATTCTTCACATGTATATTCAATTATCTTTTCGGCTGACGGAGTCAAGATGTATTGCTAAATTTCTAAGTTATTATCCATATTTATTTATATAAATTAAATAACACAGAACTCATATTTAATTTATTGTAATATTGTTCGTAGTACGCCTGAGGAAGTCTCAAAATGTAGATGAAACGTCGGTTGATATACTTAATTCTGACTTTTGACCGTCTTTTTATTTATTATATGACTTATAAGTAAAATTGTGAGTTTCATCTGGCTTCAGAACAGAATTAAAATTGTACTGGGCCGGAGTATTTATGATATCAGTGTAAGTATGGTAGTTATTGCTCATAATTGGAGTGAGGAAAGGTGGCAAGGGGGAAAGGGCGGAGAAGGGTCGAGTCCGTTGGAGTGGTCTGACCGGCCGGCTTCATTGACTCTGCGGCGGACGGTCTCCAGTTCATTATCACGACAACCACTCCTGAAAATTCTCACCCTCCTGGCGTGTAACGGGTCTGAAGTAGCCATTATGGCGACAAATATATCGCTAAAATTGATTGTGTGAGGCCCATGTATGTCCTTTCAAATGGAAAGAGAAAGTTGTTGATACCTCACACAGTTTACTTCATTCCATTTCAACATAGACCAGCTTGGTTAAAAACCCCTAAATACATAAATTTTGGGTCAATTTTAAGAAGATTTTCTCTGGCTGCTGTAACCCAATTTCGTGAATGTATCTACTTTATTAACATATATTATTATAAATAATTTTTGTTTATTTTTTATAATTGAAGTGAGACAAAGAGATAGAATATTATTTAATTCCTGTTTAGATAGCAAATCTCTGCTCAAACCAAGTCATTTACAATTATGACTTGTTGTATAATTGCATCTTAGGTTTTACATCCTAAGATATACAATTTTGCTCTTTCCCACTCAAATTCCTTGATGAATCTAACTGATCTTTATTCACAGTTCATTTTCTTCCAAATTATCGATCTTGCCATGTTGAAGTATATTTCCATTCTTTTCCAAATTACAATACCAAAAAACGTATTTTCCCAACTTTCCTCACCTCCTCAGTTCTTTAATTAAAACAGAACAATAATCACAAAAATTTCCTATTGCTACCGAAACGTTTTTTCGGGCCCGGGCGTTTCATGATTGTGCTGTAACTTCTTTTCCGTCCCAGGACATTTCATGTTGCTGCTGTAATTTTTTTTTCGGCCCCGGACATTTCGTGTTGCTGCTGCAACGTTTATTTTTTTGGCCCTGGACGTTTCGTGTTGCTGCTTCAACGTTCGTTGTTGCTGCCCCGGACGTTTCATGTTGCTGCTGTAACGGTTTTTTTTTCTGCTGCTACGTTTTTTTCGGCCGCAGATGTTGCAGCAACAACGTGAAATGTCCGGAACCGAAAAAAAAATTACAGCAGAAACATGATTTTTTTTGTTATATTTCAATTAAAGACCTGACTGAGTAGGTCCCGGAAGTAGGGGGTATAAACTTTTTCAATTCAAATTCCATTTCCGACTTTTAGCCAATCTTTGTGTTTTATCTGTATTAACAAGTCACATTTATGTATAATACGAAAAAACGTCAGAATTAATAATTACAGCGTTACAGAAAGAAAAGTTACAAAAAATAAATTAAGTTTCCCGTGACAGTTTTACACAATTGTAAATGAGAAAACGAAATAATTTGGAAGTTAACTATAAGTATTCGTTTAAATCATTCATCACATATCAGCCAAATATTTACTAATGTTACAGTAATTCAAACCACAATACTTTTATTTTTCAAATGCTTTCGGTTACGTTAGCCATAATCATCTGGAAATAATGTAAAAATATGAAAAATCTTTGAATTGTGATATGAAAGTTTCTATTTGTGCAATAAGCACATTATTTCAAGATGATTATGGCTAATGTATCCTAAAAATTGTACTGTTATTGTTAATTGGTTTGATTTACTCTGATATTAGTGTTTGATCTGGAACAGTATATTTTAAATTAAATTTATAAATATTTACCTAAAACCAAATTTTAAATATCCCTTTAATTTTTAATTATTTTTGGATAAATTATACAATTGTCAGTAATTTTGGTACAAAACGAGAAAATATGTTAAAAGAAATTGATTTGCTTACATACGCGGATATTGACCAGCGTGATTATTAAATAATTTGTAATAGTTTAATGACGTGACGACTCCAGAGATATATAGAGCGACATGCATCCACGTACGCGATCTCTGACCTGCGAGCAAAAAGCCTTTTAACGAGTCCAGAGAGAGAGAAGGTAAATAACATTACTCGGACTGGTTCCGTTGTTGTTCGCTCCAGAATCGGGTTTGTCCAGGTGAAATCGATTCCGGGAATCGCCTCTTTTTATGGTTCCGCAAAAAAACGTTGACCTCCCTCGCGGGGAAGGAAGGAGAGGGAGAGGAGATACTCAGCTTACAGTATTATTGTTATTATTATTTTTATTTCTTCGATCCACCTCGTAAACTTGGAGAGTCACAGAAACCTTTCTCTGGTGTTTTTCTCTTCTTTTCTCGGGAACTCGTTCCTTTCAGGAACTGTGAAGTGTTCTCTGGAATTCCTCCGCGTATCGCTGGTCCACAAGGCGAGGTTTGCCGGCTGCAAATTGTTTTAACATTTAATTATTACGCTGCAAGCTTCCATCATTAATTATTTAATTGTTTCTTTGTGAGAGAAAGTGGCTAAAATATTCTATTGAATAATACACAGTCTTTATCATAGAATAATTAACACGGCTTTTTTGAAAAAGAATAGGTTATCTGTCTTAGCTCATTGAAACGTTTCGCTCAGTTACACACAATTTTTACAATGACATTCATTATTTTCCCATAATCAAATGTTTCCTTTCAGTTACAAATATTATATAAATTACGATAAATGTTTTATAAAACAGTAAAATCATTGCCCTTGATCCATCAATCTTCGTGTCATTTATTTAAGAGAAATGTTACATTTTATACATGATTAAACTTCTCTCTCCCCTCCTTAAGTTGCCCCGAATATTCAGGACCCACTTATTGCGGAGTATAATTCACTTCCGTTAGGTGCAGGGACTATTTTTATCTACTTTAAATTACGGGAACTACACGTAACTAAGTTTCTGTGCTTAGTATAGGTTCCAGGAGAAGGGTAACTTTATTTAAGTTTCACCCCCGATCGGGGCACAAGGCGTTAGTGGTCCAGTTAAATCACGCGTTGCCCAAGAGATTCGTTTATTTCCTTCCGGTTATGGTAGGAACAATTACCCTGGTCGACGCTGGGCATCCAGATACTTATTAATAGCTCCTTCTCAATAACCTGGTGGTTGGTCAGAAACGTTATACAGGGTTGTGCAATTATTTTCGCACCCACTTTTTCCCGTTTTATTTTATTGGCTACTTCTTTATTTAAAATACTTTTTTCTAAACCCAGTACTGTCTGTGGCGCAAAGAAGTCTGCTGTAGAGATATCAATCATTATTACATCAAAATAAAATCTCCTGAAAGAAGGGACAGGGTTATAGTTTAATCGTTTATTTATTTTCCTTTACCAATTACCTACTTATTTTATCAAATTTTATTTATTAATCAGCTAATTATTTGATAAATGAATAAAAATACTGCCACGTATAGCATAAAAAATTGAATTAACATTTAGTTATTATAAATAAAATGTTTCATCAGTCTTTGTGGGCTTCTTCAGGTATCGTGTCACAAAAAATTATCAGTTCATTATTAATTTTGTTAAAATGTGGAGTAAAATTATTTATTATGTAAAATGGTCTTAACTAATTTCATTATAATTTTCTGTACTACTTTTATAATTAATATACTTTTATAAGTTAGTTTCAAAAAGTGTTTTAACTAACCGAAAGGCAAAAATAAACTGCAATTGTGAGGGGAGAAAATTTTACAATAGGCCGCAGGGGTACTTTATAGTAAAAAGAACGATCTGGTTGCCCGGCGTTTACGGGGTATTTATTTATAATAGCCCAGATGGTTATGTAATTATTTTATCACTTTATTTTCTCCGTGTTTTTCATTGATTACTTCTTTGTTTGAAATATTTTTCCTAAAGCCAATTTGATCGTGAGGAGGAGAAGAGGGAAGAATGGATAAAAAAAATTAGTCAAAAGCAAAAAAGTGATTTTATTCCGCCACTTACTTGCAGAGTATCGAGAGAAGTTTTATTTTTATGAGGTAATTTGAGGGGTGGGGGAGGAGACGGGGCCAGTGCTAAAGGTCACAAGAACAAGTAGGTATCGACTCGACGGCGCTCGCAATCGATGTCGCTAAGGTCAGGAGCGAGTCACGTCAATATCCACGCCACCACTAAAGGAAATATATATATATGTCACATCATACACTTGCAGGACTTTACGTGCCCAAGGTTCAACTGGGTTAAGAAACTTCGCTAAAGGGTGGAATTTATTTTGATAGCAGAGAGAAATAGATGAAAGGTCAATGCGCCAAGGGGTAACGTTGCTTCGGATTTCTATCTTTATGGCGTCATTTAATGTACTGCAGTATCCTGCAAAAAGAAAGTTCTCACAGTGAGCGTGTGTTTATTTACACTAAAATCCGGAGAAAAGGAACTAATTTTGGCAGTGATCTCGTTCTTGTATGTATGTTTATTATTTTATTAATTTATTTTCGAGTTCATCCTCCGTAGGGCTTCGTCCTTTTCTAACTTCATGATTAGAACGTCTGAAGTCGAGTTTAGTAGCAGCAGTGATGACGTCACACCTTCAACAACTTCATAACAATCAGCAACAACGCCCTCTGGCACGTTGCGGGCTAATAATTTGAGAGTTCACTAAGGCGACTGTAATGTGGAATTGTCGATGGTAGACCTGTAATTATACGTGTCGGCCCCGAAATGGGTGGTGTCTAAAAAGAAGCGTCCAGGAAATTTATACCTCATTGGGGAACTCTTCGAAAGGGGGCGGAGGTAAAAATTGAATTTTGAGAGGGAGATAGGGAGGCATTTTAGTCGGGAAAGAGACACAGAAGTGAGAAGACTCGTAATACAGCCATAGATGTGTTTGGAGCAGCTGTTTCGTCGACAGGAGTCTGAAGAGACGGTCCTAGCCCATGGTGAAGTCGAAGCCAGAGGATATGAGCAGATCGAAGGAAATATATATATTTTTAAAAATCTGGATAGTGTGCCACAAGTTCCTCCACTAAAAGCCAAAACCCCCACCCGTACCCTGTTGTTAAAGTAGTCTCTTTGTTATGCTGTTTTTTTATTCATATAAAAAAACTATTATCGTACAGATTATCAGTTCGGTCAATAATGATTCAGTATATACAATATTAAAATAATATAAAATTAAAATAAAGTATATAATTTACATGTTAACGTGAAGGTAGGTTAATCCGTTTAATTAAAGTACTTTAGCAAAATGGGTTAGGTTTATTTATTTTTGTGAGTGCCTGAAAGGCAAACGACGTGGGTGGGTGAGGGTAGACGGGTGGTGAACTGATTATTGGAGGATATATGAGGATGTGGCATGATGGTAAGGTGGGCTAGGATGTACCTGAATGATCAGGGGGAAGCAGGAGGTCAATTGGGAGTTTTAGTTTTAGCCGACGGAATTTTATCGTTTAAAATAATCTATTATGTTACTGAAAATCCATTTAACTCATTAAAAGCTCCCAAGCAACTACAAAAGAGATTACTAAATTTATTAAAAATAATAAATACCAAAAGGAAAGTGACAAGTGTTTCATTTATTAGGTTTCACATTTATGTTAAAATTATAGTTTATTAATAATATCTTTTACGGTAATTGAGAATTTTTTTCTTAAAACATATGTATGAACTTAGACTTAAACTTTGAGAAGAACCATTCGTATCAAAATAATTATTTAATGAGTTAAACTGATTTTTGTTTATTTTTCTAGCCTTATATTATTTAAAATTTGTGGTTAAAACGAAGGAATTCGGTTTACTGTAAAATCCAATCGTGAGGGCAGGGTGGGAGAAACGAGGTAGAGGGACGCATCGCTGGGCCGATGACCAGGAAGGAGCCGAGGCAGACAGAGTGGCGCGGAGACCGGTTCCTTCACAAAGCAGACAGACTCTCTCTCTCACACCATTACTGTGCGCAAATGCTGCTGCCTCCGACGCAAATAGAGCGATAAAGACCAGCACAGCTTCAAAATTGCTTCCTCCGTCTGAGTGCGAAACGTGGACGATAGGGGATACAGAAAGGAAACGAATAGAAGCTGTCGAAATGTGGTGCTATAGAAGAATGAGATGGGCGGATAGAATCACTAACGAGGAAGTTCTAAACAGAATAGGGGAAGAGAGGACTCTGAAGGGATAGATTAATAGGTATGAGGGTCTTGTAAACTTAGCCAAGGATGGAGTACGCTAAACAGAGTAGGAAGGGTACGGGATTTGCAGCTGTATATAATTGAAAAGGCTTGCGCAGGATATGTTAGCATAGAGGGTTGCATCAGACCAGTCATAGGAACGATTACTGCAACATGAACAACAACCACAGTGTGTTCTGGTGAGCAGCAGCTGTAGGTCGTCTGAACAGAACTGTGAGATGACAAATGGAATTTCAAAAGGGATTTAAAAATCTTATCATGTGACTTTCTGTGTAGAATGCCGAGGACGAGGAGAAAGGAGGAGGAGGTGGAGGAGGTGGAGGCGCGTCTCTGGCCTTGTGCTTTATGAGTGGTCGCTGCTCTTGTCTAAAGCAACTAATCATCGTAACTTATTCGAGTCCACGGCTTACTCCATTCAAGGTATTATAAAGTATTGTGTCTCGTGAACACAACAACTTCACCTCTCCTTTCCTTCCTTCCACTTGTCTTCCATCCTCCTCATTGGAAGGGTTCTCGTCTACTTTCTCACGTTCCTTCTCATAAATAGTGTTATTTCTGGTCTTCAACTTTCAGGTTCACTGAACCTTGACAAAACCCGTTCTTCTGTCTCTGTATTTTAAACTCAGCACGTTTCAATTCCCTAGACAATCTATATCCCTCTTACTATAACATTACAATAAATTTCCTTGCTTAAAAATTTATGAAGTTTAGAAGAAAGACAAGAATGGAAAAATGTCAACCGGACCAGAGACTGGAACCCCGGACCTATAGCTATACGCTCCTACTTCACCTTCCTTTGACTTGAATTCATCAAGTTTCTTTTTTGCGGTTTGCTCAAAAAAATATAGAATCATTTTTATAATTTAGAAGACTTTCTTATTGGATCGTAAGTGTAGATTTATCATCATTTCATTTTAGTTCATTTTAATAACTGAAAATTTTTTTGACTATTATTTTATGGTAATCATTATTTTTATTTAGTAAATCAATTGAAGTCTCGTGTTCAAATGATTAAATACCTACAGGCAGTTTTTAATTAGGTTGAACAACGTTTCGTCACCACGTTTGAAACTTCTTCACGAGTCACCACGAAAATTATACCAAATATTTTATTTTAATTTTACTTTAAAAATAACAAGTAATTTAAATCTTTTTGTTTGACTGTTTTCTGATGAATATATCGAATTTGTTCACGTTTTCTCCTACATTTATCGATATGTTTTTCTTGATTTTTGTCAAGTTCATTGAGTACCAGTTTCTTGAGTTTTCCCTAATAATGTGTTTTTCTCATTAGCATTTTGGGAGTTTCTTCACTTCACCAAAAAGCTACGTCAGTTTTTTCTCAAGTATTTATCGCTCTTTTGAG
Source organism: Eucriotettix oculatus (assembly GCA_034510155.1). Lineage (NCBI taxonomy): Eukaryota > Metazoa > Arthropoda > Insecta > Orthoptera > Tetrigidae > Eucriotettix > Eucriotettix oculatus. The sequence continues at coordinate 19,963,980 of CM067381.1, forward strand.
TTTTCTTGAACTATCTTCAGTTTTGGTCAAGAAAATATGCAGATTCATATGTTTCAGTTTTTATGAATGTATCTGGCTTTACCAGTTTTCATGGAATTTATTGAGGTTTCCCACACGATTATCCACTCAGTATTTATCGATTATGTTCAGTTTCTCTCAAGAAAATACTCTGGTTTCGAGATTTTCATCTCTGGATGTTTCTTATCTTTTCTTAACTATTATACAGTCATTGCAGATGGACACCAAGACGACCATCTTGAGAAAATGACTGGAATATTATTGGAAATAATGACACGGGCAAATATCTCTGGGAATGACCGTAAGGACGAAGATATTTTCAGATTGATCGCTATAGTCCTAAAAAGTAATGTGCATGGGGATTAAAGTCTTTGAAAGTTATTACTAAATTTCGGGCAGTAGTCCATGAAAATAACGCTGGATACTTAAAGTTTTGGAAATAACAGTGACGGTAAAAGTCCTTGGAAATAGGAAAAATAAGACGGTAATTTCTAATAATTGGCTGCGGTCATCGTTGGAAATCGCAGCGTTGATGAGGAAAATCTCTAGGAAAAAGGCCATAAGATACGATCTCAATGCATCCTTGGTAACAAAAACCTTTTGACATGGTAATTGGGGTGAAAATATTTACGAATTAGGACAGAAATAGTCTTAAGAAACAGCGAGGATGAGGATGGAAGTCCTTATAAATGACAATTGGGTCGAGCCTCTTCAAAATCAATAATTTGAAATTATTGATATGAAGTTGAAATCAGTTGCTAAAGATCTTGAAAAGAAATTATTAAAACAAATTCTATAATTCTGGGAAATAATATGGATCGGGACGAACGTCATTGAAAATTACGTTAAGACGAAAATCTCAGGAAGGAACATTTCCTTCAGTGCAGTAGTCCTTGAAAATAATGCTGAGAACTTAAACTATTTGAAAATTACTGTATCATAAAAGTCTTTGGAAATAGAAAAAACGACGTTAATTTTTAATAATTGACTGCTGTCTTCGTTGGAAATGGCAGCGGTGAAGTCGAAAATCTCTAGGAAAAAGGACATAAGATACGAAGGTCTATGAAAAATTAATACAATGGTCCGTGGAAGTAGTTGGGATCGGGACGAAAATCTTTGGAAATGGTCATTAGAATGAAAATATTTACAAACAAGGTAAGCAATAGTCCTTAGAAACAGCGAGGAAGAGGATGGAAGTGCTTGTAAATGACAATTAGGTCCAGCCTCTTCAAAATAAATCATTTGAAATTATTGACATGAGGTTGAAATCAACTGTAAATGATGTAAAAATTGGTAAAAAATTTAAATTCTGTAGTTCTGGGAAATAATATGGATGGGGACGAACGTCTTTGAAAATTATGTTGATGAAAATCTCAGGAAGGAACATTTCCTTGAGTGTAATAGTACATGAAAATAATGATAAAGACTTAAAGTAACTGGAAATTACTGGAAGTCTCTGTAAAGAGCCACAAGGACGAAAATGAATGTATAATGATCGAGGTTGGTAGGGGTGTTGATGACGGTAACGGGGCCGGGCAGAGATGATGATGAGGCACGCCCACGCAAGCGCCCTGCTGGGCGATTCGACATGTCCGTCAACGGGGACCCCCGCGGCCTGCTAACGAGGAGCTGCTGCTCGACCACGGCATGGAGAAGCTCAACGTTTCCCATCTGCACCACATTATGGACAAGTTCCACGTCATCAACAGTCTCAGCACCTTCAGCGCCTCACACACCGTGACCAGTGGAGCGGCAGCATCAGCAACTGAAGTGACAACGCCTTAATCACTGGATTTACTTTATTCTTCAAGTCAATGAGGTTAGCAAATCACGTAACCCTCCATAAGCGGTCTCTGCCTCCCTCTTGCCGGTAAATCTGCACTCGACCTTTCTCCTGGCAGCAGTTGGAGTTGTTTGCCCTTGCTGGGTGTCGTCGTCGTTAGTGTCCTCCGACGGCTGGGCGTCTCCTTCCTTTCCTCCACACACAAAAACCACATTTAAAACAAACAAGTCGTAAGTAATTTCTCTTCCCTTAGAAACCTTGGAGTGAGTGAAAAAAGAGAGAGAGAGGTAATGAATTCCATAAGCTATGTTTACGGCGAGCGATAATTTAAAGTCAACCCCGAGAATATAAATTTCTCCACATTATTTACTCCCGAGAGTTAACACACTTGTAATACTCACTCTCGCTAGCTCGCTGCATACATGTATATAATAACAACAAGGGATATGCTAATAATCCCCAAGGTTAACAGATTGCACGGAGGCTGCCACCATCTCGGATTTCATTATCGTCTATTTATTAAATGATCCAACGAAGGTTTTCCCCCGGTTCTGCTAGTTGATTCCAAATTTTCCACTCGGGACATCAAACACTAATTTCCCCTCTCACAATTCACTAAGATCTCTACTTAAAACCATTCGAGTAAAATCATCAAGTTTTTATTAAAAAGCGTTCCACAAGGTTCTATTCTCGACCAACTAAAACATCTCCGACGTCTATCAAAACAAATTTAACTATTTCTTTATCAGTCTATACATACATTTTAACAAATAAAAAGACGAGAGCTGAGAAAAAGAGGAAATACAAAGATTAAAAGGGAGAAATACGCATGATACGAGGAATAAAATTAAGAATAAGAAGACGAAAGGGGACGAAAAACAAAATCCTGGTGGAAATGCAAAGAATTAATCTGTATTGTTCATCTTCGTCTGCCACTATTACCTTTTCCTTTCTTCTCCTACCTCTTTCACGTCCTCGTGTTTATTATTTATCATAATGCAGACAGAAACGGGATAGGTTAAAACATTAATATAGATGTAAAAAAAAGAAAAGTAATTGGGTCGAGAGCAGAGCCTTTCGGAACGCCAGATTTCTCAATTACACTCATTTGGGGAGGGCGGGGAGTAAAATGCAAGTTACCTTATAAATTATTAAAAAAATTATCTTTCCCCTTGCATTTTCCGTATATTTTACATGTATTTTATCGACTCTTGGGCTGTTTTATTGCGACGAGAGGAGACAAAGTGAAGGGGTAGGGGAGAAAGACAGACAGACAGAGAGAGAGAGAGAGAGAGAGAGAGAGAGAGAGAGAGAGAGACTATTTAAAGTTTCGTCAACACATGAGAAAAAACCTGGCAAAAATCACATGAATTTTTGTATTGGCAAAGTTACCTGCGACTTAACGGAGGCGCTTTTCCGCGAAAAGGAGAATAATGGAACAATAACTTTAATGGCCATGCCCTTGAGCGTCGATTCAGTGAATGGGAATCATTAAACTCTCAGTGAGTCTCTCGCGCTCAAAGACCGACTTTATCTCCCAACTACGGAAAGTCTGTTTCACTTTTAATTCCTGTGAAATTCCCTCTCCATTCATCCTGCATGAATAAACCTTTTTTCTCCTTGTTTCTCTCAACTGAAGCTGTATGTCTCGGCGTTTATTTTTTTTTACTATAAACCAGTTTTTCCTTCTTGTCGGGGGTCGTTGCTTCCTTCCATAGTATTGAAACGGTTTCCATTTCTTTCGTGTGTTAATCAGATCCTTTTCTCTTCTGTCAGAGTGTTTCCCCTTTGTGTCTGCCGTAAAACACCACCTACCAAGCTCATGATAGACTTCCAACATCCTCTAAGGAGTGAGTTAACGTCATCTGTAGTGACGTTGAGCTGGCGAGAAGTGATCCACGTCTCTCTCTCGTCTCGTTCATTCTCGAAAATTCCAACTGGGAATAAGAATTAGTTGTTCCAAGGGGAGAATAATAAATAATTAAGACTTGGTAAGATACAAAGGGAAAAACTTAGTTTGCAACCAATTGGAGAAAATGGCAGTGTTTATTAGCAGCTGCTGAAAGCCGGGCAGGTCTAAAGGTAATTTAATTTAGTTACGGTACCACATGCTCAAGAACCCGACCTACCTGATGCAGGTTCTCCAGGGTTTGCCCTGCTTCTCTTTCAGGTGAATACCACGAGGGTAGGATCCTTAAACTAAAACCCTGGCTGCTTCCTCTCCCTTCCGCACCTCACATACTTTTTCAATTCCCTTCCTATGCTATTAAAGTTGTAATAATGGAAAGCAACTTACCAGAGTTCAAAGTATCTCTCTCTTCTTGTCTATGACAGCTACCTTAATTTTCGCTTTGGTATCGAGTGTATTCTGTGTTGTCGTGTTCAGAGATCCAGGTTTTGAACTTAACTTTATTTAATTCCCTTATGCCGGTTGTTTTTTCATTCAAGGGATTTTGGTTGCCTCTTATTACTTTCAATTCACTCATTTCCTCCAGTTTCTTTGTAATTAATCAAGCGCGTTCGTTGTCTTCCTTGATGGTCTGTCACCCCTGCTGTCCTGTTAACCTTTTTTTTTTCTTTGCCCGTTTCGATAAATTTTGGAGTTGACTGTATCATCCTCATGTAGTCTCTAAAACAAATTTGGATCCTGTACTATTTATGCCACCATGTAGGTATTTTTCTTCTTTTTTTAAGCTGGAAGTTGTGTGTGATGAGAGTCTGTCCTGGATTACTTATTTTTCCCCACTCCGGCTGCTTGTGTAGGTGCTGAGACACAATTAGCGTCATCTGCGTTTAAGATTTATCGCCGCGAATTGGTGCGGCCATCCATCAACGGCGCTGCCAGCCGAACTTTTATTTTTTTAACCTCTTGGACGGAGTGACCAAGATGGCGGCGACGACGTCCCGGGGATTCGAACAGCGAGCGACGCTGATACACTTTGACTTGTAAATGTTAAATAATGTGAATACATTAGCGGGACGGGAATTGGGTTCCCACGGGTCGCCCCGCGGGTTCTCTGGGTCATTAATCAAGCCACATTCCGTCGCGTCACTCGCCCGCAGCAGCAGCAGCAGCAGCGGCAACGGCTGACTCGATTGTCCGTCACGGATGGTCCGGAGACTCAATCGAAACGTCACACAGACAACGTGGTCTGAGTTCCTGTAAATAGTGACCGACCTTCTGCAGGGTCCTCATCCGGGATGGTTCCTCGCTGATGACGTCACCAAGGTGGTCGCTGCTACGTTCCATCCGTCTCGTGTGACGTCCTTGATTGACAGTTGACGTCGCAGGTCGTCGCGATGGCGGCCAGCGTTGGTTTGCAGAATGGCGCGCGCGCGAGCAAACACCACGGCCCTGGTTCGTCCTCGTTGAGTAAATTTGCGCGGTTTTCGCTGTTGACCGTTCCCACGGACGATGTCCTCAACATCCGACGTCGGAGCTCAAATACTGTCGTCTCGATCCTCCAAAGATCATTCTCATCCTTGAATCGTCCATCCGCGCCCATCTTTGAGCAGACTCCACTCCACTTAGTGGCCAATATTTGCCCATGTTTTCACCGCCGGCCGTCCTTGATCTCAATTCTACTGACGACAAGTCCCCCCCCTCAGAGGTTCTGGTTGAGGAGACAATGTCATGTCACTTAAAAATAAATCACCTTCGTTTTTTCCTTTGACAGGGCTTCGAGTCCCGCCGTCCGTTTCTCGGCCAACACACGTCAGAATATATTTTGCACATTATTTCCTTTGAGCTGACAAAGTCTTTTCAGAGTTTTACGAGCAGAAGTCTTTAGCTTCCTCTCGACGTCGTTCCTTTCTGATGATTTTCATCAGAGAAAGGCGTTTCTCTGACCCCAATGGAGTATAGTTGCTTCCGAAGTTTGATTTCTTCTGCATTATTCTTCGTGACCCTACGAGTCAATTACAATACAAAGCGTTCTATGGCATTTGAAATCTACAATAAATCTGCCTGCTTTTTCTTCACGGTGAATTTTTTGTTGCTTTTTTCAGCTTCTCAATCCATCTTAATGTACAACACTAAAAATACAGATAACTGAGAAAACATTTTTAGAAAGGTGATTTCTAGGGCACCAACAGTGGTTGGATCTTTGGATGACTAAGAAACATTCCATTGGCTCTTGGGTTTTCCCCCTCGCAATCCAATCACGTCCGTGAATTTCCGGTCATCGGGATATTCGTGGATCCTTCGTCGCTGTGATTTCATCCCGGGTCTGGCTGCTCCTTGATGCTCGGTGGTCTTCGGACAACGCCGTGCGTTCAGCAAACTTCAACACGAACCTTTATTACGGAAACTTTGGTGGAAGGGTTTAAGAATAAAGAAACAGATGAAATGCTTCTATCCTTAGTCTCTTCTACGTAGTTCGTATCCCGTAGCAACGCAGGAACTGTGGATTCCGTAGATGAACTTCTGCGTGCAACTGATCAATTCAGCATTACCATTTACCACAACTCGGTTGCATTTCTCATCGCACTCGTCTAGCGATTGTATACATCCCACCTACATCTGAAGCTTATTTATTAAGTTGCCGCTATTTACAAAAAATGTATTATTAAATAATAATTTTGAATAATTAAATATATAATGAATGATTTTATTAGCCTCTTTGTCAGTATTTTTTATAATTTAAATATGAAACATTACGACGTTTCGTCTCTCATTTGAGACTTCTTCTGGTAAAAATATAGCTGTACATGGAACCTCACTCCATGACTCCTTCGGCCGAAAATGTCTCAAATGGGAGACGAAACGTCGCAATATTTCATATTTAAATTATAAAAATACTGTTACTGACAAAGGTCCTAATGAAATGATTTACGGCGTTGTATGGCAAGCAGGTCCAGTTTGCACGTCGCCGTGACTGTCCCCTGCCCGCGAGTCCTCGACGGTCGTCGTACCGAGGATAATATCGACGCGGGAGCAGAGTTATGTGCGGCGCCCGCTACCGGCATTGTTGCCCAGATTTACGGCCATTGTTGGAAAGGCGGCCGTTTCCCCCCGCCCGGCAATTAATTGCGGTGTTTCTGCAATCTTGCGCCAGAGGGCGGGCGTAACCTTGCCGCAACTAAGTAGGGGATTTATAACCCGGCAAGTATTTGTCATCTCAATCCAATTAGCCGGCGATTGTTGAGCGCCGTGGGCGGAAGCGGCGATTTATGCAAACACGCGCTCACATTTCATCTTCCGCGCCTCGTCAAGGACTCTCTTTACGTATTCATTGCTTTTCCAATAACATTCTAAGTGGCTTTTCAATTACCTGGAATATCGACCGATCGGTTTCTTACGACCTTGACCATCAAACAACCTGCTGAGTGGTGTCAAATCTCTGGCTGGTGACGTCATCGCTGTCTTTCCTTTCTTCAAGGGGGAGGGGAGAGGTGACACCTCAAATGCCCAATTTTGTGTGTCTGCAAGTCCCCGGTTAGCGCCAGTGTATTTTTGGGAGAGCGGTTTAAACAGTTGATATGCTCCAAATATCATTATTTTTAATGTTTTAAGCGATTCTGACGCATCAGCAACTCTTCCTCTATACATTTCGATAATCAAACTGTTGTATATTTGTCGTTTAAACTGTAAAAAAAATCAATGGAGTAGAACTAAATCCTGATCCAAGAAAAGGGGGCCTTATAACCAGTTATAACGGGAAAATAAGATCGCTTTCCAGCAAAATTTCACAATTTACAAAATTTTATTAATGTATATTTAACAAACATCAGAAGGAAATTTCATCTGTGCATAATACGGCGACTGTTAGTTTCAACAGAACTTCTTGAAATAACCTTAAATTTTCTCCATCCTGATACCATTATGGCCACCCTAATACACTAGATTACAGTTCTATAGGCTTTATTAAATTCACTCCATAGCTAACATTTCCAACTGTAACTCAAACCACATTTCACTGTTATAATGTTCCAGAAACCTTTACTCATTTACAACCTTTACCACAACCCAGAAAATCCGCTTCAAATTCAACTCTACATTCCCACTGTTAACTTCCTTGGCTCTGCCGCCCATCGAGGGTCGACTGCGGACTTGCATCTTCCATGAAAAATTCCCAGTTTTGCAGTGGTCAGCATATCGATTCTCCAGAAATCTTAAGACCTGTCTCCGTGACCGTGACGACAGAAACATCCATGTCCATGCCGGGATTCGAACCAGGAATCTGTGTTGTGAGGCAGCGACACTAACCACTACACCATATAAGACCCAAAACTGGAATAAATGATTAAAAGATAAAGAAAAATTAGGTAAATACAAAGATAAATAAGAAATTATAAAGATAAGGATGAGAATGGAGCATTGAATAGAAAGTAAATTCTATTAGCAGGAACCTCTATCATTGTCAATCCTGATATTATCATAGGGTGATAATTGTCCTAGAGTTGTTGTTGTTGCGGTATTCAGTCCTAAGACTGGTCTGATGCAACCCTCCATGCTAACCTATCTTGCGCAAGCCCTTTCATTTCGGCATAACTACCACATTTTACTTCTTCCCTAATCCGGTTAACGTATTCCATCCTTCGCCTCCCTCTTCTGTTCTTACCCCACACACTTCCCTCTAATGCTAATTTTATAAGATCCCCATGTCTTAAAATATGGCTTATTAACTTATCCCTTCAAAGTCCTCTCTCTTTCCCTATTCTAGTAATAACTTCCTTGTTAGTGATTCTATCGACCCATCTTATTCTCCTACAGCGCTACATTTCAAAGGCTTCTATTTTTTTCCTTTCTGAATCTCCTACCATCCACGTTTCGCACCCATATAACGCCATACTCCATACCAACTTTGTTAATAATGATTTCCATATATCGCCTGTGCTATTCTACTCTAGTTATTATGCTTCTCAAGTATTAGAATTCCTTCATAATATCCCTTCCCAATGTAAAAGACATTGTTATTCCACTGTTTCCCGTACCACACTCCATCACCTTGGTTTTCCCTCTATTAATCCTCATGTAGAACTGTTTCTCCAGGACAACGCTCATGCCATTTATGTCATAGAGATGGACTATAAATCTTGAAGGTGCGATGAGTCATGGGAAAGACGTTCCAGTGAGCGAGTGACATTCCGCTCGCTCTCGTCACTATTTACAGCAGCTGCGCCTCTACTCCTGAGTGAACTCCTCCTCCTCCTCCTCGGGAGTGTTTGGCGCCACTGCGGCGTGAGTTATGGCGTGTCACGTCGCGCTACATCTGCATTAACCGAAACAACGCAATAATCGCCGCATTACATTACGAGTCCCGGCGCAGCGTGGCTCCCGAACACATTAAGACGTCCCACTCGCTCACACGTGGCTCGGCGCACGTCGTCATCACCGTTGCTCTGCACTCTTAACAACTCTGCGCTCATTATTATCGTTAATTTATTTTCCAAAAGCAATGTAACGCATCAGTCTTCTTCTCAGTGGTTTCCCAAGTAGCAGAATTCCTTAACTTCCGTCAAAACATCCATTCCCAATCTAACAGCCTTTGTTATTCCACTGTTTCCCAAACTACACTCCATCACCTTGGTTTTCCCTATATTAATCCTCATACTGAACTCCTTTTCCAGGACCACGTTCGTCATATTTATTGTAGTTTCCAAGTCTTCTTCTGACTCCCCTATTATATCTTCGGCAAAGCGTAGGCTTTTTATTCTTCTCAGTGGAGTCTGAGTCCCTTTCCATATTCCGTTCCTTCATCGCCTGTTCTATATGTAATAGCCGTGACAAACCTCAAGTGCGGTCCTCAAAGTATTTTGCTACGGTAGCATGATTGCTTCTGCAGTCGATTCCAACTCTGCTGCAAAAGTTTTGATTCCCCAAATTTATTCGAAGAGGTAAAGGATGGGGGGAGGGAAATATAGATCCTCGGAATTATCAAAATAAAAAGTGTTGTGGGTTAAAACTACTCGTATGGGAGGAGGAACGGCAGTGATAATCCTCACCCTCTGTAATGACAATATTAGCTTTCAGGGAAGTGGTGAATGACGTGGAAGGAACGTTGGTCTGGTCTGGTCTGGTCTTCCGGTAGTCGTCCTCGACGGCGCGGCTGGTTCCGGTGATGACGGCCACTGGCCAAGCTAACCATCCACATCTCCAGGGTTATTGCGCAATGCTTCCGGGAAACAGGAACAGCGAACTGGGATGGTTCCAACGGCGGATGGAGGTTTTCATACGAGACGAGGTTTCCCTTGTTCTTCCCTGGGCGGAGTAATTACTCGAGCAATGTTCCGCGGGACTTCCGTGACGACCAGAGGTGTCGAGTAAACACGCTCTCTGCTCCTTTCCTCCTTTTTTTTCTCTCACTCTCTCTCCTATGCATGTGTGTGTGTGTGAACTCTACAAATTGCTGGCCATTAGGCGCTTGTCCCGGGCAAATACTCGCAGTAACGTGACCCCACATTACTAATAACCGGCACGGTTAAATACCGTATTGCGTGCCGTGTCGGTTCTCGTAGGTAGAACCTGCCCTGGGGGAAAGGTGGGCTTCAACGAGGGTTCCTTCTTTCTCGTCACTTCTGAGAGGTTTGTGATTCGAGGTCGAAGACTGTCCGATCCTTGTCGGCCAGCTGATATCCAAATGTTGCTGAATCAATCTGCAGTCAGCGGGCCATTTTTTTGCTCTATTTTATTCCGTATGACCCTATATATGCTTACTAGAGGAAAATTACTCTGAAGGGAAAATCACCCTTACTGCTGGTTACCCAAAGAAGTTACGAGGGTTGCCACTCCTCGCCATCTTGTTCTATCTATACGCAGGATAGAGGGGGATTTTCACCGCCATAAACAAGGCCTTCAGTTAATTTCAGTAAGATCTGGTTGTTGTCTGTCGGTTATTTCTTTTTGAAACTCAAACTGTATCAATGCAAAAATAAATTATTGGTAACTTTCCTCACATTCTAAAATTTTGAAGGTTCCAGATTTTGGTAGTCCTGAAAGGTGTCTCATTCCCATACAATGTGAGAAGATGTTTCATCTTCCTGTTTGCAGAAAGAACGTGTAGAAGATTCTATTAAATTTAACTGTTTTAATTTAGAATTATAAGGTCCGTGTACAGAGAAAAATCTAACTACTCCTTTGGTTGGAGTTGCGTTGTAATCGTGAATCGTATTAATTTCTTCCATCAAGATTATTTTCATGTCTCTATATCAATCACAATAATTGTTGATCCAGAGATTACCGTCGGATTCATTACTTTTCCTTGGAACACCGGACAATACATGTTGTTGCGCCGTCGCTCGAAACGACCCTTAACGTTTTCCCTTATTAGGTCCTTTACCATTCAACTGATTGCCGTGAAATTTTTGTGTTTAGCGGTTCTGACCCCCAGAGAAGGTTTATAACGATTTTTCGAAGATTTATATTCCATCGTTTTCCCTTTTTTAGACCGAGAAAAGCCCCACGTCCATTATCTCCCTTGCGACATCATGTTTGTCCCATTCTTCCAAATTGCCTTGAGATATTAATTAGTGTACTGTAGCGTTCGAACCCAGAGAAACTTTCTGTCGACCTTACAAAGATTCAGTTCCCTTCCTTTCCCCCGCCCTTACGACATATACAGGTAACATACCACACGTAGCCTGTTAAGCGTGAAATAATGCTTAAATTTAAGTAAAATAAGCGATCATCTTTTTTACTTACTTAATAAATGTACCAAAATGTTTTATAAGTCGCCCGTTATGTAAACACCAGGGCAGCGAAATAAACTCAATTTTATTTTTCCTTAATGTACACATGTGCACACATTATTTCACACTAAGAAGACCTAAGAATGGATGTGACAAGTATCTTCTCTTTAAAAACAAAACTGATTGTTTTTGTGAATGTATGTGCTTATTTAAGCAGATTAAGATACCGAGTCATCGTGGCTTATAGTGTTTATGACGTCATAAACAAACAGTGGGCTGGGGGAAGGTGAATTTTCCGGCTAATTTAAATGAATAAGCGGGCAGCGCCGGGCACCCAGTTAGTTATAAACAAGAAGCCAACTCCACGGACGGCCCCTCGAGGAGTTTGTGGACACTTTGCCGAGTTCGAGTCCAGACTGTGGACGCAGAACCAGTCCAGGACGAGGAGGAGGAGGAAGAACCGTAACAACAGTAATAGTAATAATAATAATGTCTTAATGGGCAGAAATGTACTCGACAATAAGCCATAAGTCAGGGCGGACAAGCGTACAATGGCGAGAGAGAAGCCATTGTGCCGTCGAAATGTGACATTTCACTCCTCCCACGTCGCTGAACAATGGCGAAACAATATGCGCGAAAAACAATACAGAAAACAATTCCTCCCTCGCGGCCAAAGAATCGCAGCCAATGATGATGATGATGATGATGATGATAATCGCCGCACGTCGAACTCTTTGAGGTGGAGGAGGAGAAGCAAGCAACACGAGAAGCAGAAGTGCGGCTGGACTGTCCTGGACTCAGGTAGTCACCAGGGAATCCATAAAACTATTTTATAACCATCTACTCGCCATTTCAAAAAACGACGGTGTCAAAAAATATCTAATTAAAGAAATATTTAAAAATTGGAGTAAAAGCTATTAAAAATTCATAAACTGTATTCGCAACATTATTTAATTATAAATTCAATCTATATTTTATGTTATTGTCATAGAGGTAATACCATGAATCTGTTAACATCTGCTTTAGAAAGCCTCAAAGAAGGAGATGAAACGTCACAGATTTATGGTGAATGGAAATAAATATACTGAGGGTGTTTATTTAATTATTTAATACCAAATAAATTGAGGCCTTGAAAAAACTAAATTTCGTAAAATAGTTGATAATTAAGGTATATTATGAGGAAATTGTTTTATTTTATTTCTAGTATTATATTATTTTCGGTTTAATGAGTCCTTAACATTTTTATTTTATGTAAAGGAATAATTTTGCCGCCTTCAGAAAGCATTAATAATTAATAACTGTTTATATTATGTGTAACGCAATATATGATTAACCTTTTTTATAATAAATGTATTCTTTGATTTCAAGTGCCCTATACAGTTGTTATAAGTGCTTAAAATAAATTTGGTTTATTTAAAAATATTCTTAACATTTTCATAACCCATTATAATAGTTTTGTCTCTTTCTAAATAATATTATTTTTTACAAATTGTATTATATTATTATGTTAATTATTTATTTTATTACAAAGCTTTTTTTCTTTAGTTTAAAAAATCCTTAACACGTTTGTAACTCGTTCAAATAATTTTGATTATTTCTGAATAATATTAATTTATTAAAAAGTTTTTTAAATGTAGATGTGTGTTATTTAAAAAAAGAGTTTATGCTGTTACAATAATTTTATTTGACATTTTACATATATATCCTAATGATATTAATTTAAGAGTTAAACGAATAATTTATCAATATAAAAGAAACCATAGTTGACGAGTATGTCAACGCGTCCTCTGTTCGTTGTAATGGGGCGTAGATGTGATATAATGTGGCTCATAGGACAGCCGCTGCTACCTGCTACTCTACGAGAGCCGTGGAAGGAAGCGTTTCGTCATGTCCGTGGCCTTGAATTAGAGGTTCACGTGACGGGGAAACCCCCGCACAGCATGGCCGAAGGCGTCCTCGGCTACCGACGCTGTTATTACCGTCTTATCAACGGCAACCGGCGAAAATCACAAATTATCGCGTAAATATTAACATTAGAGGGAGTCCGTGGTTACCTATCAGGGAAGGAGAATCTCTTAGACCAGGAGGAGGAGAGTTGCCTTTGTCTTCAGCGCGGATGCAAAGCAGGGCTTCTTATCCCCGTATTAACACCTAATAGTTTAATAGTACAGTACCTGATGAATGCCCGATTAGAGTGGGAACGTCCTTATGTTACAATGTAATTCTTTAATTTAAGTAACGACTCTCACCAGAGATATTACATTGTCAACATTTTACTTATTCATTTATTTCTTGACCTCTAACTATATAAATTTTGTATTTTATGTTCTGTATTCCCTGAAATTTGTATGTCTTAAGCATTTTCACCTTTGTATGCCCGTTTCTATGAAAATAAATCAATCTATAAATTCCTCTCTAAAATAAATTCTAAATATAAAACATTTATCATATTTAATTTACATGCATAAAATTTCAACAGTAGATAAATTGCTTACCTGCCCTTTACACTCGGGCTTCTTTTCATATTTCTACGAACTTTTCCCTTTATGTTCTCCCTTGGTTTTTCTTCTTCTTCTTGTCTATAATTTCAATCGTCTGGTATATACTTGTCTTTCGGCGGGAATGTCTGCACATTAAACACACACGGAAAAATTTTAGAACTTAAAATAACGACGTAGATTAATTATAGAAAATTTTTCCTTGCACCTGTTACAAAGAAACGATCAAAACGTTACCTGCTTTCATTATTTTATAAAGAGTTTAACTTTAATTTTGACTAATTTGGCCGTGTTTCACTAAAGTGTTACAAGGTTAAGTATTTAAAAATAATATAATAGTTATTAATGTCTGTAAGTTTGTTGCAGTTTAAATAAAAAATCAAACAAAAAAATAGTAAAACTTAACAAATAATAATTTAAAAATAACTACGTGTTTCGGTCTTGATCTGGACCCTCTTCAGGTTGAATTAAATAACAATGCACAAAAATTATAACATTCCAAAGATATTACAGTAGAGCCAAAGAATACAGTAATTAAAGAACCGAAAGTCACATATTTAAAAATGCAAAGATAATAACTATACATTTGATACAATAACTTTCATGAATTAAGATATTATCCGAGTCATTATTTTACATTCAGAGTATTAATGTTGTGTTTTATGTGAAGCATTTCTGAAACTAATCCGGATTTGTAGTTACTGTCTTTGTCTAAAATTTGTAAACTAACCCAGTCAATAGTGTCGATAGAATCTATAATATTTTTTGAAATTATAGATAATTTTCCTTGTGACTGCTTAATATTAAACCTGTGTTCCTTGATTCTTGTGCTGATGGCTCGTTTAGTTGTCCTATGTATCAAATCTTTGCTTTTTAATTTTTTTTGTCTTTTGGTTCTTTAATTAATTCTTTGGCTCTATTGTAATATCTTTGGAATGTTATAATTTTTGTGCATTGCTATTTAGTTCAACCTGAAGAGTGTCTAGATCAGTACCGAAACATGTAGTTGCTTTTAAATTATAGTTTGTTATGTTTATATATTTTTTGTCTGATTTTGGCCTTATTTAACTTTAATTTTAAATTAAAGGTTGGACCTTCTTTGGGAAGAATTTATTATATCCATCCTCTAAGGAAAAGCGAACGTGAAGCAGGATTGTTGCGGGTATTTTTGTATTCCTTGATATAGATGTACATCGCGAGTAGTTTGTGATGACGTCAGGGAAGGTTGAGGAGGATTGGTGGCAATGTTTGGGCAGAGGAAGAAGTGAGGTTAGGTGAAGTGCTGCTTTCTAATGACCGCTAATTGCCTCCATAAACAACGGCGCTGCTTACTTCTTTCCCTAGGCGTGTCCGAGGCCATCCGTCATAATTAACTTCACAATTAACATAAATGACGACGAGGAGGCAGCGCGTGGGAGTCTCGGTACCCGGCGGACACGGACAGGTGGCTGCTGGCTCAGGAGGGGCAGGAATAACGGAAAAGGTGACTGACTCCGCGGGCCACTTGAGAAATATTTACTCCGGAACTGTAGTGGAGACAGGCTGACTGTCAGTGAGACAGGTAAGGTACAAACAATGAGAGGAGGGGAGAGTCAAAAAACAGACACGCAGGGTGGCGCTACAGGTAACCAACTACACTTTCGGTTACAATATTTAATCAATTACCACTCACGAATTTAACAGTTTGTCTATACCAATAAATAAAATTTAAGTGTCTGTCTCGAATAGACTCCGTATGGCTCAACGGATTTTAATGAAAATTTTAGGTTTTTTAAAAAAAAGGCAATTTAACTTAAATATTAGTGAATATTTCATTTCGATAATGATATTAATACAATATTATATATATTAATTGTACGTGAAGGTTTGCTTTATTAACGTGCGTTAAAATCTGCAAATCGAATGCGGGTTACCTATAATCTTGATCTTTTTATGCCTCGAAACAGCTCAAGGGATTTTAATGAAAATTTCAGGGATTGAAACAGGAATTTTTCCTTAAATTTTAGTGTATGTTTCATTTCCATATCTTGAAGAGTTCAGGAGGTATTTATAAATATATAAATTTTCAGAAATTGCCGCTCGCTTCTGTGATGGTCACGAGGACGTTTGTGCCGCGTGAATTGCTCATTTTTATTGGCTCCGAAACGTATGATAGCGGGACCTGTTCTAAACCAACCGCGAGTTATAAGGTTTGCCTTGAAGCGATAATAAATAGATGACACCGTACTTCTTATATATTCAGTGAATTCAACTTATGGAAATTCTGTACGTGTTGTTTCCCTTTAGGACAAAATAAAAAGGAAAATTAATAGTTTATCTGACACTTAAATACATAATTAAAATAATTGACAGTCGCTTTGTCAGTTTTTATTATATTTTAGAGATGAAATATACTACGTTTCGTCTCTCATTTGAGAATTCTTCAGATTTACCCAAAATTTAAAAATTACAATAAATAACGTATATTGAAAACGTACAGTCTGTTGAGACAGTGAGACAGAAGTAGGAGACATACCGATCGTGAAGTTGAAAGTAATGGAGAATGAGAGTGAGAGACAGACTACTGTAGAGACACACGTAGACTACCGGTGAAACGCTAACTTGACCATGTCGATTGTGAAAGTAGCCGAAACGTTGTGTTTCTGATGGAGAAAAAAATTGATCAATTCAGAATCACTTATTTAATTTAAGCAATATCTTCATCCATGAATACCCGATCATTCCTGCAGTTCGCGGAGAAGTAACAAATACAATGACAAAATGGAGGAGCAACCAAACTGCTAGAAGAACTGTTGATGAATCCAGAAACCAATAGAAGGTTGGACCTAGTAGGAGGTAATGAGGATGGATGTAACGCTAGTAAATTTAGATATAAACAGAGATAATGTGAGTTCGTCGTCACTACGTGGCTGATGGCCGCTAATTGTGCAGCCTTGAGGTGATAGTTGGTCGTGGGTGTTTGGGACAGGTGTTTCAGGTGTTCCTGTCTGAGCGCGATTGGCCACGGTTCTGCCACACAAAGGCCACAAACAACGGGCGCTCTTCCTCTCCTCTCCTCTCTCCTCTCCGACACACAATGGACGCCGCCGGCGCCAGCCTCGGATCACATTCCTTCAACTTGAGCACCGCCGCCGCCGCCTCTCACACTACTCCCTCCGCTTCCCAGAAGAGCGTGCGACGGTAACCTCACAATGGCGTTTCTATTCACTGGCAGAGAAATCAATTTCCAGAACCACGATCCACTCTAACATATTCCACTACAGCCCAATGAGGGCCTGGACCTACAGGGTCGACTGCAGACTGTCATCTTGCATGACACATTCTGAATTTGGAGTGGCACGTGGTCAGCGTATCGATCCTCCAGCAGTATTAATCCCGGTCTTCGCGACCTTGCCAGGATTCGAACCCGGGACCCCGTGAGGCAGCGTTGATAGCCACTAGACCACAGGAGATATAACTATATAGAATAATAATATATACATATATAAAATATTGAGCACAATATGACTTAATTTGAATTAATAAAATACGATGAACTGGCCAAAAGTCTGAAACAGAAATGAAAATCAAAATAGAATTAAGACGTTTCATCCCCAACGTTCGGGACCTATTAAATGGTTTCATCAAAAGCCTTGACAGAAGCAGCATCTAAAGCTGCGGCAGCAGCACAAAATTTTCTGTCATGTTTTCCAATTAAACTGCTCAAAATGTCCCAAAAGTTGGGGGACGAACCGTCTGGAATTTTATTTTAAATTTCTGACTTTTGGCCAGTTTTTGTCTTTTATTTATACTTAACGTTTGATTTTCACAAGAATCAAATTAATGGCCTATTTCTCAGATCAACCCAATTTTGGAGGAGGGGATCTTCACGTAAAGACATACAAAAAAGAAAATTTCTTCGGAAGTGCGTCGCAGTCTACGAGCAAAAATCTCTCACATTGAACCCCTAATGTAAAATCCTGAAGATGTCCCAATAATTTTTGACGAAACTTCATGTGAATAAAATTTATTGTTTGTGAATTTTTTGTTAATTAATTCGATTCTACCCAGAATAATATTAACTCAAGGACCTACTTTATTAAAGCTTCGGTAAAAAAATATACATATAGTCAATTATTAAGATAACAAATTTCATATTGAGGAACTAGTAATTAATTTCTAAACAGATGTTTATATAAACCTAAATTTAAAAAAACTGTGACCAAATTACAAAAACTTCTTCAAACAATACTACAAAAAAATTAGAATATTATTCATTAAAAATTATTAATTTTTCAGAATCTTTATAACATTAGTAACAATTAATGATAAAAATACAATTTTGAAATTTGATGCGTAAATAATTTTTAATTAATTTTTCTATATATATTTATATAATTTTTGTTGTAACAATTGAAGAACTTATTCGAGGAAGTGACGAAACGTCCGTTTAGTTCAATAATTTTCTGTATATTTGGTCGTAAATTTATTCGACGTTAATCAATTTGATAAATAGCGAATCTAATAATTGTTTATTATTAATATGGTCCATTGGGCGGTGCAGAATATTCAACTACCAATTGCCAATTTGGATATGAATGTAATCGTGGAATTCCAGAGATAACACTGTTAATAATAATATAAGGAAAGAGATATAAAGTATTTTATGTTTTTCAAGCTGTGATTATAATAATGTAAATAAGGTCGTTAATAATAGGTTTTAAAGGGGTGTAATATCTGTGACTCATGAGGATTCACGTGACTGAGGGTTGGAGATTTGAACGCGTGGACGACGAGGAACTCTCGGCAACTCTTCGCCGCATCCTAAAGCTCTGGGGTTTAATAAGAGAATCTCCCCAGAGGTCGACTTTCAATTCAATTACACGGTCGACTTTTGTTACGGGTCGAGACCACCGACGCGGAGGGCGTAGTTGTCCACGGGACTTCTTCCTACGTGATCCATTACCTAATATTGTTATTGTGTTGCACTGCGACCTAACTAACTGCGTTCTCTTCTCTTCCTTTTGTTTCAGGTAAATCATCTCGCAGTTGAACAGCCATTGAGGGGCCAACACCATCAGCAGCCCTCACGTAGTAAGTCTCTTAACATTCCCATCACGAAAATTAAATAGCTGCTTTACAAACTATTCCTAGTAACACTAGAATGACGTCGTATAATCTAATATCAGTATGACGACGTGAGGATTGATGCAGACAAGTAAAAATTAACTATTATATACGTCAGGACATGACATTGCCAGGTTGATTAAAACAATTAATAAGGAAAGGAAAGAGAGATATAAAGTAGGAGACTTACCTGAGGTTCACAGATGGTAGGCACCTTGTTAAGTTTGGAGTTCTTTAAATTTTCAGAAGCGCCGCCCCCTTTATCAGAAAGTTTAGTAAGACCTCTTGCTCCCTCATTGCTCTAGTGTCGACTGATTGTGACTAACGTTGGTAGTGAGGTGGAGAGCCCAGACGTGATAAACTTGATAAAAAAATTCCCGTTTATATTTGACTGGCCCTCGTACACAGAGCTTGAACCCGCGACCTCTCCATATGTTGTTTGTTTAATTCCGACCCGTTCTCCTTTTGTGGAAATTGCGCGCGCGCCAGTGAGTGAGTCGGAGGCGAAATTGATTCCCGTCGGGCGATTCATTTGAAATTCATAGAGTTGGTATTAAGGAAGGAGCTTATGAGGGCTTGTCAGCGGCCGATCCATCAGCGGCTGGCCTTCCTCCTCCTCCGCGGTGTGCTCACGGACTTCAGAATTTCATCAATTAAGGCCAAACATACAAGATGGTTGACCAAGCAAAGGTTGTGCTAAAAGATTGTTAATAATGTTTTCTGTTAGTCCAATAACATTCATATCGATGGTTATTAAACTGGGTGCACCAAGATGATCGAAGGGGAAGAAAAAGAGAGGAAGTACAAGATTGAAAGGGAAAAGTCTGCTTCTAATGAAAGAATTATACCATTTTTATTTATAAAATTGACATTAGAAACATCCAAATTGACATCTGTCGAGGCAAAATCCAGTAGAGTCACGCACTGCAGCTCTTTGAAGAGGTTCTTCCTCCTCGTGACTGGAAGACGACGGCGCAGCGAGTCCTCGAAGCTGACTTTGACGGTAACTCTTGTGAGCCGCCCCCGCACACTCACTGTAACATGGAAGCCTGCCTGCCCATTACCAAAAGGAGATTGACTCCAACTTATTAACCACTCACTCACTCGCTCGCCGCCATCGCCCTAAATCGGCCTCCGGACTTTCTTTTCTCTCTCTCTCTCTCTCTCTCCGTCTATGATGGACGAGAGGAAGCGAAATCGTCCGCAAAGAGGACGAGAAACGGCGGCGGAGGGATATTTGCATGTATAATGTCTTTCCTTTTTTTCTTCCGAGGGAGAGCGAACCGTAAATGGCGAGTCAATTCATTGAATCGCCCCTGCCAACCTTAATTACACGGTCGCGGCCATAACTTAATTAGTTAATTAGTTCTTCGGATCTTATCGTTAATCGAGCGGACCTACTTCTCTCTCTTTAGAGATCAACCTGTTCTAAAAAAAAGAACAAACCCACGCACCTGTGCCTCGGCGGTCGAATTCCTTGCCCTTCTTCTTCTCCCCCCCCCACCCCTTCTCTCTCTCTTCCCCCAGACTGTAAATTTGGAATAAACGTTTCACATGTCCGGATTGAGGGAGTAAATTCGACTAAATATTAAATTACTCTCAGAACTGAGCATAACGTCATCATAGGTTGAGTAAAAAATATTTATTTAAGGAAAAACATGGCTTATCTCGCTTACCCTTGGTTGCTATTTATCACAAGTGGTAGATCTTGAATTGAAACGTCTTGTAAGAAGGATGACAAGAACCAAAGATACATTTCTCATACTTTCCTTTCATTAATCCTGCAGATAAAGCTGCTGACGACATCATCACAGATACAGTCTCAGAGAGGGTGAAATAAAAAACTATTGATCAGAGTAATAGTTACATTTTCTCTTCCCATATAATTACTAATTCCCCGGAAAAAAGTTGATGTCGGCATCTCCAAGAACAATCACCTTAATCACCCCAAATTAAATTTTTTTCCCTGTTCTCCCTTAATTGCAAATTTTTACGTCACAATCTTTTCCAATATCAGGTCGGAATTTCTTTTGAGAAACAGACGTTAATTGATTCACAAGTAGTGATAAATATCCTGGCGTATGTTAGTGACGTCATCTACCATTGAAAACGTCGCTAGAATAAAATAATTAGCATTTTATAATATCTGAGGTGGCAATGAACTTCACAACGAGTCAAAGATATGTTTCAAACTGTGCATTAGTCAAAACTGTAACCGGAAGATAATACGTGATGGTGACGTCATCAGAGATTAAAAAAGGAAAGTTGGTACCTTGCCCTTTGACACGAGAATTATTTTTTTTAATTTCCCCCACCTCATCCCCCACAAATTGTGAGAGGGAAAATATATTATTAAACATTATTAACCGACTTTTCTTTTTTTTAAAAAAAAGGACTTCACAACAACATATTCAGGCTACAATTTACACTTTTGTAACATCAAGAGAAAACCTATGTTTCAGCCTGAAGCTGATACAAATAGGTAGAGAAACGTCCCTGATATATTTTTAATAAATACGTTATGCGAAACTACTATAAATGTCTGTTAATGGTCGCTAATTATTTTATTATTAAAAGAAGACGTCCTGATGAACAAATGAAGTGTTCATGAGAATCAAATACACGTCAAATATACTTTGATTTATTTGAAATATTTTTTTAATTTCTTACTCGTGTTTTTAATTTTCTTATTTATTTATTTTATGAATTGTGTACGTATTAATTTTTGTAAATTGCATGTCCTTATTTTCTTGTCGAAGCATTTTTTCAGTTACGTATTTACTCATTTGTTTGGATTTTCCTCACTCTCCGATAATTAATACTTTACTCTAAAGAATTCTTAATGTCGTCACGTCAAAAGTCTGCTTTCAGATGCTTTTTATTATTGAACTTCTGTGGACGCGAGTCAAAGATATAGTGTTTCACGTCGTATTCAATACTGCGAAGCGCATAAAATGATGTCGTTGATGACGTCATCTGAACCTCTGCGGACAGTTAGAGTGTGTCGAATGATCCACAGATCCTGACTTGATCCCGATGTTTATCTTCTGACATGTTGACTCGCACTCTGCATTCATTTAAGTTGCAGAGATCCTTCGTGGTGACGTCATCGGAACAGCGATTAATCAAAGCTGAAGAGAGAGAGAGAGAAAGATTACGCGCCTCATTTATCAGAAGTTTAGCATAATTTGACATTAAAGAATAAATAGCCAGAGATTTCTCACACGGGTAAATCAGACTCTCCTAATGAAACTATTACAATACTCAGGCAAGTCACCTCTAAACCTTCAAAGGTGTTTATATTGGACTCTGATGACGTCATATCATAACCGTGGAAGAGCTAATGGGAGAAATTTGGGCATTTTGGGATGTTTTTTAATATGTAACGAATGTCGACGAGAGTCACACCGATTTTAACACGAAGAAAATATATAACAGTTGTTGATGACGACATCCGTCAATTTATAAGATTCCAAGGATTCGCGTAAATTTCAATAATTTACAGTCAGATGACGTCATCGCATTCCTTATTAATCAAACATGAAGGTAAAAATAGGATTCCCTTGGTCATATACGTGTGACGACAACTGTCACAGGTAAACCTCAGGCTCTACAACTCAAATGAAATGTAGACGATTGATCATATCTCCAAAGATGTGTACAATCGAGTCAGAGATAAGGTTTGTTGATGGAGGGTAAAGTAATTCAAAATAAGAGAGGAGGAGGAGGAAGAAGAAGAAGAAGGAGAATGGTTAACGATGTTTGTTTTCAGTGGGCTGGACAGTTAAGCAGACGAGAAAGCCGATGGTTAATTAAGTTCCGGGTCGTTCCGTTTCGCAAGATGTCGTAAGCAGTTTAAGAGGAAGGTGAATAGGATGATTACAGGGAGCGGACGTTAATAAACCAACAATGGTCACTCCTCATAAAGGCAAGCGGCAAATTCAGATTTAGTGCCGGCGCAACCGTAAATGGCCGGGGACGTGAATGGCGCAGCAAACAAAGCTTAACCTTATAAATTAACTCATCAGAGCGCGGGCCAGGCCAGGAGTTTGAACCCGGAACACACATCAGCTGCTTTCTGTCAAACGCCGACGTCAAATTAAAGACGTGCGTGTGTCGCAGTGCGGTCTATCAAGGGAGGGGCTGACGTCGGTGATGACGTCATCTTCCTCTCAAAACCCCTTACTCCTTCTTCGCCGTCTCCTAGTATTCCTTCACCTGAAACCAAAGTAAATTAACTTAAAAAAAGTCGAAGAGGGGAACATTCATAAATTAGACTTCAGAAAAAGGTAATAAATGGATAAAAAACTTATGCAACCCCGAGAAATAACAAAAAAGGGGAAAATCCAAACAAACGAATAAATGCATAACTGAGAAAATACTTCGACAAGAAAAAAATCAATACGTAAACGAGAAAATACGTAAATAAGAAAACGCAGTTTCTACATCGAACACAAAAATAAATTAATCAAATTGACAACACGAGTAAGAAATTATAAATTTATTTAAATAAATCAACGCAAAAATTCCTATATATATAAATTATTAAATTTAAATATTATACTAATCTGAAAATATGTAAACAACGTATAAAATAATTAGATGAACTATTTAAACCAGAACTCATGAAAGCAAAATAAAATAATTATAAAAATATATTTAAGTAAGAAGATTCCAGAACGTATTTATAGAATAGGAAATGTGAAGTTGAGAAATTAAATAATTATGAAACTCCGTGCATAAACAATAATATTATTTTAAAATTAGGAAAATGACAAAATATATAAATGAGGAAATACACATAATATGTTAATAGGAAATCACTGTGGCGGAAAATAGAAACATGGAAAAATACATTTCATAATTCAAAGACAATAAAAATAATTCAATAATTAGAAAATACAAGACCTAAAAATGGATAAGAGCTAAAATACAGAAATAGGAATAATTAATAATCATAACCTAAAAGTTAAAATAATGACAAAGAATAATATGCATATTTAAACAGAAAAATTTAGTATACAGGAAATTAAAAACATATAAACAACGAATGTGTAAACAAATTCACGAAAAACTGTCCCAAATACATGAAAAGGAAAATATGAGATTATAAATTGTTTATAAGACTAAGAAGAAACAGGGTAATGTTAAAATTCATAAGCAAAAAATCGTGTAAATATGAAACTGAATAAAAACATGAAAATGAGTATTATGCAAAATTATCAAAATACACAAAATTAGATAATTTTATAACAAATTATATGACGTAGAAAATAAATAAATTACTAATGTGAAAGTACACAAATAATTAATAATATGAATAATGTCTAAATGATTAAATACTTAACACAAACCATTAAATCCTTAAAAGAGAAGGTACATAACGGGGAAAATACAGACACAAAAAATTATCTAAATTAAAAAGACGTCAACTAGAAGATTTATTAATGGGAAACACGTGACTGGTAGAATACAAAAATAACCGTTAATTTAAAGATTAAAAAATTCTTGGTGGCCTGATATCATCAGCAATTAGTAAAGTATCCTTATTAGTGTTTATGTGTGTATGGAGGTATAGTAAGGGAACGGAAGAGAGAGGATTACCATAACTGGCCGTCAATACTCGTGGCTGATATCCCTAAAAGCCTCGTAATGGTCGGCGCATGTCTCCCATTTACAACTCATAGATAGCGGCCAACGCCAATTCGGAAAAGTCGAAGCCGCTTCCATCATTCAGGATCGGGAACAAAGAAACAAAATAAATCAAAGAGATTTATGAGGAGTCTCTGACACTGGAATGACGTCAGTGTTGATTCCGACGACATCGACAATCAACAAATCAAGACAGAAGTGGAAGTGACCATCGGAAATTATGTCAGAAGTGGAAGTCAGGGACAATCAAGGAGGAAGAAATTCCTTTCTTTACGTTGTTAGGATGGTCGGCGGCAGAGAGGTTTTCTTTTACTTACCTGAGGAACCGCACCCACCTCCACCCCCCTGTGATTTATAGGAGCCACCCCCCTCGCAGCTAAGTGCATTGCCCGTGTTCCCGCAGATAGCGCCAGCGGTTTACTGCCACCGACGATCCTATCTCTGTCTCTCACCTTCTCTCCTCATCACTCTTTATTCCTCCCCGTACACTTCAGCACGCAACCATCTTACGATTACCTCCTTTTTCTTAGATGGCTTCGACTTCCTGCCTCCCCTTCAACCTGGAGCGCAGTTTTCCTCATAGACCAAAGCTTTCGGCTGATTTCTGGGACCTGCCAAAGAGTCATGCCTTCATTACTCCATTTACTCACACACAACTACGTTCATCCATCCGTTAATTCGTTGATCCATTCATTCAGTTATTCGATGATGGATCCATCCGTTCCTTCGTTGATCTTAATATTCACACTTATATTAGCCGTAAGTTAATTCCTCTTCCTTGCCTGTGCTATCCTACTCTAGTTATTACGCTGCCCAAGGAGCAGAATTCCTTAACTTCCTTAAAAATATCTCTTCCTAATCTAACAGCCTTTCTGATTCCACTGTTTCCCATACTACACTCCATTACCTTGGTTTTCACTCTATTAATCCTCATATTGAACTCTTTCTCAATGACCACGTTCATGCCATTTACTATGGTTTCCAAGTCTTCTTCTGACTCCCCAAATACTACAATATCCTCGACAAAACGTAGGGATTTTATTCTTCTCCTTGTTGTATGATTCCTTTTCCGTATTCCGTTTTAACTTTCTTCATCGCCTGCTCTATATGTAATTTAAAGAGCAAGGATGAGAGATTGCATCCTTGTCTTATTCTTTTCTTGATTTATGCTTTCTTTCTTTGACCTTCAATTTTAATTATTGCTGCCTGTCGCGGTGACGTCATATCTGTAATACTCAAAACCTCCAGCTATACGCGTCTGTACTACTTGTCCGAATTTGACCAAATTTGGCACGCGTGTTCCTCAGGGGCGCAAAGCTGCCCGTCATCTTTAAATATACTCAAGTTGTGTGTGTGTGTGAAAAGTGAAACTATCTTCAAACCTCCGTTTGTTGATTGATCTAGGGCTTAGATTTAGATTTATTGTTGTTTCCATTAGTCCTCGATTGAGGAAATAGGATACGTCATACATTACAAAATAAGGTACATATATAATTACAAATAATCTTAAAGTAAACAAATAAAATAATAAGTACATAGTCTAAAGTCATTAAAAACACTACACACGCAGACAAGAGAGCACAAACACACACTGAGAAACACAAGCACACGCAATGGAGTTTTCACTAGTTGGAGCTGCGTGACCAGGAAACTGTCCTTCCCTCTGTAGTAGCTCCAGCAGCGCTATACAGGAAACAACCAAACAAAAGAGCAGAAGAAAACTGTACAGAAAGTTTAAAGTTATGTGGTGTGTTATTTTACAAGTCAACACATTCAACGCTTTTGCAGGAACCTTCATTTTAAATATTAGATGGACGGTGAAGAAAATTCTGTACAGAGTGAAACGCGCCATAGTTTTACTCTGATACACGAAACTTTTGTGGTTATTGTTTTTAACCTCTGGAGGAAGGTTTTTGTATCAAACTATGTGAATACTTTTCTGGTGGACAGCAACGTGGTGAACGGTTTCTGATTGCGTATTTTCTTGTCGAAGCATTTTCTGAGTGATGTATTTACTCATTTTTTTTATTTTGTTCAAGCGAATGTATTTTTAGTTTACGCAGTGTTCCCATCTTTAATAACTTGAGCGAGCGTCCCCACAGGGGAAAACTACTGTCGACGGGGATTGTGGACTAAAGTCTCTGGAGCGGTGACGTCACTCGCCCTGCGCGCATAGATGTTATAAGACCGCGGGTGAAGCCGTAGTAGGAAGAGGAGAAGGCCGACTGTTACCTCGGCAACTGCCCCGCGGGATTTGTTTTGGTTTCATCTCGCTTCACTTAGGGAAAATGGGGATAAAAGTGTGTTTTAATTGAGTTTGGTGTTTTGATTCCATCCCGTCCCGCCGAAGGGGCTTCCATCGCT
Organism: Eucriotettix oculatus; assembly: GCA_034510155.1. Classification (NCBI taxonomy): domain Eukaryota; kingdom Metazoa; phylum Arthropoda; class Insecta; order Orthoptera; family Tetrigidae; genus Eucriotettix; species Eucriotettix oculatus. Next base: position 19,991,031 of record CM067381.1, read on the forward strand.
GTTGTTTCTGCCGACTAATTACTCGCCTCGAAACTCAATTATATTCCGTGTTTGTGCAGCCGCCCGCCTCTGTTTACTCTGCCTCGCTCCCTTTGTCTCTCATTTCCATACACGCTTTCCCTCCGTTATTGTTTTTACATTTACAAATTTACTTTCTTTTCTCTCATTTTTGTTCACCTCACCCCCACCCCTTTCCTTTTCAAAATGACGACGACGGAAGCAACGAAACCGCTCTACCGATATTAAAACAAAATAAATTAATAATTCCCATCCAATGTTTATTCCAAAATACGGTAATTTCACATTTGCAGTCGTCTCATTTTTTAATAAATTACAGACTAAAGTGTTTTTGGACAACTCCGCCCGCTGTCATCCCTCGCACCCAAACACCCTTCAAAAAGACCTACAGTTTAATACTTATTAATAATGTCTGTAAGTTTAAATAAGGCCAAAAACAGCCTAAAATTAGTCAAACATAACGAACTATAATTTAAAATCTTCAGGTTGAACTAAATAACAATGCACAAAAATTATAGCGTTCCAAATAAATTACAGAAGAGCCAGAAAACACATGTAGTTGATTTTAAATTATAGTTTGTTATGTTTCATAAATTTTCTTGTCTGTTTTTGGTCTGGTTTTAAGTTTAATGGTGTAATGGTCTACTTCCCTCCTCCAAGAATCCAAAAAATACACACATTTTTTGCGGTTTATTTTATAAACCAAAATATAAACAACCAACCCATTTCATTATTTCGTTTATAAGTAGTATACATTTAAATAAATTCAATTTTATAAATTATAAATTCTACAACACTGATATGAACTTATTTGTCATAAGGGTCGTCTCAATTTTATTTCATCAATTTAGGTGAACATAAACTCATATAAATAAAATTTTTATCTTAATATGACTTAATATGACAATTAGTGCATACCTTATATGTATCAAAATTTAAAATATAAACAAATTTGTTCAGTACAAAGGTTATAAACTCTATATATTCTACTGAAATCAATCGTATTAATTTTTAATTCTTTTGTTTTGTACCAAACCGCTCAATGTTTAAATGGTAAGCGGTGTTTATGTATTCTACGGAAATAAAGGAGACTTAATATATATTATAGAATACAGTATGAATAGAAGAGGGTGGTCAATGATGGAAACCCTAAGCAGAATAGCGTGGATGTGCGATGTGGTAGTTATATGGAAATGAGAAGGCTTGCGTAGAATAGGTTAGCACGGATCAGACCAAACTAGCGACTGATTACAACAAAAACAACATAAAATATAGTATATGGCAAAAGCCAGAAATACAGGAATTTTAATTCTAAATAGAAGACAAGTAAACATATAATAAATGATTTAATCAGCCTCTTTGTCAGTATTTCTATAATTTAAATATGAAATACTACGATGTTTCGTCTCTGATTTGCGCTTCTTCGTGTATAAAAATTTAGCTGTACATGGAACCTCACTGCATAAATTTCTGGCCGGAGGATTCCATGTACAGCTAAATTTTTATACCTGAAGAAGTCTCAAACGAGAGACGAAACCTCGTAAATGTTTCAGATTTAAATTATAAAAATACTGATTAAAGCATTTAATAAATCAAAGACGTTTCGTCCCCTAACTTTCCGGGGTTTCTTCAGTTCATGTTGCTACCAGAGCCGAGAAAAATAGAGGTCCCGAAACGTCTTTTATAAATTAAGTATTATTTTATTTCCAGCCTCTGGCTATTTTATTATAGAGATGTTGTATACAAAATATCTTGAATTGAAAGTAACGCGTTCGTAAAATTGTTTGTGGGTCTTAATCAGCTTGTTTTTCATTTGAAACGAGCTTCAGTTCCTAATAAATATGTTGAGGAACCTTCTCGTAGCTCCATGTCAGAATAAGGGAGGAAGGGAAAGTATCATTGACAATATCGGGTAGGAAGGGGAAATAAATACCAATGACAGTCAGTCAGTCAGTCTGTCGACAACAAAGACAGGGGGAGGATCGTTCATCTCGCTACTCCATTGGATGAGAAATATAAATATTTAATCCACAGTGGAGAGGAGACAGTAGAAGAGTAACACAAGAAAAAACAGTGAATGGAAAACTGATGAAGACCTTCGGGTATTCCATTAGTTGAGAAGTAGACCATCAACGGTGAAGACAAGAAGTGGAAGATGTTTGTCGGGTAAGAGTAAGGAAAACAACAGAGGCGATGAAGAAAACAGCAAGTACCAACGGGAATTAGAAATAAATAAATTGGGCGAAACTTTTTAGACGTCTTAAGTAAATATTACTATTTTTTACTTATAACTGAAGTTAATTTCAGATCATTGAATCGCATTGGACAAAGTGATGAGACTTAGTATGGTTTACTTTGCCCCATTACTATAAGGGGAAAGTTTCGTTGATAACGGAGCGACCAATTTCCATGTGAATGTCGAGCAATGTCAACAGTTGTAGAACGTTTAAAACCTTGCCAGGGCTCTGTACGGAGGAAAAACGTTGACGGAAAGCGGTCAGAGATCTCTATTCTGTTAGAAGCTGGAAGGGTCGACCATTTTACTCACCTTCTGTACAACAAGGAGAAAAGGATCTTCATGGAAAGCCAGCTTCGTGTAGTAATTAAGATGGTGACGAACGCCCAAGGACTCTGGACAGTTCTTCTCCGTCAACAGATTTCCCGTCCTTGGACCTCGTGGGAGACTAACAAGACGTCGGGCAGCGGGCGTCTCTTCTCGGAACTGTTAATACCGCTCTTAGGACACGAGAGCAAACAGATACATAAAGGAGGTGGGAAAGGTTTCGAGATTGCTCACACACACACACACTGTCAAACACTTCATAAAATACCTCGGCTATCTCCTCTTCCTTATTCTTCATCTGATTTTGTTAGCCTTATTATACAAGTGCAGAAGAAATTATTTCAACGAAAGGCCAGTCTCTTAAAGCCGTGAAAGTGAACTTACGGATTAGGAAAAAGAATTCTCGAGAGGAAACTAATCCGAGATCAACGGTGCATCTCATGTTTGCTTTCCTCCCTGCCGTTGTTGATTTATTTCTCTTTAAGTCAAACAGAACTTTCTCTCCCTGGTACCTTAAAAATTCCGTCATGCACTATAACACCAAACTTCCCAAAGTAATGTCCATAACCTCCCTAATTAACCACCCAAACCCCACGATCCAGAAATTCCATAACAATCCTCCTCCATCTCCCCCCTTCGTCGGATTGAAAAAAGAAAACTCTCAATCATCCTAACCCACCTTACCATCATGCCACATCCTCATATATCCTCCGATAACCAGTTCACCACAGCCTGTCAACCCTCACCCACCCACGTCGTATGTCTCTCGCATATAACACACCCCAAATAAAACCCTAAGCCATCTGCGAAACTAAGTTAATCCATGTCTACATGTTAATTATATACACTATTTTAATTTTGTATTCATTATTTCAATATTGTACATAACTGATCATCATTATGATAAAAGTTTTTTATATTAATAAAAATAATAATTCTTGTTTGGTCTTCTTCTACAAATTGTTTATTTTCTCTTTAGTGGTTTTCCCCACAACTGTCTTCATTGCTGATGTTTGTTCTTCTCACCGTGACCCGATGTACATTTTCCACTTCTTGTCTTCCCCGCTGACTGTCTGTTCTTCTTCTTACTCATCCAGTTGAATAGTAAGAAGAACGATTTCTACTTGTCCTCATTTTCCACAGACTGCTGTTCTTAATTCCCCCCTTCTCAACTATTCCTACTTTCATAATGGAATTCTTACAATACTGAATAAATAAATCAGCCAATGAAGTCAGTGTATTTTGAATTTTATCCATTTAAATTAGATAGTTAAATTACTCCTAAAAGTTGCAAGTTTGTTATATTTAATAATTATAATAGTTACGTTTACAAATAAGTAAATAACAAACTAATCCAAGCACTGTGTTAAATTCACTCTTAATGTTAAACTTGGCATTGAAAATCTTAACAACTTATTCGATATATTATTTTACGTTCATTGGTCCTTTGCTGTTTTACCTCTGATATTCTCACGTTACAACTTATAGTTTTAGCCGCTGGATAAAGACTGAGGCTAAGCTCGCGTCCAAACGTCCGGATGTTCTCTTTTCAATGTGGTAGTCTGTATTTCTCATTATTGTGGCAGACTGATTGTTTACACTAAATTATTCTCACATTTGGTCAACTTATTCATGCAATGGCAACTCCTCGTACACGAGGAAGGATGATGTTAAACAAATTAGCAAGTTTGTATATTTCCATTGTACTTGGAACCGCCTTTCAACATGATATATTTCAAGCAAACATCGGTGCTACACTCCGAGCTCATTACTAATAGCGTTTTGTCCTGTCTCACGTTTGAATTAGTTTTTTTTTAAGTTACGGTAATAGCTTTCTTCTGTTGTTAGTCATCGCCGATTTGAAAGTTATTCAACAAGTAGAACTTGATACGACGGACGGTCCTCAAGGACAGACTCTATCTCTTACATACACACACACACAGAGTTTCCAAAAAAACTAGTGGATTTTGGAGAGCGATTTTTAGGCGATTTCTATAAGAACCGTATAACAGGAAAATTAAATCTAAAGTATATGTTAATCATCGGGATGGTTTATTAGTCGATTAAATAATAATACTAACCCAAAATGTCTCCCGTAGTTTCAGAGGTTTCATGAAATTTTTGCGAGGGTTCAGAGATTTCATTTATTACACTTGCATGAACCGTCTGAATGATTACAATCAATGGCTTTTTTCAAATCTCTTTATTCATATAAGATAATAGATCAATGCGGAGCGACATTCCATGGAATTTAAAACTTAGGTTACAGAGCTGACACCAGAGATATCGGTTATATGAGCGATATCGCAGATCTCCATAGTAACCGCCAAAGATAATTAACGCTACGTGAACATGTACAAAGCTTAAATAAACAATTTAAAATAAAGTTCTGTATTTATTTTACAACGCGATACTTATAATGACCAATGGCTACAAATGTATCAAAAATTATTCTTTTCCTTGATCGGCGCTAAAACCCTTGTTTTCTCCATTCTTTTCAGGTCCTCCACCTTTTCCTTACAATTTTCTGGCAGTCTCTGTAAATGACCCATGACCCATCATATCCTACCTTCCCTGCTGCATTTTAACTGCAATACTCATCTTCAGTTCTACGTTTGGCTTTCCTCGTCCCTTGCGGTTCCAAAAACCTTTTTCAACTTATTTCTTTCACCCAACTTTCCGTAACTATTGAGAATAGAATACCTGATGAATTGTTCCAATAATGAAATAAATCCAGTGAAGTCCAATCAAATTGGAGGATTTCGTCTCAAGACAGTCGGAGGAGTGTCAGATACAAGTTTATTATATTTAATTTTTAAAGTTTATCTTACTTCGGTGGAGTAAACGAATAAGAAATAAGTCAGGAATAAATTTTAATAAAAGTGAATGAATCAAATCCACGCTAGCAAGAGTGGTTTGTCGGGGATGAATGCTGAGGGGTTGACACATGGACCAGAGTCTGCACTTAGCGCCCTCTGGTCGCCCCACGTAAATCAGGAGGATGTGGAACTGGTAGTAACCAGAGGAGCCTCTGGAAGGCCGCGGCGGATCAGGTGTGTGCGTGTGTGTGTGGCCGTCCTCTCGCATCCGACACGCTCCAGCGCCTCCAGACACAACCAACTACATGGCCGAAGACAAACTTTGGCTCGCCCTTTCCCCGGACATGAGGGACTCGTCGTGGACTTGAGGAACGTCATGCGCCCTGAAACAGAGTAATTTAATTGGGATTGACAGAAGTTACAGGTGGACTTGTGCTCTTCGTTTGACCGATCTAACAGAAATCTCAGCTCCAATATTAATTTGATAACGTTACTGGTGGAAAAACTTATCCGTAGGATCTTTGAATCCTTTAATGAAACCAGAAAAAGAAGATCTTGATAAATAAATTACTGATATGTTAAGGTTTCTGAAATTAGTGCCTAAATTTATTAGATAAGATACCACGCGTGACTCCTTATAATATACTTTAGATAGTAACAGGAATTAATTTCAGATGATGTTCACGTAGATAAAATCGATAGGATAGAGGTGGGCCAGGAAATATAAATAGTCGCCTTATTGAGCGGAATTAAATATGGCGTATTTCTCTCTGTGTTGATCATCCTTTCGTCTCAGTACGGACGTGTACAAAGGTCACTTAGTCCTTTCCCGACCAAAATTGGGCGTATCTTCTCACACGACATCTATTCATTAAAAAATTAATCACCCTTAATTTAAACTTCAACGGTATTTCAATATTTTTTATTTAAACTGGAAGACACATTCGCATATTTTTTAACGTTCTAATCCTTTCACGTTTAGGCTATAATGTTCCTCTCTGCAATTTTGAAGAATATGTACACGCGTATAATTTTGAATGAAGAGAATAGTTACACATATATTATATAGATTAATGAGGGATAAGAGTGTCCCTGTAGGAAATTTAGAAGATATTATTCAAGTGAGGCAGTAGTTGTAGTGCTCAGCTTTCCTTCGCCCTCTCCCCTCTTCCCCTGAGGTTGATATCGATGACCTTCATTAAGTCTGTAATGTGGAGGACCTCAAGATCCCGTACGACTTAATTAACAATATTACAAGAGAAGATGTCGAGGTCGACACCCAATCGTAAAGAAACTACATCTCTCTCTCTCTCTCTCTCTCTCTCTCTCTCTCTCTCTCTCTCTCTCTCTCTCTCTCTCTCTCTCTCTCTCTTTCTTTCTTTCTTTCTCCTCCTCGTGACCAACATTGAACTACTTCTCCTGTCACTCTCGACGTTATGAAACTTTAAGGGTTATTTTACAAGTAATGCGTGGCATAACATGTCCCATGTTTAGAAACAGAAAATATTCCCGTGCGATCTCAAAGTAAATCTACCCAATAGGAAGCGATAATAGATGTTTACGTCTTCTTCTTGTTCTTCTTCGTTGACTTCTTTGCTTCAGCAGTCAAGTTGCGATTTGTCTGACCAACGTAACAGGTTCCACAGTCAAGACAGTAGATTATATAAATCGTTTTTCCTAAACTTCTTTGTTAATTTTTAACCAAATTTTTATTATTAAATTATCTAAATACTACAATAACACCGCAATTGACAAACAATTTTATTAATTTATGTTATATTTTCTCTAAACATGGTAAAAGCAATGCAGATGATATTATTTGTTGTGGGCGAATTATTTTTTATTAATCAACTCAAATCTACCATCAATTATTAATTTATTTATAAAGATCTGTTCTTTTTGGAAGTTTTTCTATAAGACTTCTTTTAATCCGTTATTCAAATAATTTATTCTGCTCCCCTTCGCACAACACAAGGTTTAAATTAGCCACTGAAAAAAGTAGTTCTTCATCTAGTTTTAGAGAAAAAGGTACCCGAAAATCTTTATATTTAATCAACCTACAGAACGTTCAGTCTTCATTAATTTTCTAGAGGACAGTTATTAGTAAATTGTTGGTGAGATTCAGATAGACGAGGATTCATGAAAGCACAAGTGGGAATTTTCATCAAACAAAGGGTTAAAACAAGTATCAGCAACGGAGGAAGTTTTGGGAAAAATAGTTTAGAGAAAATAAAAAATTAAAAACAACAACAAAGCTGGGGAGAATAAAAATCAAATAAACTTCCCTTTGACCGAAAGAGAATTAAATTAACAAAGCCGCGCGACGGAAAACTACTATCATTAGTCGCACCAGTCACCGATGAGCAATTCAAGGAGATGAGAATTGCTTCCAATGGAAGCTCAGCCCAAGACCGTGAAATTGAATTTTGGGATAGTGAGATTGGTAAATTGTAGGTGAGGTGCAGGGATCTCGGCAAGAGCAACCGCCCGGTGTGCCCATTCTGATCTTGTAAATTATTGTTAAAAATTTTAAAGCTAGGGTGTTGCGACTCCCTTGACACCAGCGAGGACTCGTATCTGTGGACGTTGACGTCTTGCGCAGCTCAGCTGCCAGTTTTCCACCCTCTGGCCAGCGCGTTAGCAGCGCCAAAGACAAATTAACATTTTGAAATACGAGCGAGCAACAATTTCACGCGGCGTCCTCCTCTGCAGATTTATGGCCGGAGCATGACGCATTGTTATGGCCTCGGTAATTCCTCTTTATTGTAATAACGGCGTCACGCCCCTCCACATTACATCCATCTCTGGCCGGACCAAAGTCGATTCTACTACAGCTGGACTACTTTGTGCAGACCATTAGCTCTCTCTCCCTCCCTATCTCTCTCTCTCTCTCTCTCTCTCTCTCTCTCTCGTGGCTTTGTTTCCTTACTCGTCTTGATCGATTTAAAAGGTTTATTAACCCCGCCGCTGCTTTGTGGTCCACCAAGATAGCAGGTAGCAGCGGAGTAGGCTGAGAGTAGCTGCCCAAAGGGTTACTTACCTATCTCACTTCTCTCTGTCATTTGTTGTATTTAACGTTTTATTTTAATATTTATCACTATTAAAAGTAAAAAAATATGCAAGACAATCTATAATTCTTTTTTAAGCTGTACATGTCAACTATGTTTCGAGGGAGAATTAATTTATTTGCAATATATTCCTTGAAAGATCTTATAAACTATAATATTCTTTATTTTTTCCTAAAATCGGTGACGGTTTATATATCATTAACCTAATAGTAGAATGAATTTTTAATTAAGGATACAGTCTGTGAATTATCATTAGTTTCTATCCCACCATCGACCATTTCATTGAATAATATCTTGTTATTTTGTTTCCTTGGAATAGTGTGTGGAATTATGTATAGTGAATATATATATAAACAAAAACTGATAGTTAACTTCAGTAATGTCGGAGGTGTCTAATCAACAACTCTGCGACTTCCTCCCTCTCTTTCTTTCCCTTCTCTCTCTCCCCCTCCCTCTTTTTGTGGTTTCTTTATTAATCCACTTACTTTCGTGGATGCAAAAATAGCTGAGCTGTCTCAGGTACGTCAAGGATCTGATCTTTTCCGTACATGATCCACACGATCTCGACACGATTCAACTATTTCAATTTTTTCTCTCATTCGCTCACTTGTAAGAAATGTCGAAGGCAACAGACAGTTAGGCCTCCCCCCCTCTCTTTCTCTCTCTCTCTCTGACTTTATTAAAATACAGACAGAGCAAATGAAGAAGGAACTTATCTCGCGGGGGTTTTTATCTTGAGTTATTTGACTGGTAATTGTGCAAAAAGAGGCTACGTAAAATAGTTAGTTACGGCATCTGTCGATACACACACACACACTCACACAGGCAGGCAAACATTGAAACGAAAATATCCGCTGCGTTCTGATTTACGGCATTACACCTCTGCAAATGTTTGACATTAAATTTGCAGATAATCTCTGGTCGACAGTTAATATCGGCTCTCTGGATATGACAAGTAGCCCACACACGACACACACACAGCCATGGCGGAACCTGTTTCCACTGAACTAACACACTCTTTCTCTCTGGTATGAGAGAGACACGGAATAAACTCTTCAAAGATATTAAAATTATAATTAATTAAAGTATAATAAAATAACAACTAACTATCACTGTACAATAAAAAGTTTCAACAAGAATTTAGAAAACAATTAGACGTTTCGTCCAGCCGTTGTGGTTCTTGTCAACATTTAAGCTAGACTGAAATAATATGAACAAAGATGTTAGAAAATAAAGAATGGGAATATTTGTGAAAGAAGACACCTCATCAAGGAATAACAGAATATGGTCAGATGCATGATATAAATTGGAAGTATTACGGATCGATATAATAGTGTTTTAATAGAAAAATTAAGGTTCTTAAATTTAGCACAGCCGAAAAATGCTGTAAAAAGGAAACTGTCCATAGAGAGGAGATGAAATAAAATGGTTTACGATTAAATTTGTAATATTTTAATGGATGAACTGATGAGGTCCCGAAATTTGGGGGACGAAAAGTTTTCATTCAAATTGAATTAAATCAGCCTCTTTGTCATTTTTTAAAATTTAAATATAAACCAGTAAAACGTTTCGTCTCTCATTTGAAACTTCTTCAGGTAAAAATTTAGCTGTACATGATATATCCTGATGAAGTCTCAAATGAGTGACGAAACGTTGTTATGTTTAAATCTGAAAAACGGACGAAGAGGCTGATTTTATATTATTCTAATTCTGGCTTTGTCACTCTTTTTATTTTATTTATAATTTAATTACTTTATTATAGAAGAATGAATAAACCTGTATGGGGTGGAATTTTTATAGTTTTTAATTGTCCTATAATAATTATACATTAAGTACGAAACATTAGTTAGTTATAATTTGGTCAGTTAATTTACTTTTTTTAGTGATTCCCGACCGATTATTCTATTTATTATAAAATAATTTCTGACTTAACATTTAAAAATAATGGCACAAATCGTAATATAGTGCGGCAATTGTAATATTTCTTTTAGTAAAGGAGTCCACTAAACATCAAAATTGTTGTAATTGCATCTGGAAAGTGTTATTCGTTTTTCTTTTCCTCTTCAATGGTGGACTCGGAAACAATATTTTGGATCCAACATCAGTGTGTTCGCTACATCATAATCTTGTCTTGATGACGCCGTTGTTCACATACACGTGTTTTTTGGGTCGTGGGACCAAGAGTATTTAACGTTCCGAACTGCAGGAAACTCCATCTTCAGGGTGGAAGGTGCACCCTCCATAAACACGTGTTGGTGGTTGCCGACGACGTTTCGGACCCCCGCGAAGCTCGCGTTCAGAGGAGAGAGAGAGGCCGCCGGAGTGCAACAGGTGTGAAGCAGCCTCTGACGGACGGTAATTAGCCGCAGCCCTGATTTCTCACGGGATAAGGAGGGGCGGGGAGGCGGCCATCCCATTCCCCGGGGATTAGTATGCGGAGGAGGAGCAGAGGTCACCATCTGGACCTCCATCCGTCTCTGTCGCAGACGTGCTCCACAAAACGCTGATGGACAAGGTTACCACCACCACCACATTCCTCCTCCTCCTCCTCGTCGTCGCCGCCGCGAGGACCTTCTGGAACGGGCAAAGTTAATTGGTCATGGAAAACTGTCAGTGAGAGGCGGCACGTGCGTTCCTGGACTTGCACGTGTCCTGGCTGCTGATGGCCGCGTGGGAACGGTCCTCCCTCCTACACCGACGTCTTTCCTCCTTCGAGGAACTCGTGTCAATCCGCGGCAGTATTACTCGCCTGTCCAAGTTCTTGTCTCTCGTGATGACGGTCACTCTCCGATTTCTTTTTACTTTGGTGGTTCTGAGATGGTCTTGTGTCAATCGACAAGTCAGTAACCCGGGATCTAAAAAGTCAGTGATCAACGAAAAGAGACCAAAGACGGGCAATTGATAACGGCCTTGCTTCCTTCACGTCAGTGATCCTCAAAGACCTGTAACGTCATCCTTACTGGGATACAAAATCGTTGCAACAAGATGGTGTATTCTCAGACACCGTCACTGATGGACCAAAGACCGGCCATTTGGAAAGTGGTCCTGTTCTGTGTCGTGGATGTGTTTCGGTCCCTCTTCAGCGACCACAGGTGCAGTGGAACGCCATCAGTGACCAACTTTCCTCTTATTAAACGTTGTTTTTACTCAATATTTTGATGTCTCTCTAAACATTCTGTTGGATAAGAACTGACAAGATTTGTGAACAACTTCAAGACTCACTTCCTCTGTCAAGTAAAGAAGTTGGCCGCTTTACGTGATCCATTTGTCTGGAGGAGACAAGTGGTGGAGGACAGGTATTTGAAGCTGGTTGACTAAATTCTCTACGAAGAGAGATGCAAGAGATGAAAGGGGAGAAGATGGAGGCGTGATCATGATGTTGTGATGGCCGCCGCGGTGGTACAGAGTATTACTTTATGTTAATCCTATTTTATCTTTATGCGTTCGGTAGCCGACTGGTCGTGTCCATTGGCCGCTAATGGAAACCCACGACGACCACCAGCAGCAGCCTTGAGTTATCACCTCATCCAGATACCGTAAATCGCTCGCCACTTCACATCGCCGTCCATGTTCCTAAGCCAACTACTTATTTTCCTAAATTACTAGATTCTACTTTACTTCTCCTTCTCCGACGTTTATCGTCCTGTAATAACAGAACGTGTTTCATAATCTGCTTGGTCTCACCTTTTTTTGCCTCAGGAAGTTACTTTAGACTACAATAAATTTGAGATTTTAAGAAACAGTTCTTAACAGTTCGGCATGTTAAACCTTGTTAAATTTAAAATTAATCGTTGTGTGGCGGTGTTTACGGGCTCCTTAGAAATGTAACGAGAAATTCATTTAACTCGCGGGAAGAAAGGGGGAAATTTATTAATGCAATTGCTTTAACACAGAAAGAATTATTTTAACCCATGGATTAAACAGAACACTTACCTCAGCATCAGAAAATCGTAAGACATAAAATGTATCCAAAGAACGTAAAGTTGTATTGAATTCCCGTTCGTGTCGTTACGTACAATCCGACGTCTAAGTGCCCAGGATAGCAGGGAGGACGTCGTCGTGTCTGCAGCGGTGCAGTGTGGCCGTCACTTCAGTGACAACTACGGTTGAACTCAGCTGTTTCCTCTACGCCTCTTCAAAATCTCCTAATCATCTCTCTGAATCGTTCTTTTCCAGTCTCTCTCTCTCTCTCTCTACCCCCCTCTCTCTCCCTCCCCCTCTCTCTATACCGAACTTTGCAACTTGACTATTGAAATTGAAATATCACAATCACGTCCGCTTTTTTTTTCTGTGACTGCTAGGGTTCGTAATGTTATTGGACCACGACTTAGCACGGTCACTGCGATCTATCTGGGACTTCTGTCACCTGTGTCGCGAAGATGTGTCTGCAATTCGCAATATCTTTGAAATGTAATCTTTACTTTAAACAGTTTTCAGTTATTTTAAGACAAGTATTTTACATTATTTCTAGATTATCAATTTTCTATTACTTTAAATTCTTTCATTACTATAAAATTAATCTTTTATTATTTTTAGAACATAATGAGGATTAATACGTGGAAAACCAAGGTTATGGAGTGTACTATGCTAAATAGAAAGGCTGTTAGATTGGGAAGGAAGTCACTGAACTAGAGTAGGATAGCACAGGCAAGAAAGACTAATGTAAGTGTGAATATTAATAAATCATTATTAAAAATGTTTGTATGGAGCGTGGCGTTATATGGGTGCGAAACGTGGACGATAGGAGTTGCAGAAAGGAAAAGAAAAGAATCTTTCCAAATATTGTGCTGTAGGAGAATGCGATGGGTGGATAGTGTAACTAACCAGGAAGTTCACATCAGAATAGGGGAATAGCGAGCAATATGGAGGACGTTGAAGGGATAGATTAATAGGCCACGTTTTAATACATGAGGGTCGTATAAAATTAGCATTAGAGGGAAGTAATCGGAAGAGGAAGGCAAAGGATGGAATACGCTAATCAGATTAGGGAGGATGTAGGGTGTGGTATCTATCTAGTAATGAAAAGGCTTGCGAAGGGAGGTTGTCGTGGAGGGTTGTGTAATGATCGCTTATGTAACCAGCGAAATTACATTAGAATCATGTATTAAAATCAATTTAACACAACATAGCAAAATCAAGGTGGTCGCGTTATTTTTTTTTGTAAAATAATTTTTCTTCTGTTCGTTTGGGTACGAAAGATTGCGATTTCCACACTGATCGCCTGGACGTTGCTCACAGGGCTGGATTTATGGCCCTAGGACAATGCCGGAATTAACGGTACTCCTAGGGGCTGTAGAGGATAGGGCACTACGAGTCTGGAGAGAAGATGAGTAGCATCGCTTATCAGCATGCATCTATAAGTGATATGACTCGTACGTCTAAAATAACGTCCTACCAACAATAACAACGTTCTTACGAGGTCGCTAGCCATCAACAGAGGTGATATCGGAGCCGTTCAACAGCTACGATAATCAAAACGACGGGGTCAAGCTTTGCTCACCGCAGCTAAAACATTGGTAATTAGCACTCTTTCATACCCAGGCCAGTTGTAAAATCCGTTAGAAATTTTCGCGTATTATTAAACTCACGGGCAACCTGAGATTCCGGAGCTAGGGTAACACTTGATGTTGCTACAATGGAGCAAACAATTGTACATATGTAAATTTGTAGTTTTAATATTAATTAATAATTGTAAATAGTATTTGATTAGTTTATTTCAAAATAAAATCATAAAAATCAAAAGAATTATCAATTTCAATATATAATAATGGAACCCTCTTTAATAATAGAATTAAGAATTAATAATACCCACCACTCATCACAGTTGCATCAGACCAGGTTAAGGACTGAATACCACATCAACAGAATATTATTTTTTTATTCCGTTTAAATTAAGTAGTTTTTAAATAAATTTTATGACAATTAAATACTTCTTTTTCAGTAATTTATAATTTAAATATGAAATGTTTGTATTTATGACTCTTTAATATTATCGTTCTTCGTTGTTTTGAAATTGTAGCGTAACTTCACTCCTTGCGGCACTTGCCTGCACTTCGCCATGGGGTAAATTTCCATGTACAGCTAAATTATGTAACCATGTATTTTATTTTTAAAATTTCATTACATATTTCTCAATATAATCAATTTTTAAATTGTTTTAGTACCAGAAGAAGTCTCAAATGGGAGACGAAACGTCGTAACATTTCATATTTAAAATATAAATCACTGACAAAAAGGTTAATTAAATCATTTAAGTATTTTTTACTACAGAATTCATTTATTATTAAGTTTTAATTATTGCTAAAATATTAATTTTAGATTATTATTTCATTAAGTTTTAATTATTCATAGATTATTAATTTTTCATATGTAATTACAAGTTGTATAATGTATTGAACAATTATGACCGAAAACTTGATGAGGACGAGGGACGAGTTGTCGTCATGAATGAATGAAGCGTTGTTTACTCTGTTAAAGGATATACGAGGGCGCTTTAATCAAGGTATTCCAGGCACGAGCACGTAAACAACCTAGGAATTTTTATCGTCCGCCTCCATTACTGCCACTCGCTCACGGCTTTTAATTAACCTACACAAATTAAGGACCTTTAAGACCACAGCGACGACTCCTGTCTTCTCCCCCACTCTACTTCTCTATCCTTCTCTTTTATTTCTCTCTACTGGTGGTTGTCTCCATTCTTCTCTTCCTAACCTTCTGCTCTTCCACTACTTCGCTTTACGTAAGGAATCTTCCTCTTTATTTCTCTATTAGTTCCCCTCAGTGTTCTCCTTCCTCCTTATTATTTCTTCTCTCCTGCTTTTTGTCCTTGACGCCCCCCTCCGCCTTTCTTCGTGGAACTTCTTCAATTTCTGATTTCACGTTTTTAGCCTCGCTTCACTTTATCGCTGTCGTCGGTTTTCCTCACAGAGTTACAGTTCCCTACCTTAATTTTAATAAAAAATATTTATAAATGATTTAGACTATAATATAATAATGTATCAGTCTCAGTTACACTTGACGAGAATCATGACTCCACGTCAAAAATAATTGTTAGAGAAATAAACATCCATAGACAATATTGATTTAGGGTTCATTTTTCGTTTCTACTAACCCTTATACGCGAGGGACTCTTCTTAGTGTGAAATTATTTATCAGTTGCGAATTTTGAAACTGTTTCAATATTATTTGATATTATATGTAAATGACTCATTATGCCGCAAGCAGTAATTGCATAGCTAGATTTATTGTTATTTCCTTAGTCCTCGTTCGAGGAAATAGTAATACCTTAAGTCACAAATATATTAAGACCAAAAAAATTTAAAATAGGTTACGAGAGTAAAGAAGACACGGTATAAAATAACTGAAAGCACGACATGTGACGCTCACAAGCACATGCAGTGGGAATGTCGCTTCTTGGAGCTGCACGACGAGGAGTCTGACCTTCCATCTGTAGTGGCTCCAGTGGCGAGTTACACGACCGAACAGAAATATACAGAAAGATTGGAAGTTGGGTGATACATAGCAACGCCTTCAGCACTTTTATAGGGGAATTAATGTCAACTAAGATGAGGGAACTCGTGTACAGTGTAAAACAGCAGCGCCATTTAATATTTTTATACTGGTTTAGGAAATGTTCATAGTTGATAATGCATAATATCTGAGGTAGTGAATCCCGACACCCGGTTGTGTTTGAATTTCATGACATTATTTGAGACGTTTTTTGCAGGAGCGTGTCTAGCGTGGTGGCGCTGGGGGCGGACGTGATCTGCGGCCGCATCCCGGGGCTGTCCAAGCGCCAGAGGGACATGTGCAGGGCGGCGCCCGACGCCATGGTGGCCATCGGCGAGGGCGTCAGGCTCGGCACCGTCGAGTGCCAGGCGCAGTTCCGTCACCATCGCTGGAACTGCTCCGCCATCGGCAGCGGCAGCGTCTTCGGACACGTCGTCGTCGTCGGTCAGTACTCCATCTCTTTAGTTTCCTCTCGCTTTCGTGTGTGTAAACAAATTTTATTCACGTAACGAAATACGACTTTTCTCTTTCTACGTCTACGTCTTTCTTCCAGCGTCACTTCACCATCCTTCATGAACAACGCTTCTATTCTCTCTTGAGGTTTTTTTGAAAGAAAACTTTATAAATTTCTGGTGAAAAATTTTAATATTTAAAGAGTTTCTTAAACTCTACTGTTCCTTGTGCCCTGTCTCTCTTCTGCCTCTCTCTTTATCTAGCTATGTTGCTTATACTCTTTATATACCTGCCTCTATTTCATTCTTGCCTTCTCTTGCGCGCTCTCTCTCTCCCTATATGTATATCCCTCTATATCTTTCCCTGACTCTTCCTTTTTTACTTTCTTTCCGTCTGACCTCTCGTTCTCTTAGCTTTCCGTCATTCTTTCTCTCTCTTCCTACTTCTCTCCCTCTCTTTCTCTACGTTACTTATTCCCATAACTTTTCGTATCTGTCTCCTTCCTTTTTTTCTGTCGCTCTTATTCTGACTCCTTCATTACGTTTTATGCCACTCCCTCTCACTTTGACTCTTTTCTTGTTGGTTGCTAATCTCTCTCTCTCTCTCTCTCTCTCTCTCTCTGTCACACACACTCACTAGTTTTTCATTCCCGTCTCTCCTTCTTTGTTGTATTGTGTCTCTTGCTTCCTTTTTTTGATGTATTTATTCTATTGCAATTTTTCCGTGGTTGTTTCTCTTTGTGTTTGTTGCTTCCTTTCTGCCTATGTCTGTAATTCTCTCTCCCCCCCTCTCTCTCTCGCGTCTGTCGATTATATCCCCCTCTATCTTGACTGACTGTTTCTTTTTTCTTTTCTCTCTGTCTGACTCCTCCTCCTCATATTTTCTTTCTGTCGTTATTTCTCATAGTCTCTCTCTTTCTATTTCTTCTCGATTTCTCATTCTCTCTTCCCATCCCTTTCCGTATCTTTGGCTAATTCTTTTCTTTCTGTCGCTCTTATTCTGGCTGATTGAAAATATAAACGTCGCGCATGAAGGAGGATGAAGTTGGCTCTGGAAGGAATTAAAGTGGACACGCAGGCAGGCAGGGAAGCAGAGAGAAGGAGAAAAGTCGTAGTTGAAGTGACGTGAACAAGATTCTTTACAAGGCGTCTCTGGTGTTACATCTCGTCGCTGTTATCTGTGTCAGCTGTAACGGATTACACGACACATTCCCTCCTCTCTCTCTCTCTCTCTCTCTCTCTCTCTCTCTCTCTCTCTCTCTCTCTCTCTGTCTCTCTCTCTCTCTCACTCACTCTCTCTCTCCAGGGGCACGCAGCAGCAGCACGAGGAGGAGGAGGAATGAATATTTATTACCAGATATTGAATACAAGTCGGTGGCAGGAACCAACGAAATGAAAGTCTGGGGAAAGTGGACTCATTCCTCAAAATAAAACCAGGAACTTAAAATTTTTGTCTCCGCGAACGAGAGAGAGAGAGAGAGAGAGAGAGAGAGATTGGATTGTACGCTGGCTGGCTGCCTAGATCAATTACGTCACACTCACGAAATATTGTATTCAGTCACTGTATGACACGACTTGGTACAAGAAAATAAAACCTATACATATATACTCAACTAATAATATATATTATGTATCGTTACTTTTAAAAATATATATTTATAGAAATATACTCATAAACCGCTTTTAGACATGTCCTTTGACGTCACTGGATGACGTGTTACAGCTCAACTAACTAGCAGGAACAGATGTGACAGCTTAAATAAGTTAGTAAAGTTAAGATTAGTTACAGTGAAATCCCACGACAGGACCAGGAATTTTGTCTTTTAGCGTCCAGTATCGATTACCGCCAATATTGTTATCGATATCGACGACTGACGTTAACATTGACTGCTTGTGAGACGATATTTAACCCTGACTCTTTATGGGGAACCGCCAACCCTGAAACCTTGCACTAAAACAAATTCTGTTTTTAATTAATGAGAAATTTATTTAGTAAATTAAATTTGGTTTGGTTCTTTTTTTATATATATCATATGTATAAATTCCGGCATAAGACTAATAAGAGGATAATTTTTTCAACCCACCCAGCACGAGGAGGGGCGCGTGACAGAGAACTATCTCTTTAGGTATAAAGAACATATTCTTTAATTTCCTCCCAGTTATTGGTCCTAGTAACGTCATCAATGGCGGTCCTAGGCATTGTAGGTTTTCTGATTCGCCAGGCTCCCCGGAATCTCCACTAAACTGTCTAAAAGCTCCTTTTATCCTCGAATCTCCACCATTGCAATCAAAATTCTCCCCAAAGTAAGTTTCCATGCAACGAATTTCTAAACAGTCATTTATAAAGGTTACTAATAACTGTTTCAGAACTGTACGTATCCAAATAAAATATATAAGTTTCTCCTCTGGTCCAGTGGAAAGTCATCAGTAGCCTCAAGTTATTCTTACCATCCGAGGTAACCATGACACTTTCTTTTTATCTTTCCGTCCTGTCTCACTTTCCATGATTATTTTTTTCTAGGTCTCACTTGCCCTATCTTTTTCTGTGATGCTTTCCACTTTGCTTGATATTCCTCTCTGACTCGTCCCTATTTGTTTTCTGTCGCTGTTCTTCTTCTTAATCTGACTCATTGCTACTCTCTCTCTCTCTGTATGTCTCTCCCAGTCGCTACTTTTTTTCTTGTTTTGTGTCCCGTCTTCCTTTCTTACTTGCATTCTATTTGCTAGTTTCTCTTTCCTTTTTTCTGATATATTTTTTCCTTTGCTTTCTTTTCCGTGTATCATTCTTTAAATATTTGTTTGTTTCTGTCATTCTCTCTCTCTCTCTCTCTCTCTCTCTCTCTCTATATATATATATATATATATATATATATATATAGCGCTCTGATATATCCCCCCCTTTTCAATTCCCTTCCTATGCTATTAAAGTGGATTTGCCTGTATCAGGACCACCCTCATGTAGCCTGTTAACCTAAAAAAATTCCATTCGTCCTAGAATATCGAAATAAAGTACGTTATTACTTAAATTCGCGACTTAATTATTAGAATGAAGAATTAATTACAATTAGAATTTTAAGTGTACAAACTGAAGAAATCGAGGTAAAGACAAATTTACATATTCAACATATCTAAAATAAACCGTATAATAATAATAATTTCACGTAAGTAAAAGTGTAATGTAATAATTACAATAGGCAAATAGATTAAACACGCGCTACGTAATTAATGACAAAGAACCTGAGGAACATAGAGGAGACTCAGCATTATCCGCCTTCCTGTAGCCTACCTGCCGTGTTCCTGCGTGAGACTAGGAAAAGCCTGTCTCAGGTTGACAGCGAACAAAACGCTCTTGGAAAATTTCCACGCCGATTATGTCCGAGATATGCAAATGTCGCAATTTGAGTCCTCGTATCTAATTGGAATGGCCGCTACATGCAGAGTGCATTACAAGTCGTGCCTCGGAGACGGGGACAGACCGGAAACCTCGTCAATTTCCGTTCTTGTCAGCAGACGGACTAACAGCAACACGCTCGTCGCCATTTGTCACGTGCCTCCAACACGGGGGATTATTAACAGCAACTAACCTACATTCTGAACCTGAAATTATCAATTCTGGTTCACGCTACAAAACAAATGTAATTTCAGCCAACGCTTCAATAGAAAAAAAATTCTGTATGTGTTAGTATCGTTAATTTCTTGGATTTTTTCTTTTAAAATGTTTTCGTCAGTCTTTGCACGTAGTCAATCAAAATTGTTAAATTATAAAGATTGAAAAAATATATGTATTTAACTATTATTAAACTGACTCATGACCTAAGATTCTCAAGAAATCTCACTTGAAAATTATTTCGTCGGTCTTTGCGATAAATCTGTTAAATTATAATGATAAAGAAATCTTACCCTGAGAACCCTTCACCCTTCGATATTTCCTCAAATTTGTATTACAGTATTTAATTGGGCAAAAAACGTGGTTCCGTAAAATGTCAGGTTAAAAGGAGGTTGTATAGGAACTTGCGTATTTTTCTATAAAAAATTGTATTAAATAAATAAAACAATCAGAATATTTGCCAGAGATTTATTTTATAAACTTTTAATAATATAAATAAGTAGCATTACGTTGCATTCCTTCGATTTGGAAACTCTTCAGGTTCACCCGGAATTTTATAATAAATCATATGACAATGTAGGAATGCCTAGCGGCGTAAATGCTATCATTTATTAATTAACAATCAATCAGGACACTAATTACAATTAATTATAAACAACATGATTGTCCTGAAGTAATTTCAGTAATTATTTATTTTACATCATGATATTTAGATTCAGTAGTTTCGCTACATAGATCTGTCCGTTCAAAGGACAACGGACAAACGGATAACTGTAAAGTGTTTTTTAAATTATTTATTTATATTAAAAATAGATATTTAACTATTAATCACTGTCTTGTCGGAATTGCTGGATATAATTGACGAAATGTGCGAGTGAGGAGCAGACAGTAAACATTTACGGACGCCATATTGGGGTAATTAAATATGTCTGACGTCAAGACTCCTGCTAGAGTTTTGTCACTGGGGACCTTGTGAACCACTCATACAATATAAGCGCTACTGGTCCTAATTTACTTCTCCCTTTACTTCGCTCCCATCTGATATATATTTATGACATTATTGGAATCAGATGTCTCGGGGTTTCCTGTCTTTTCTTCGTTGGCTTGTTGTTTCTTAGTTCCTCCAACTTGTCGTGGCGGACGCTCCTTTGTAAATAATTCATCCTCCTTGTGTGTGTGTGTGTGTGACACACGCGGCCTGTAATTGCCGCGCTAAATTAAATAACATCTCGGTTGTAATTACGAGGGTCTCCCCCTCCCCCCCACTTGCCTTATCTAAATTTCATCGGCACATAAATTGATTACGAGTGACGCGCCGTGTTTTATTGACGGAGATTATCATCGTCTGCGGATGTGGTAAGTAATTTATTTACCTGCTTGCATCGTCGCTTGTTTGTTAGGCTTTGCGTGGGATAGTTTTCTTCTTCTTCTTCTCTTCCTATCCCTCCCTCTCTCTCTCTCCCTCTCTCTCTCTCTTTTCCCCTCGTCGTCGACCGGATTCATTTCTCCTCTCCGTGAAACGAAAATTATAACACCCAAGGCAAGCGTCGACGGCGTTGCTTAGCAACGCGTTGCTTTATGGCTGTGGGAGAGATTCTAGCCGATTTCTTCTCTTACGTAGAGACGAGGACTACCAATAATGTCCGAACGGATAAATTCTACTCGTAATTTTAAGAATCAAATTTATTATATGCTTTCCCACTTGTCTACTTCCATCCCTGTTTCTCTTCCTAGGCTTCCCTTCAGATTTTCCTTCTTCTGTAGGATTTAGATAAAAGGATGCTTCAAGTGTAAAGGAGAAGTTGTAGACGTACCTAAAGGTAAATTTATTACGTGTAATAGAAAAATATGAATATTAGAGAGCAGAATACACAAAAAAGAGAATTTATTCTCTTCCTTCCGTTGTTCTCCATACTTGTGCCTTTCGGATCGTTTCTATTTCCATTTTATTTTCCGGTTCGTGTTTCTTCTTTGTGTATTCTGCTTTCTAATATTCATATTTTTCTATTACCCGTATCAATTTACCTTTAGATACATCTACAACTTCTCCTTTACTCTTGAAGCATCCTTTTATCTTCATTCTTTTCCCCTTCTCGAAGACCTACGTCTTTCATTTTAATAATTTTCTTTGTAATTTTCGTTGTGTTGCTCTTTCAGGTTTTTTCTGTGTCCCTCTCCCTTTACGATTTTCCATTATTTCTGCGTTTTTAATTTTTTTAACTTTTTTCAGGTACTATTTTTATACTTTGTAACTTTTTTCTCCTTTTCCTTTCTTCTTCATTACCCACAGTTTTAATCGTTCCTCACTCACGGGCGTTTCGGACTCTTTCTCTTTCATGTCTATCCTGCTCCCTTTTTTTGCCATTCACTTTTCCATTCTCATCCTGTTTTACTTTTGCGTAACATTTTATCTTCTTCTGTCTCTTCGGATATCTATTTGCATTTATTGTAATTCTTCTTCCCTGTTCGTCTTACCGCAGCACTCACATTCATTTTGCTACATTCGTTCTCCTTTCTTCTCATCACACTTGTGTTTCCATTTCTCCGTCCGTTTCTTAATCCTCCTGCCCTTCCTGCCTTCTTCTAACAGTCGTTATTCTTTTGGTCACATAATTTGTCTTTAACTTCTTACTTGTGTGCTTTTTTCCAATTTATCTATGTTTCAGAAACTTCATTCTTGAAAATTCCTCCAATCTCACTGCTGTTATCTCTCCCGACCGTTTTTCTGTTTCATCTCATCGTTTTCTCTTCGACTCGCTCTCATTTATTTGTTTGCCTTTGTCCATTACCTGGTAATATTTATGTTTTTCTTCCTCTCCCACTTATTCCTCTCTCTTGTAATTTGTATTCAATTGGTTGACTTATCCTCCTCCTCCACCGTCCCCCCCCCTCTCTCTCTCTCTCTCTCTCTCTCTCTCTCTCTCTCTCTCTCTCTCTCTCTCTCCCTTTGAGTATTATTTAAGTTCTTTGTGTGTTTACTCTGAACTTTGTCCCTTTTTTCCGTTTTCTGATGTATTTCTACTAGTTTTTCTATTTCAGTTTGTCTAAGATGTTTGTCCTTGATTCTGGTGCCCTTAATTTTCTTTTATCTTTATTCCTCCCTTTGTGTTATTTTTTATCCTTAACTGTAACAGTGGAGGAATCTAACCCAGGACTATAATAGCTTAAGGACCACGTTCTATCCGTCATCAATCCCCATTTCCTCTTCTCTTTCCCCGCTTTCTTCGCCGTCTGCTTTACCTTCCTGTCGCCAAAAAGTCTTTATTTCTAGGCAATGAATTTTTCAACTTTTCCTGCCGTTGATGGATTAGTAACGCTGTTGACCGCCAGAGACGTGACAAACACCAGCCTCCTGCCACTCAACATAAAAGCTTTACGTTCACGTGTGTGTAATTGACTCTGCTTTACGTGTTTCCAATAAAACCGCTGCGTTGCCATTTACGTGCAGTGACGATTGTGCAACCTGCGTTACGCAACCTGACGTTGAGGCTCCAAGGGTAGGAGAAACTACGCTGTATTATATATATTACAAATATGCAAGACGTAGTAACTTACGAACACAACGGTTAAGCCTACGAGAAATCAAAAAGAAAACAGGAAACAAAAATGCAATGGTGTACTTCAATTATAAAATAAAATGGAAAGAGAAATGAAAAATGGAGGAAGACAAGTACAAGAGGAACACTAACGAAACGTATACTTCAAACAGAAAGAGCCGTAAATACGGCAAAGGAAGAATGGATTACAGAGGGGTTGGTACAAGTAAAAACTGGGATCCCGAGAAAGACGAAAAAAGGAGGGTAAGAACGGAGAAAGGAAATAAACCAGGAACTTACAAATATTTAAAAAAGAGAAAAGAAGAGCGAGGAGTAAGGTCTTATAAAAATGGTCATCCGAGTGGAACGAGAACGACAAATATATAAAGATATGACTTACCTGAAATGAAAATATAATCTGAAATCAAAAAGGAATAAAAAAAGGTCATAGCAAACGCGAAGTGACTGGGAAACATTCAGGCAAAATAAGTAGCAAAGAGAAGCAGGTAAGGAAATTAAGTAATGTAATTATGTAGCGGAAATTAAATAAAAAGACTGAAGAAAGGGAAACGGCTAAAGTAAAATACATTGAGGACTTAAAGGGAAACGCAATTACGAAAAAAATAAAAACTTAAAGCGAAATCACAAAAAACAGGGAAATATTAAGAAAAAATTAATACAACGTAAAAATACAATCTTTTACGGAAATAAGAACAGTGACATGTAAAATACATGGGAAACTGATAGAAAAGAGTAAATGAAATTAAATTAATTTAACTACGCAGACAATGAGAAAGTGCTAATACAGATTGAAGAATATTCTAGAGCAAAATGGCTAATGAAGTCAAATGTAATCGTGCAGAGTAATAGACTTATGAAGGCTTAGTTAATCGTAAAGAGAAAAGAAAAGTATAAGGACTATGAAAAAATGGATAATAAAGACCGATAACGTATACGAAATTACATGGCCAAAAAGATGCATAAAGAAAAAGACGAATGGGTATAATAAGGAAACGCATGCATAAAAATAAAGGTTAAGGTAAGGACGAAAGAGAATGGGAAAACTGAGGAAAAATAAATGGGAAAGAAGAATAGAATACGAAGGGCGAGATGTAAAGGAAATGAGTGTGCGTACCTGAGAGAGTGATCCCTGAGAATGGAGTTTTGCGTGCGCGATGGTTCCAGAGATGTGATAAGTTAATTCCTCGTCTAGACCGATCCGTCATAATCCCGGACCACAATTATAAAGGCAAACACGCGTTTAGGCGGCTCATAAATAGAGGCTTCGGCCACGTTTACGAGGCGTCGTCATGCGATCACACACACACATACACACACGTGGTGGAGCCAAGGACGCCACTTAATATGCCGACGGTAATTAGTTTAGTGGCCAAAGAAAATACTTCTCGCTCTCGCAACAGTTCGCGAGAGGTCAAAAACCGCTATCACCGTCCGTTCCTGTTCATTTAGACTTGGTCTTCTGTGTAATTCTATTTCCATATCAGTTTCACTTTCATATTCACTTTTCCATTAGTCTATCCACTTTTATATCCCTTTCATTTCAGTTTATGTATTTCCCTTTCCTTATCTGTTTCTATTCTTTCTCTGTTAACCTTTTCTTTTATTTCGTCTTTATATTTTCCCTTTCTCTCTATGTGATTCTGTTAGGTCTTTTCATTTTCTTTCCTTTTTACCTTTCTCTCTTGTTATAAAGTACTATTTACATAATCGCTTCTATTCATTTCGATTTAGTTTCTCCCTTCTATTACGTCTTCATCTTCACACTTTCTGACTGTATTTTTTATCATTTTTATATACGTTCAGTTTGACTTTTCTATTCACTTTTCCTTATATTTTATCTCTTTCTCTCTGTCTGTATAATTATATTTCTAAGAAAGACAAGAATCGAAAATAATCGACCGGACTCAAACCCCGGACCTCTCTTTTTCCAGGCAGGCACTCTACCATTGAGATAATCCGAGTCGACGCCCAACGACCGATTTAACATCCCATCATTCCTGTACTTGAGTTTCAACTGAAGCATTTCTACTTCCTTTGACTTGAATTATATTTCCATATCCCTTTCACTTCCATATTTATTTTTTCTTTAGTCTTTCCATTTTTTAATCTATTACTCTTTCACTTTGTTTGATTCGATTTCTGTATTCAAATAAATTCTTTAGGTGCTACACTTACGATTTTTCTCCCCCCCCCCCCCCGACACCTCTCTCTCTATCACTTCTCTCTGTGTGTGTAATTAAATTTCCATATCGGCTTTCATTTCAACTTTTCTATTTCTTGTCCTTATTTTTCCCACGTCAGTTTCCACTAATCTTGCCTTTCTCGTGGACCATCGACATGAGCACGAGATGTCTGAGGTTTGCGTGCTGAGCAACCTTGTTAGCTGGTCATCGGACACGTTGTCGAGGCTGACTAATTGGCGTGTGCGACTTCATTAATTACGCCTCGCGTGGCGTTTATTTAGCGCCCCATTACTGACTTGCAGCTACCGTTCCATTATTCATGCCACGGGGAGTCTGGCCGACCGCCGCCGACTCTCCCTATTTATCATAATACTGTGACTCTCATCCTCTTTCTCTCTCTCTCTCCCGCGCAACAGACTCTACTCAACGAGTAGATGACCCAGGCTATGGAAGACATCGTCCAACATTCAAGGAATGGATGAACGCGTCAACTGCATGGCTCTATTTTCATATAAAAATAAACACACACAGAACCAGTTTTTATTTAATTCTTACGACGTTTCATCCTCACTTTTGGAACTTAATCAACAAAATTTCTTCAGATTAAATTTTCAAGTATGTTCATAAACAATAATTTATATATTGTGCACTTTGCTTGTAACTGTCCAAGATGGAATTATATATATATATATATATATATCGAATAAATTTATGATCAATTGCAGACAACTGAACTGACGGTCCGTCACTATTTTTTTGGGACTTCCTCGGATAATTTTTCCGTTGAAGTTGCCATTACAGGGAGTTTCTATCCATTTGGATTCCTTTTGTTAATCAAAATGTAACATTTCAAGAAATTACCCGAGGAAGTCGTTTCAGTCAGATAAAACCTTTGTCTGTAATCGATTGTCAATTTATTCGATTTAATAAATTTAATTATTTTAAAAAAGATTTAAATTTATTTGTTTATATTTGGACCTTTGTTTGTGTCTAAATGTTTTCTACGTAGCTGAAAAATGAGGACGGAAAAGAGGAATTAAGAGAAGCTTGTCTAGTCGTTTAATTTATTTTTATGAAGACACTTTGCATTTGTGGGTGGATAGAAGTGGTTGAACCCGTGGACATTTGGATCGACTAATTAATGCATCAACTACTGTACCAGCGATGAATGCATAGATTTCGTTCTCATATCTACATGTCATGTCTTTGTTTCAAATTGATTTTAGTTTAATTGAAAAGAATTGTAAAGCTTCAATTGGATCTCATCGATAGCTTACATCTAATTTAGAAGAAAGTCAGCGGGAGGTCCGGTTCGAGTCCCTGGTCCTGTCGGCATTTTCCCATTCTCGTATTTCTTCTTAGTTTAATATTATTCTTTATATACCTTTTTACGATTATTCATGCGTCTGGTTTATTTATTTAAAATAATTACATTTACTATTATAATTTCCTTTCTGTGCCACCGGATAAAACTCTGATTTGATTTATGGACCAGTTAATTAATGGATCAATGAATGGATGGATCGGTGAACGAATGCATTAGTATACGATCAAAGGGATGATTTATTGTGTCTACGGCTTGTAGAGTGGATGGCTGTATTTAGAAATCAATGTGGTAGGGGAGGGGGAGGGAAAATAATTAAAATTAGGGTAATTTTATTTTTACAAATAAATGAAAAGTTCAAGAGAACTGAAGTAAATAGTAACTTTTCAGGAACTTAATTATTAAAGTGAAGAGATTTCATAACTAAAAGTGTTGTGAAGATGGCCGCATTGACCAGCACAGCATCAGCTCTTCAGCATTTCCATTCCTTATTAATCCACAATGGCCAAGCATTTCTCTACAGCTGAGATCTTCTGCCGTAATAGTGACGCCAATTTAGTTTATTTACTCTATTAAGGGACCTTTTACCGTTGGCAGAAGAAACTAAAACTACAATATGTATAATCTCAATAAATAATCTGGAGGTTTGGGCACTTTCTGGTTGGTATAATATAAAATCAATGATCCATTTTGATGAAGGACATTACATATAGATTAATGTTGTTCTGGGAAACACTGGGATAATATTGGTTTACAAAGGTACAGTAACACATCACTGTAGCTTATACAGTTTTATGTGTCGTAATTCTGTGCTAGTCTGCTGTAAAATTGCACTAAAACGAATTAATTAATAGGAATTTTTAAAGTTGTTAAGTCCGTTTTTCAAACACGCTCACATTAGTCCACCGTAATTTGTATTCGCTGTTTTCAAATAGTTCGTTATCAGATGTGAGTCCAAGTGATGACCTCGATAAGCAAGGGAAAGTAAAGGGTTAAAAGTAGAGAGAGAGAGAGAGAGAGAGAGAGAGAGAGAGAGAGAGAATAAGGGTGCTCGAGCGGTTAATTAGTTGCGCGCTGAATGGAAACTCTCCAATCTGAACCCAACCCAGAACAGCCTCTTCCTCCTCCTACACAACTAATTAGGCCCCTCAATCTACTCTCAATAGATTGCTGTATATATAAGCTTTACATCCATCACCACTCACTCGTGCATTGGATGCTCTTAGTTTTTTTCTTTTTTCTGTTCCGCAGACAGCTACTGACGTAAATTTAATCGATTGATTAAATTAATTACACGACCGTTAAATGGTACTTGTCTGACAGTTATAGTGACTTTGGACAAAGATCGCTTCTCAAAATCAAGATAAATTTCAGATAAGTTGAATAGGAAAAATAATAATTAGCGATGTATATAAAATCAGTGAAATATATATGTTTATATTTCTTATTCGTCATCTATTTAGTTTTATACATTTATTCATTTTCTTCGCTTAAAAATTTAAAATGGTCCGCGCACGTATGGACAGTTAATGTGTACGACTGATATTTGGATTTATGGATCAACGAACTGAAGGACACAACAGTGAATGGTTGGAACAATCAATGTATTTGTATATGATTAAGTGAATAAGTGGATAATTTATGGATGATTGGGTTTGACTGATGAATGAACGCTTTCCCAGATTATGGATGAATGTCTGAAGAAGAGGATACTTTGATCAATTTTCAGGAAAGAAATTTTGAGGCAAAATTTGACATGGTAATAGTTATTAACAGACAAACAGCGACCACAAATATCAGGCAAAAACTGGTTAAATTAATCACACGTAATTGTAACGATCATGAAATTTTTTGTCTGATATTTATAGTCTGTTTTATTGATGAACATGGCAACCGTTTTAATTTTTCGTTGGCGAATGAACAGACGACTTGACTTGTTTTCCCACCTTGCAGACATTTCTCCTCGTCCGAGTGGAGCAGCAGCTCTTGATATGGTGGTGGTGACGTCCTTGAAGTCTCTCTCTCTCTCTCTCTCTCGCTTGTCCGTATTTATTGCATATTGAAGTGTGTGTTAATTGATTGGCCCGCCCACGCCGCTTCTTCCTCTGTAAATCGCGACGGACCTGGTAATTATCGCGGACACGGACGTGTTTTCGTGCCCCGGAAATATTGCCCGCTAAATTTGTTTTGCATGGCATTCGTTTAATTTAACCCTCCAAGAGAAGACAAGAAAAAGGAAACATTAATATGTATGAGTGGATTAGCATTGGAGTGTCGCTCCTGTGCGAGCGTGGGCGACCATTGGAGATCTTGGTCCTCGGCCACATAATACTCCCCAAAACCGCTTACTGTCCACGTGTTCACATTTCTCTCATGATTGTACAAACATACATACATTACTTATAGGGAACACATGAGGGAACCAGCTAACATAATGCAGAATTTACTCGTATCATCAAGGAGCGTAGAAGAGTGGCGTGTAAAATGCGAATTAAAAAAGAAAGGAGAACAGAATTTTGTGGCCCCACAGGGGAGCAATGAAAAAAGAATCCGTATAAAAGTGGGAGTAGGATAAAGGAAAAGAAAAAAGATGTCGATCTTCAGGTTTTGTCAGTTGTAATAACAATTTGCTGCACGATGAGCTTGTTGAGATGGGGAAGTGAGGCTGGAAACCAGGCGGAATACTGAGCATGCGCACTTCAATATACCATGCAGGTTAGAATTAATAAATATGTCTGAAGTGAAGTTCCACTCCCCCCAAAAAATTATTTTTTAAAAAACGGCATGGTCACTGATATCTGTTTTTTGAGATGCCGCAGTGAGGTACAGATATCAGTAGGGTGTCATTAATATATATATATAGTTTTATAAGGGTAAGATAGTGGTTTGTTTTCTGCAGCAATTAATCCTTTATTTACCTTTGTCAGCCATTACAATTTGGAAAAAGGATATTATGTTGGTACCGAAATAGATTATTTAGATTCATTTAATAAAAAACATAATTTAATCGTTTTGAAGGCTTTTTAAAATATATTGCTTAACACAGCACTATATATATATGTTGGTTTATCCAGATTTATTGTTCTAAAAATACAGATAGAAGGAATGCCGCGACCATGACAAACATACGAGGGGTTATGAATAGTTGAGCAAGCAAAGACTTGAATATTATGATCATTCTAGGGCAAGGAAAGAAAGGGAAGTTATTAGTAAAACATAAAGAGTGGCTAATTATAACAATCATATACCTTTTTTTTGTACAGTGAACTGAGGAGGTCCTTAAAATTGAGGGACGAAACGTGTTCTAATTAAAATTTTCCATTTAAGACTTTTGGCCACTGTTTGTGTTTTATTTATAAATATAATTACTTTATTTCCAAAGGAAATTATTAATCATTTTCTCCTTTAGTCAAAATACTGGGATAGAATTTATCTCTTTCCCTGTCTGGAATCATGTTAAGTGATGCTCGCAATCGTCAATATTTGAGACGTACGCTGCTTTCCTCCTTCATCCTGCATTTTCATATTTTTTTTTTAAATTAGAAATTTGAATGGGTGCCCGAGAGAGCCCCGGCATTGTCTTTGGCACGCTGAGGAGTGTTGGCGATTTTTCGGGTGCGCCGCCGCGTGTTCCAACGTTGGCCGCCCTGCGTATAAATCAGACACTTGGCCGTAAATTAGTCACCTCAACAATAACCGTAAATAGCGTCCGTCGGCGTGGGAGGAAGGGACGAAGGAGCGAGCGACGCCATCTTGAAGAGGAGCCTCTGACTCAGCCGCTCCCGATTATTATCCCGTGACAGCTTCATCAGCCATTGTGCCCACGGAATCGCCCCGTTTCAATTTGTCCCGCGAGATGTTAACGCCGCGATCTCTTCCCACGGGATCTACTTTAGGCAGGCGCGGGTCCGGTAATGAGCCACCGAAACGAACCCTACCGGACACCAATTTGCCTCCTCGCTAACGACGACGACTCCTCACCTGCTCGTAAACGTCGGCCAGCGATCGTCGTCCCAGTGATTTGCCACCAAGAGGCTGGTCCAGGACCGGGACTTCAGCGCACGGATCCCTCAGTGGAATGTATGGATTTACGGAATCCTGAATCAGACAACGACAACGTCATTTCCACAACCCATTACATTTAATTTTATTTCTGAATGATTAAGTTGTTCCACTTGATTAATTTTCAATTACGTCAGATTAATCTCATTAAATTTTGCTTTAATTTACTGGGAGTCGACATTACGTCTCGAGTTTACCATCTCTGTAGTTGTATTCAGTCCTACCATGTTGCGCAAGCCTTTACATTTCGGCATAACTAGCACATCCCACATCCTCCCTAATCTGCTTAGCCTATTCCATCGTTGCCTCCCAACCACTTCCTTCCAATGCTAATTTTTAAGACCCTCATGTGGCCTATTAATCTATCCCTTCTCTTGGTCAACGTCCTCCATATTGTTCGCTCTGCCACTATTCTGCTTAGAACTTCCTCGTTTGTGATTCTATCCACCCAACTCATTCTCCTACAGCACCACATTTCAAAGGCTTCTATTCTTTTCCTTTCCGCAACTCCTATCATCCACGTTTCGCACCCGTATAACGCCACACTCCATACCAACATTTTAAGCAACGATTTCCTAATATTCACACTTATATTACCCGTAAGTAAACTCCTCTTCCTCGCCTGTGCTATCCTACTGTAGTTATTACGCTTCCAAGTGCCAAATTTCCTTAACCTCCGTCAAAATATCCTTTACCAAATTAACAGTCTTTGTTATTCCACTGCTTCCCATACTTCATTCCAGGACCACGTTCATGCCATTTATTATGGTTTCCAAGTCTTCGTCTGACTCCTAACACTACATTATCATCGGCAAAGCGTAAGTTGTTTATTTCTTCTCCTTGCTGTATGATTCCTTTTCCACATTCCGTTTTAACTTTCTTCATCGCCTGCTCTATATGTAAGTTAAACAGCATGGGTGACAGACTGCATCCTCGTCTCACTCCTTTCTTGAATTGTGCTTTATTTTCTTGAAATTTTATTCTAATTATATTTGACTGCCTTTTGTAGAGGTTATGTACAAGCCTCGTTTCTCGATATTTTTTTCCCGTGCTCTTCAAAATCCTTAATAGAGTGTTCCAGTTCATGTTATCAAACGCTTTTTCTAAATCTATAAATGCCATGAACGTAGGCCGGTTTTTCTTATCCTGTCTTCTAAAATTAGACGCAAAGTCAATATTGCGTCTCTTCGTAAAATCAAATTGATCTTCTCCTAACTCGTATTCTGTTTGACGTTCCATCCTCCTAAATACTATTTTCGTAAATATGAGATACTAAATAATTGTCCTGTATCTACCAGCCCCAGTCCAGTTCGGTATGGGTATAATTATGTTGTTACTGAAATCTCCTGGTATTCTCGTTGACTTAAACGGCTCGTCGTCGTTGGTTGTCTAAGGAGAAGAAAAAAGAAAAAAAAGTTGTAGTCCGCGTAGGAAAGTGTTTGAAGGAAGGAGCCGTGGCAAGTTGTAATTTCGGGCAAATTAAAAGTTGGCAGTGGTATCGTTTGCGTGTTTGACTGCGAGGTGAGGTGTCGGACCCTTCTTTTTATTATACGGTACGTCCGTCCGTATTTACATAAGAGCGGTGGCTTGGTGCGATCTCGTCGTTTGCATAATGGCGTGCTGTTAAAATTTAGATGGCGACCACAATGCAAGAGATCGTAATTGAGACGTTCCCCCGCCTTTTAATTGAATTATCAGTCCGTTTCGTCGTGTCGCCCTCCCGAAAAATCTTATCAGAACCGGGATCAGAGGACACGATAAAGTTTCCTCTGCATAACCTTTCTTCCTCCTGCATCGGACCTGCTCTTAATTACGGATACATAATTATTATCACCGTCGAGTAAGGAGTGTTAATTAAAGGCTTGTAGTTCCAAATGAGAGCGACCTTAAATAATGACGTCGACTTCCCACAACGCCCAATCGCCAACGCAGAAACACACACACACCAACACCAGGAAAAAAGAAGGGAATTATAAACGTATATGTTTATAGAGATGTCGTGGGCTCCAAAACTCTGAGGCATTCCTCCTCTCGCTGCTGGCAGATAATTCTCTGGGGACAGTTGCCGATTTATATATAACCGAGTAATAAACGGATAACGCGCGATGTACGCCCCGGAGTAGACACCAAGTGCGGTTGAGTTGAGTTCCCCGTGCCGCTAAGAGGTTTAAATAAGGATTGAAAACCACTATGAGTCTCAGCGACCCCCGTGAAATATTTATTCGACGCCAATTCAGGCCGTTTCCCTGTATTTTAAAATTTCAACCCCATTCAGGGGTGCCAAGGTGGCCATAGCAACAGCATTTTTATTTTCCATTAATTTCAAAGACAATAACAAGGGAACGTCGAGGTTAGCCTTGTCTGTATATTAATAACAATTTACAAAAAAAATGTTTCAAATAAAAAAATATATAAATTAAATGGTCCGTGCTAATTTCACATAATCTTTGAAGAAAAAATAATTTCTCAATTGAAACTAACAATTCAATAAGTAATCACTTAAATTGATGATTTAATTTCTGTTAAGAGTGAAGTAATGCTTAAATGTAACAAACATTATAATTAAATAATTATAATTTTTAATTAGTTAGTAAATATACCAAAAAAGATTTTATAAGTCGCAGATGATTTAGGGTCTACATAAAAAACGACCATGGCTTTCAAGTTAAAATTTCATAAGACAATGGAAAATTGTTCCTTAGTGGAAATTGTAATAGTTATTTTTTGTATTTGTGGTTATATAGTTGCCACAGGACAAATTCACAAGAGTAGCTAAGTAATAATAATAATAAAAGAAACCCAGAAGGATTTAGGAAAGTACATGAGGAAATCTTATTGGCAATTATCTACCAGCAGCGTGAGGAGGAATGCCTCAGATTTTTGGAGCCCACGACCCCTCTATAAACATATACATTTTTAATTCCCTTCTTTTCCTGTGGTGTTATCAAAGGGAACAGAAACCAAATCGGGTAACTCTTTACGAAAAAACCGTACAAGTCATTTCAAAGAGTTTATCTCTCTGAGTTCTATTGAAACGCATATGTTTTATTATAATGAAGAGGGTAGACAGACTTTGATATAATAACCAAGTCGAGCAAGTGGCTTTTTTACGGCAACTCCCTGAAGCGTCCCATTTCCGTCGCGGAGTAGAATTTAGGGATGTCGTGGGCTGCCTTCTCGTTGTCCGATCCATGTAATTAGCCGAGACAGAAGATGAGAAATGTGGCGGCCGCGGAGGATTGTAATTAGAAAAGGACGCCGTTTGTTTTACTCCCGATAATTGTCCGTAATGACCGTGGCGAGGTTGTAATTACCTCCGCAGTCACCTCGTGTCCGGGGTAATTGAAGACTTCGCGGGACGATCGATAGAATCGGGGGCTCTCGCAATTAACTCTGCACTCTGGTATCTGCTCCGGTAAATCAAGGCCCTTCCTCGCCGCCGCTATTGTTCCGCAGGCCTGCCAACCCACGACCGAGCAGACAAAGACAACAGGTGAGTCGCACCTGCTCCAGCTCTCGACGCCACACAATTAACCCTCACAGTGCAGGAAACGACGTGGTTGCCTCAGGGAGTCAGCTGTAGCACCAGTAGAAACAACAGGCTCACGTCCCTTACTCAGTTTCTTAACAGAGACTAAGTGACAGATGCTTCAACGGCATGAGAGGATCAACTAAACGTGACTACAGAGAGAAATTTAAGAAACGAGGTATGTAGGAAACGGGGTGACATTGATACAGAAATCAATAACAGTGTTCATCGTTGTCCCATGGAGACTCTTACCACAATTATTCTTATTTGAATGAAAGAAAATTGGTGATAGGAATGGAAAGATGCAGACGCAGACAGATGCACGGGAACTGGAACGACAGGGATTTAATTTTATCGAGTTCAAATTCGGCGTTCTCCAGAGGAAATAAGAAAAGTCTAACCACATAATGACCTATATAAGATAATTAAAAACCAAATTAAACACAAAAGTATAGACGGCACTTTGAGGGGGGAAACCAAAGCAAACATACACGACTTCGCT
Source organism: Eucriotettix oculatus (assembly GCA_034510155.1). Classification (NCBI taxonomy): domain Eukaryota; kingdom Metazoa; phylum Arthropoda; class Insecta; order Orthoptera; family Tetrigidae; genus Eucriotettix; species Eucriotettix oculatus. The sequence goes on from CM067381.1 coordinate 20,026,224, forward strand.
AAATAGAAATAAACGGCAAATAGGAAAGAACAGACATTAGAGAGTGGAATGCCGAGGCCGACTCGGACTAATTGCGAATCTGTGTCCGTCGGGCCAATTTGTCGCTCCGATAGCGCACAGGTGAGTCGCTCTCGTTAGCCGACTAATGGCGATCTCTCCTCAACACACATTCATACGCAGTCAATTTACAGGCAACGTTTCGTCCTCCCATTTCAGACATCATCAGGTAAATTTAGTCAGGAAATGAGTACAAAAATTCATAAAATATGTTATAATATTTCGTTACTAAAATTGTCATTTACTTAATTAATTCATATATGTCTTTTCAACTAAACTAATTAAGAAGCTGGAAATTGTAATCATTTATTTTTAACTGTAATATTGTCACATATTTTCAAAAAAAATTGTACTAATATGATAAAGTCCCACGTGTGAAGACAAAACGTTGAAGGAATAAATCAAAAACTTGGTTCGTCCGTAAATATAATTCTATATTTTTTAATATATATTAAAAAATGTATAAATGTGTTATATATTTTATAAAATACAATTATTATCCTCTTATCTTTACTATCACGCTTTTAAAAAATTGTGGATGCTTATTATAAAAATAGTTATAAATATACTTTTTTAAAGAATATAAATAATAATTTTACAAACAATAATTGTAATAATTTTTAATGTAATTATGAGGTCATAATAATAAAATAATCAGCGGACAGAAAAGTAAGGCCAGATTCTTTAAATTAAGGGGAAAATCGTAAATGAGGTAATTAAATTAAGCTGACTTTATTTTATATATTAAATAGAAAGATTGGCCGAAAGTCAGGAATAATTCAAATTAAAATCCAAGTTAAAATATATATATATATATGTATAATATCACAGTATTTATTCATAAAAATTTAAGAGGCTTTCGGATTTTTTATGCCATAATCATCTACAGCTTCTTAAATTGTTTATGAATAAATATATATAAGGGGTTTTCTTGTTTAGAATTGAAACAAGATAATACAGTCATTTTAATTCACGATTTAATCAAATTATTTGTATTTTATTTATATATAAATCTCGTTCCTCGGGGGTCGTTTCATTTCCTGCTTGCATTTTCAAAATTTTCGTATTTTTTGGTAGGTTTTTGATGTTATTTTAGTGTTTATCCTTAGCAAGTTTGTTGATATAAAATCCGTGGTGCGCTGCTTTACGGCCGCAGTCATTCACACCTCCGTAGTGGGGCAGTGACGTCACCACGAGGCCGTAAAACACTCGCAGCGCCTCTGTGGGAGCCAAACCCCGACAAATTAAACAGCTCACAATAAACGGAACGACCTGCTACCTCCTACTACATATATACAGATACATTCGGCCGCCATTGTGAGGCTCCCACTCTAATACAATTTATAGAATAAACCTACAATTAAGAATGATTATATTTCCATAAAACTCAAACTGAAAGAGAAATGCAACCTGAGAGTTGCATCGGGGGAGAAGTAGCGGTCCCTTCACACGTCACCGCCACTCTCAAAATTAGGTGTGTGGAACACCGAAACCTCTAACAGGGTAAGTTGCAACCCCACTTTCCAGGCGGTAACTCAATTCATACATACACTGCTCCCTCAGTCAATAACACGTTGTCTTATTTGAAATGACAGCTGAGATCTTTCATCCATGCAGCAGTTGTTTTAACAACTTTCTTTTGTTTCAGTTCCTGTAAGAAATGTTGTATATATTTCTCATACAACCGCATTACTAATATCTATTTTTTAAATCATTTTTTCTTCGGGGTTTTAATATTAGGTTCATGTTAACGTTTTCGTTTCGCCTGAAGAGCTTATTAATTAAGGAATGACACGTCATATTGTTTTTATTACGGTTTAGTTACTTTTATTTTTATTAAAATTCAGTGGATATCGTCACATAGAGGTCTCTGGCAGGGCGGCGATGTTTGCGTACGTCTTTGACTGCTGTTGGCTGTGACGCGTATAAATTTTCGTCTTATATTTTATTTATCTAAATTAAATTACAATATTAAGCATTATGTACGAAGTTTCCATAGAGAACACATCCCGAGGTATTTGCAAGGCACCTCTATAGAGTAAACCCGGCAAGACAAACACAGTTCAGCCCGACAGGCGCCTCAGTCCTTTGAGTGGAAGGATTTTTGCGGCTCGGCGGAAAAGCCCAGGTCAGCAAGATGGTTGACCCCTAAAGATGGCTAGGAGTGGCCCCTTCCAACTTTTGAATTTTTGGAAAGGAAGGGTAGGGACGTCAACCACATTGGAGGACCAGGAGAAGATAGTAAAAGAGTGGAGACAAATGAGTTTATTAGGAGAGGTGAGTTCGAGATGGAAAAGACCTCGGAAAAGGCATTCCGAAAAGAGAGTCGGATGAGAGAGGTTAGATAGGAGCTAGCGAAACGGAAAGTCGGACTGGCTTGCTTCAATGAGTCAGAGAGGAGAGGCGATTTGGATCAGGTGTCACCAGAAACCAAACTCGAGTCACGTTTCCTGAACCGCATCAGAGGCCTGCCTGCTTCACGTAGCGATCCGAAAGCTGCAGGATTGACGGTTAACCAGGAAACTAGGAGATGATGCAAAGTTAGAAACAAATGGCCATAATCTCTCCCTCTTTTATGCGTGTATAAACACGTCACACTGTCCTGAGCAAAGTAGATTAAATTTACTAAAGTCTCTTGCTATGTTATTTCTTTGTCAGGGCTCAGCTGGGCAAAATATTCATTAATTTCAAAATATTGTCATTTGTTTAATCTTTTAATTTGTTAACAAAACTGTTTTAAATGTCAAAGTTGAGGTGCATATATAATCTACATTCTTTAATATATGTATAAATAAAAATAAAAACCACGTCAATCCTCAGCACACTTGAAACTCAGACTGATTAAACAGAATGGCGATCTATCGGCCAAAAACCTTGACACCAGAAGGTAAAGGGGACAAGGTAAAGAATTCAAATTCTACTCTACCTATACTGGCTTATTACGTCAACTAGTAAATTGGCAGCGGTTGCATTTGTAGCAATGGCCGCCGCTCGTTCTTTACTTTCCAGACGAACGATACAATTTACGTGTTCGATTGTCTTCCTCTCCTACTGCTGAGAGAGAGAGAGAGAGAGTCGTCCATTGTCCCGCCCGTTTAAAACGTATGGAGCATCTCTGAATTGAATTAGATCCGGTTTATTACGTCTTTGTTCTATTATTCTCCCTCCCTTTTCTTCCTCCACCACACCCCCGGGGGCGTGCGTGAGGTCTTCTTATTATTCCCTCTTAGAACAATAATTACAATGATAGCTTCACGATACGTTTTCAATAGTCGCCTGCTCCTCCTCCTTGCAGTGCAATTGACCTCGCCACGGTGACGTCACAGTCCACATTTCATGTATTAAAACTGATTAGTTGTTTTAAATTACAGTTGGTTTAGTTTTATTAATTTTTGTCTGTTTTTGGTCGCATTTAAGCACTAATTTTAAAGAATATAATTGATTTCCTCTAATGTTTTGTAAATAATTTCTCTCCAAAATATTTAAGAACAAATAAAGCATTTTGGTGGATACCAAATTCCCTGTGTAATTGATTGGAGGCGGTTGTAGTGAGACGCCCTGACGATATTCAAATGCGAGGAGTTAAGTCAGTCCGTATTTCCTGAGGATGCTTGTCACGTCTCCTCGCGGCCGTAAAAACGCCGTCGTTAAAGCGTTAAACATACACCTTTTAGTAACACTCAAAGATACACAACACTCAAGTTCCAGTTACAGGGCAAACACAGACACCTTCGCTCCGAAACGGTTCCTCCCAATTAAACGCCCCAAATACCAACCAACCACTTTACTAATATCTCTCAGCTTCGACTTGCACACTTAATATACTTCCCTTTTCTCTCATTATATCTCTGTTCCAAATATTTATAACTCTGTATCCACTCTCAGGTGAAGCAAGTATATTAATAAAACAATACAGATACCCTGGTCAACTTATTTTTCTGTGGGGGGGGGGGGAGTTAACGGGCTACATAAGGGTGATCCTGAAATAGGCAAATCCCCTTTAATAGCATAGGGAGAATATTACCTACCTGATGAAGGGTTTCTAGGATTTCTCCTGCATCTCTTTTAGGTGGAACGGGTAGGATCTTGTAACTACAGCCCAGGGGCCCTAGTCAACCCGTGCTCTACCTTTCACATCCCCCCTATATAGCCTGAAGACGGCGGTAGAAAATGGCCGCAGAAACGTTGTGTGTTTTTAAAAGCCTGACCCGGTTGGTTAACCGTGAAGATTTCATCCCAATTATTCACCGTGAAAGTCTACGTTCATTAAAAATTTGCTCCATTGCAAGAAAAAATGAAGGCATTAAAATATGCCGGAACGTTGTTATTAATTAAATATAAAAAATATAGCCTGTAAAAGGTCATAAATTATTTGATTAGTTATGATTATTGTTAATCTCTGGAGAACGGCTAATAATATCTCTGTATGATGAAAACTTCTCTGGAAGAGAGCAAAGAGCTTGGAGCTCAGCGACTGATTTCTACATTCGCCATAGTTCTGGAAGAGATTGACTTTAATACTTGATGAATGAACACAGTAAGTAAAGGTTCTGAAGAATGGCCTCTGGTTCAGTGTTTTGGTTTCCGTGGCACTATTTTGTTGAAGTGAATTAGTATGTTTGTTTGAGTTGCCGTTGTGAAGGATGGGAGGAAACAGGAAGAAGGCCTGGCTAATTGTCAGCATCCCTTATCACGAGAAGGGGGACAGGTTCCCTCACAGCTGCTGCTGCTGCTTCTGCTGCCTCCTTTCAGCATTATCTTTTCCGTAAATTGAATTCCGGAGAGAACAATAGGAAATACGTTTCGCTTTTTTGACTCGGCGACTTTTATGATTGGCGTCAGAAGCGCAACAAAGCCGCCTCGTGGTAATTGGAAATTCCTACAGCTCGTAAACACTTTCGGGGGTGTCCACGAGAGGGGTGATGGGGAGGGGGGAGCGGAACATCACTACCACCGACCGATGGATGGAGCCACGTGTCAAGTAATGATCAAAGAAGATCTTAAAGGGAGCGAGTTACACCTATAGGAATGGGGATGTCATTGCCTCTCTATCTATTTAAGATATTCTATGGTAATGATCATCACTCTCACCACTTTACTTACACCATTCTCCTTGTAAACACCTTCCACCTTTTCAATGAACGGTATTTATTGGATTTTCCCTTATTTGTGGTTAAGTCTCTTTCAGTATACTTTCTATCACATACGTCAACTAGTTTACATATATAAATTTCCTTTCTGATCGTCAGCAAGTTGTGGCTATCAGCACTATGCCGTCACGCAGGATGATCATTCCAGGAACGGGAGAAAACACAAGGGCCTCAGTAAAAGACTATAAACACATTGTCAGTCAATCGCATTTAATAACCAGATTTCGGCATCTGGTCCAAGTGACAGCCCAGGTTGTCCCCAATCTGTGGAGGTATTCAGATTGACGGCGGCCATCTTGGAAAGAGTGGTTCATCGAAATGAATGTTGTTGTTGAATGTCCATCGCAGGAGAGGGAGCTGGAGTCGGTCCCTCTCGCCCCTGTGAGTCAGCAGCGGAGTGAGTGAGTGAGTGGAGGTCTCCATTGTGCGTGCTCAGTTCGAGCCCCGAGCTCTCTCTCGAGGGTGCTCCAGTGACCACGGGCTCCGCCAATTACCCCCGCAAGTGACCGCTAATGAGCAGGCAGGCAGGGCTTTTCTCTTCCTTCCTCTCTCTCTCTCTCAGGCTGATTACAGACCAGCCAACCAGAGTATTTAATTAAATAGCCGGCTCGACGAGGCCTCTAAATACATATCATCAGAGCGGAGCGTGTAATCAAGCTGGACCACCTGCTCGTCCCGGTAAATGGATTACGTTACGGCTTCCACTTGCAACGACGACGACCAAGACCACCGTCAAAACTTCTCCTCCACGCTCATTAGACCAAGATGATCGACGTCTGCTAAGGGTAACACTTTGCCCTTCACATCTTCTTTAACGTTTCACATCGAATCGGAAGTCCAGTTGCACAGACGTTTGAGCAACTACAGTCGGTGGCGTCCCTGTCGGAGATTTTCTAAAACAACAAGCCTTCAATGAAATAAACATTGGAAATTTGTCTCTCAGCTACCTTGTTACGATATCTTTCGCCATTTACCTGTACCGATGTTTCGTGGACTTTATAAATACCCTGGTAACAGAAGTAAGTTGTTACGTAGTATGGATTTGATACATTATAAGAACAATTAATAAATGAGACGGGATATCAATTAGGCGGGGGAAGTAATTCCAAGGGTTATAAATATCATCGAAAACATTTCAATAACCTAGAAAACGTCAAATTCCTTACGTTCCATAATGAGAAATTTTTTTTAAAAAAAAGGATAAGTTCAAAGTCAAAGGACGAGAGATATTCAACATTAGTCAGGCCTATTTCAGAATACGGCTCGGGGACTTGTTGCGATCCCTACAGGAAAAAATGAAATAGAATTACTGGAAAAATGTGAGAAAAAGTTTGGTAATTTTGTGCGAGAAGAACCTCGTCTTAGGAACGAAAAGGTACAACAACTAGGTTCGGAAATACTGGCACAAAGGAGGGAGAAAGTAAAGGTTATGAGAGGCAAAAACAATGGATTCGAATTAGTTCGTAGTTGCCTCGGGTAGATGGGATCAGCAAGTCAAGGTACAATGTTGAAGTTCCTGGAGCTTCCCTCGACCACTTCTTTAACAAAGTTACAGTAGCCAAAAGCGTACCGTGCCACTTCCTGCAGCTGGAGTTCGCTGAATCTCCATTTCAACTCTAATAATTAATTGAAACTTCGCATAGCAGTTTGCGTTCTTTTATGCGGTCTCGCCTTTTTGATAATTAATGAGGAAACAATGTATTTGCACCATCTAGCGACAGGGTTCTAAGTTTTAAGAAACGTTTCCAACCGGGTAATATCCGTACTCAGTGACGTTTCGATGGACAACACTTCCGTCATCTTCGAGGCACGACGCTACGATTCTCCTTGTAGCCCACACTTCAGCCTGGAAAAAGATGGGAGTGCTGTCCATCGAGATTACCCGGCTGGAAAACCCGAGAAAGGTTTCTTTATTCTGTTGACCCTCGATGGTTGACTGACGTCCATTTGCGAGAGACGAGGATCAGCTATTGAGTTATTCGCAAAGTCTTCATTCGCTTTCCTCCGAATGATAGCATTAAACGGCTAAATATGCTCCCCATAAATAATTGCGCAATTATCGCGGATAATTTACGGTCAATTAACGACTTGGCAATTAGCCGGGATCCCGCTATCAAGGGAGAGGGAAGAAGATAAATGTCCGCGGCCGGCGAGCATTCGTTAACATTCCCCGGGACAACGGCAACGTGTTTATTTTGCAACTAAGCAACGTTTACGAGCGAGGATTATCACTCACTCTCGAGGTTTTATGTCCAGAAATGATAATCACGATCGTCCTGGTTCTCGTCCCGCCATCCTTTGAAGACGGCGAGCAGCTGGAGAGGAGAGGGAGAGAGAGAGAGAGAGAGAGAGAGAGAGAGAGAGAGAGAGAGAGAGAGAGGAAAAAGGAAGACGGAGAAGAACGACCCTACTCGGATGAAGGAACCCGAGGAATTTTATATGCACGATCGTAAACGTCCTCGGCCGCGGAAGAATAAATGTCTCGAGTACTTGAGGTCCAATCCGTCTCCCTCGTGTGAAATCTCATCACAGCGATTATATTGGGAAATAAATATGAAATAGATTCTTTAATCATAATTCCTTGCGTGTAACACGTAAATCAGAAGGAAATGGAATATCTACGGACGTAATTGAGGAAAACTGCTTACCGTGACGACTAGGTTGATTGACCTATTTATTTAATATAAACAATTTCTACGTGAAACAACAGTTGGACTGGAAATCTTCTGGGGTAAAGGAAGAAGGAAAAGCCAAAAGGAAACAAGACTGTGACAAACTACAAATAAATTAGAAATATATAAAAATTATCAAGTCGTGGAAGGACTTGACTTGGTGAGCCCCAACCTCAATATCTAATGTCTGTTTGCAGAAACAGAGGGGAGAGAGAGTTCCATCGTAGACTTTTTGAAGGCGTACGGAAGCCGCTGTGAGGATCAGAGTCCTGTTCCTCCTCCTCCTCCTCTTAATAATGGGAGCAATTTTCGTCTCTAAAGAGAGAGAGAGATGTTCCGTGCGTGTCAGGGGAGAACTGCATATTTTGTAGGGGAATTTTCTCACGTTCCAAGAAGGCGCGACTTTTCCCCGCAGGCGCGAAAAGGCCAGGCAATTTATTTGTCCTCCAGAGTCGAGTCGGAAATCATCCAACTCATTTTTCACACGCGAGCCAGAGAGACTCTCTCTTTACCTGCTTCTCTCCTCCTCACTTCGAAGACACAGGCAAAAAAAAACCCCTACTGAAATGAAATCTGAAACGCTAAGATTATTTTTAATTACTTAACATGGTGGCAGTCTTTGGGATTTTCCGTCCTTGATTAGAAATATTTAAATATGTAGATGGAATATTCTCCCTCTCGCCGCCTTCTCTCCTCTCAGAACCCTTCCATTCCTCACTTTCCAATCACTTTCCTGCATATTAATTTGGACCATCTTCACCTGAAAATCATACACGGAAGCCAGAAAATATAAAAGATTATGATTATCAGGTGAAGATGAGAAATTAGGTCGAAAGCTTTCGTGAATTTTGATCACACACAATTTATTAATAAGACGTTGTATTGCTTTCAGCTCCTATTAACATTAAGAAGCGTTGTTATTAATTTTCCACCCGGTGGTCTTCCTTTTCCTCTTCTTGCGTCCAGGTGCCATTCTTCTTAGGCCATCTTTCAAGTCCCATACTTTCTACGCGTCCATCGTCGTTCCTCTATTACCTCCGTGACTTTACTCTTTATTCTTATCACTTATTCCGAACTATCTCTAGTTTTCAAACTGTACAACTCGTCCGTTAAAATAGGTACGGCTTTCTACTTTTGTAATTTCCGTGTATCTCTTACATAAAATAGTATCATTCGAACAGTTTGTTTGGTATAATACATGCTTCCTTTTCTCCGGATATTTTTTTTACCATAAAATTCTGTTCCATTTACTTTTAGCATTTTTTTTGCTAGGCATACTTTTTCAGTTATTTACCTTTTCCTCGCTCCTTCTTTACCCAATCTTGACTTCTAAATATTTATATTCGCTGCACCTCGGGATTCGAGCTATTCATTTGCAAAATGGTGTGAAAAAAATATAATTTTATATTGCATAAGTAAAACGTACGAATTATTGTAGCTTTACTTCTGCAACTTGAAGCTTAACTGAGAATAAAATTGAATATAACCAATGTAATTGACTCAATGTAGATAAATAAATTTAAAAATAGAAATAAAATTACTGATCTGGATTTTAGAGAGGAAAACATTTTGAAGTATTACATTAAATTAATGGTGCAGGAAATAAGCGTGCGTGTTCCCAACACAGGTTCACTGTAAAAATAAATTAGATGACACCATTAATTGCGTTTAGATGTCGTTTGAGTACAACACGCGAAATGACGCGAGCGAAGCCGTGTGAGTGCGTGCAGCGACGACGACGACGTTCGTCACGCAGACTGTCGCGCCTGTTGAGTGTGTCCGAGAGGCGTTAACGTCTCCTGGACTTGTTGTCGGGGTTTATATGGAGGAGAATTATCTGTGTGAGGGCGTCGTCGGCGGGATCAGATACGGTACAGGAGATGCGTGGGACCACTTTACGACCGGCAGGACAAAGCTCGCCTAATAACGTCGATAACTTGCGAACGAATTTCGAGATTTACACCTCCTGGAGGGGAGTCGGCTGCCTTTGCTCCAGGGAACCTTATCTGGAGGCCTCCGCCCTCGCACCTGTCGCCCACAATTATGAGGCCCTCGAGGGAAATGGCTTTCCCGTGTCCGACGGCCTCGCCCCGCCCTGGCCTGGATCTTCTTCCACTTCCTCGCCATTTATCACATCGCCTCGTCCAATTAACGCCGGACCACCGCGGCGAAGACTTGGCTCTACAAAATCCTTTCTCTCACAAACATCTCGCCACTCTGTCAGCACTTTCCTCCCTATTCTTTCTTTAATTTTTTATTCCTCACCTTCCCAATCCCTCACCCTTTTACAGCCATTTCCTCACCTCCTAACCTTTACACGGAATTTTGTGAATCATTTTTACACCATTTTATAATCAATTTTACCTCATTTTTCTACCATTCTCCTTTCATAATTTATCGTCTTTTCCTCGCCATTATAACTTCTAGCATCCACAATTCCCCATCTTCTCTCATTTTTTCCCCTTTTCCGTGTGCGTGCACAACCTTCCTCTCACATTCTTCTGTTCATTATTTTTACAAAATCCTGAATTCCTCGTCCTTTCCTGTCCACGTTTCTTACACCGTCTTATAAAGTTGTCGTGGTCTCTTGCAACATGACTTGCGCAAGCCTTTTCATTTATACATAGCTACAAAATCCCACATCCTACCTAATCTGCTTAGAGTATTCCGTCCTTGGACTCACTCTTGGGTTCATTCGCTCTAATGCTAATTTTACAAGACCCTTATGCCTCAAAACGTTGCCTATTAGTCTATCCCTTCTCTTGGTCAACATCCTCCATATTTTTCACTCTTCTCTTATTCTGCTTATAACTTTCTAGTTAGTTAATCTATCCACATTTCGAAAGCTTCTATTCTTTTCCTGTCTTCAACTCCCATCGTCCACGTTTCGTACTCCATACCAACAGTTTTAGTAATTATTTTATTATATTTATATGTATTTTGCCATTAGTTTCCTATCTACATTTCCTCGGTATTTGCTGAAAATTAACTTACACGTTCCTGCCATTTTCTGACGCTCACCTCATCTTCCTCCAAACATTTTCCCATCTGCTCACCATTCTTTCTCGTCCTACGTCTTGATTCTCACTTTCCTGGCCACTATAACCCTTCCTTGTGAAAACTTGTTGCTATCCTTTTCTCCTCACTTTATACAACCATTTTCGGTTTTATTCACTACTTTCTTCCTGATATTTTCTTGCCTGCAATGATTCCCATTTCGTGGCCATTAACCAGCATTTATTTACATTATATTACCATTTTATGAGGCTCACCACCATTTTCTCGCGTTCTCGCCGTTCTGTTTCGTGACATTGTGCCTAATTCACCTCACCCTTTTTTTTAAAAAAATATATATTCTATTGTTTTTTACCTAACGTTTTTTTTATTCTGGTCTCTTTTATTCCCGGCTTAACATTACCCCGTTTAGCTCGGAAATTTGTTTTTACGTTACCTTTAGCTTCTTTTATCTAATTTTCTCTAGGTTCTTTTACCCTTTTCCGCCCTCTACCCGCTGACCACTTTTCTTGTAGAAATTTCTTAACCGTTAAAGAACTTCTTTTTGTTGTACTCTATTGAGCTTTTCTCTGTGTTTTCTTCCCCCTAGTCTCATCAGCTCTCGCTCTTCCTACTCACATTTTCTCGCCGTCATCTTCGTCTGAAGTGGCGGCTTGAAGGCTCCGCGTGGTACCGTTGAATAAGAAGAGCGATGCATTGGCTTTCGGAGGCAATTACTCCTAGTGACGTGACCAGACGGCTTAATGCTTCCTCCCGTGTGTTATTAATTAACTCCTGTGAGGGCGAGGGTGCAGCTTCTGCCTCCAAGAATAATTACACCATAACCAACAAATATCAATTCTCTTTAATTGAAAAAAGAAACGAACTGGCATGACCTCTTTCACGGCCTTCCTTCCCCTTGTAAGTGGTCCAGTGCGCTCTATAACCCTTCTTCCTCATCCATCCCCTTCCTCTTTGGCGACCTCTGAACTTATTGATGATGAATGTGACACAGTCACGTGATTATCACTTCGCCACGGTCTCCTCATTCCAACCGTAATAAGAAAAGATACAGGCATTAATTAATAATACAGTAACTGCAACACAATTATTCCCCGAAGGTAAGAACAAGAGATAATCAACAACGAAGGTAGAAGTAGTGACAACAGTAGAAATAAATCACAACAAAGACAACATTTTTTGATTCTGCCTGTTTTTATTATTTATTTTTTCAAAAAGTTTCTTCAACAAAAAATTAAATATGAAAATAAAAACGTATGTATTTCATAATTGTAACTTAAAAATTTATTTTTTTAAATATTTTATAAAAGTCTATTCAGACGAAGAGAGAAGCAGGTACCGAAACATCCTTGTTTCCATTGAATTTTTTAAAATAATCTGTTTCTCATTACGTATAAACTTATTATATTTTCTTAGACAGTTCTTAATGATTACAAATAAAGCAGAATAGCCACACAAAGTCAGAAAATATTTATTTTCACACTTGAAAATAAAACACAACGTTTCATCCCTCATTTGCAACACTCAAGTGATAAAACATTAAAACTTTACAAACAAAGAGTCTTAAAATTGTGAAAAATCTCCCTGATTTTTATTCTCTGGTTCGACCTTAATAAAGCAAAACTCACATCGAATTATAAATTTATTACTGTAAGTGCTTTCATGTATATAATTAATCTCTTTATCACTTGAAGGCATCCCCAAAAATATGGGCTGAAACGTGAATTGCTTTCCTGTAAGAAAAAGAAAGTCAGTAATTTAATAAATGTTTTTTTCAAGCAATTCTGATAATTGGCTTATTTTTTTAATCGCTAAAATGTGACGTAAAATATAACAAAATCACGTATTAGTTGAATTATATGCCTATTTTGAAATAATAAATGCTAAAGAGGCTTATAAGGAAGAAGAATTATTAAACTTGTCATTAGTTCATTTCACGACGTTTCGTCTCATATTTTCGGACCTCATCTGGCGTTTAAAAGAAATTATAAATTAAAGGAGAATAAATTTTTGTGTGCAAGTCGCACAAGGGTAGAGTTCGGAAAAATAAGGAAATGAAGATAAAAATTTATTAAATTTATCCAACGTAAGTGAAACTTTCCCGCTTCTGTTCGGTAGTTCTAACCCTTTTTAGCAACTGATGATGCCTCCCTATGAGCAGTTGAAACGTTTTACATAAGCCAGCTCAGGTATATAGAAATTTGTTTGTGGGACTATTTTATATAAATAAATAGACGCCATATTGCGTGGAATTAAATATGACCGGATTTTCCCTGTGTCCCGTTCCGGTGACGGCGTCACACACTTCCGCGTGATATGTAGGATTATAATATAACAACACATTATTCCTTTGGTCCGACATTACGATTTTATATAATTAATATATTGAAGATAATGTATGATACGTGAGGTAGATTATTAAGCAATGGTTGAGAATGGCCGCCGCTGGAATGTTTGAGGTGGACGGGCGTGGGTTGGGGGAAACCTTAAAGTATAGCTCGCGATTAATACCCGAAGTCGAGGGCAATTGTATCTCTGCCATTGTGATTAAGAGCAGCGCCCTCCCTGCGCCTTCTAAACGATGATAAATAATTCCCCGGGTATTGTGGCCGCTTGTAGGAGGCCAATGTCCAATTAATAACGGGGGAAATCTCACAAGTGGTCAACATAATGGAATCACAACACGCCAAGACCTCGTAATCAACGCGCCTCCGTCTCGTAAATCTCGGAGATAATCGCCTCTGACCTACCACACCAAACTGGTTCCGTTCACTGCACATACAGACATTATTCATTAAGACTGCAACAGCGTTGTCACATGCAGCGGGCGGGTTGTCCCTCGACCTACCGACGTTCACGCGGGAGCTTCTACCCACTCACACATAAATTCATACTCACTTAAATTATAATGCCTAACCTAACTATTATTATTACAAAGGTTTCAAAATTTCCTAAATTTTAAATATTCAACGGCACGTTTTTTCCCTGGGGGCAGGAGACTTCAAAAAAACGACCAGGTGGGAACGTAATAACAATCAATCAATCAAATCCTTACATCTCTCTCCTCTCGCCGCTCTTAACTATATCCCCCTAAATCCAAATATGTACTATCACTTAGTTCTCGTCTCACTCACCGCTCACAACCATCTTCTTCTCTGCCCAAATCGGTACTGTTTATCACATCGCAAACGTACCCCCACTTCCAGAGGGTTTTCAAATAAAATTTTACGGTCCGCTCTGACCGCTGCACCAGGACAATGATCCTCCAACATCAAAACATTTTATCTGTTTTTGGAGATCTGCCGCACACAATAAGACCGTCCTTATCCGCCGACTGGTCACAATATCCGACCGCGCACACATTTAAGTGACCAAAATTCACAAAACGCCTAAAGGGCGAAATCACTTATTACAGAATAAAGTTGAAGAATTGTTGTTTATAACTACGGTGACCACTCGTCCTTTATTTCCGCCTTCTCACTTATTTATTTTGTAGAGTAGTCGCAACTAGAATTTAATTTCGTGTAAGGTATGACGTGCAGTGCAGCGCATTCGGCAACGGAGGCTCGAGCATGTGCCTTCTCGTTTCCTCCGGACGGATTACCTTTGCTGAGTGTGTGCTGTGTTTATTGCAGGTAGCAGGGAGGCGGCGTACCTGTACGCGGCGTCGAGCGCGGGGGCGGCGTACGCGGTGGCGGCGGCGTGCGCGAGGGGCAACGTGTCCTCGTGCGGCTGCGACCCCCGCCGCCCGCGACCGCCCCCGTCAGGCTGGGCGTGGGGCGGCTGCAGCGCCGACGTCCGCTTCGCCACGCGCCTGGCCCGGCGCTTCCTCGACGTGCGGGAGATCGAGGGCGACGCCCGCAGCCTCATGAACCTGCACAACAACCGCGCGGGCAGGAAGGCGAGTACAGAGTGCACAACACTCAAACAATTATCCATTAAATAAAATTAAAATACGTCAAGAAACAAAGTTTATTAATACAACGTTTCATGCATCTTTGTGGACTGATTACATTGTAGATAATTTGGTGTTGCTGACAACCTCCAGCGTTGTTTTTATAATAGCCGAATGTTAATCAAATTTATTTGCTGCCATATGTGGCCGTATTTTTATTTATTTCACTTGGTGTCAGGAAACTCTTTTCTGAATTCTTCCGCCAGTCTCTGCATTTACACTAAATCTATTCAGACAGCGGCCATTCGTATCACATTATCTTATAATCGTAATTACAAGACTTACACATATATTAAATGTGTTACAAACTATACTACGTTTCGCCTCTCATTTGAGACTTCTTCAGGTAAAAAACAATTTGCTGTTCATTGTCCTCACTCCATTACTCCTTTTGACCGAACGAGTGAAGACCATCAACAGCCTAAAATGAGCCTCAAATGAGAGACGAAACGAATAGTTCATTATTCAAATAATAATGAAATCTGACAAAGAGGCTGTTACAATTGTCAGGTAAACTATTTACTTACACATATAATGTTAGTTATGAATTATTTGAGAATGGACGCGAAAGCTAATAAAATTAATTAAATTGTGAGGACTGCATTCATTCTACAAGTTAATTTGAATGATTATAAAATGTTTATTTCCGATTTATACTGCACGATATAATTGTCAGGGTAGCATAATGTAAAGAGATAGCCGCCATATTAAGGGAAATTAAGTAGGGCTGATTTCCTAGATTCTGTCTCCCAGACGTCAAAGACCTTCACATGCTGAAACTTTAAATATATTAAATATATATTTGTAACTAATAAATTTTGTTGCAATATGCATGAAAGCAAATGCATAAATCTGCTTTTATTATATAAATTAAGACAGCAGGTGTCTTGGAATAAAAAACCGGGAAGTTTTTGGGATTGAGGCGGAAGTATAAAGGATTAACTTCTTTGTGAAAGCAGAAATCGGCTTTAGAAAGACAAAGAGAAAGAGAGGAACCGTTTGCGGAATATGAAACCGTTAAACTCACACACACAAACTAAGCTCTCGTTGAAGAAAATACACCAAAGAGTTAAAGAAAGAAATCTTAACACAAGTCTCTCAATTCTCATAAAAAACATCATATAAACAGTGTACTTCTTTGCCCCCCCCTCCTCTGCTCTATTTCTCGTTTCTCCTTTTCTTTGTCTCTTTATTTTTCTGCATTTATTTCCTGAACGACGATTTCCTGGCGTCAAGTTCCAGAGCAAAGCTTTCGATCACCTTTTGTTAGCGATCTTCCATGCCTTTCTCAAGCTTCAATCTCATTTATTACATTTTTTCCTATTTATTGTGATTACTAATTACGAGTCATGAGTTGCGCTCGTGAGTGTGGTGAGACTCAACCGCAACTATACAAAGATTATACAGCGAGCGATAAAAGAATTACAAGTGAAACATACTTCTTATAAAGAAAATGAATTGGAAGATTTAATTATGTTTTTATCTGATCTTAAAGGAAATTGTAAGAAAATGGCGCTCACTGCGGATGGCGGAGATACGGAAGGGATTATTGAAACAGTGCGTAAAACGTATAGAGCGGCATTCGGCCGCGTTCTTGACCCACCTCCTGACGTTTATCGCTCGAACTAACACCAAAGTAATTACAATTACCGTAAAGCTCAGACCTTTACAATTCCGATTTCCTATTAATTATTTTGAGCTGGTCAGAGTATTTCTATTTCCTCTTATCGCCGTAACACGGCGCACTTGTATTTTATTGGCCATTACCTCGTTATCTGAATAAATATCTCGTGTTTGGACGTAAACTGCCTCGCCACTGCCTCGGGATCCTCTTATTTACACACACGAGCGTGCTTTTATATCTATATATTTGCTTGTCACTGCAGGCAGTAAAATCAACTACTAATACTATATACTGATAAATATTGTGCTGCGTTAATTTATTTTACGCCAGCCTATAAATCAATTCCTCTTTACAAGAGAAGAAAGTTACCTCGTTACGAGATCGTTTCCTACTCAACCTTTCTCTTTTCCCCATTTTTCTTTTCGTGTAATAAAGCACATCTAAAACTATTTATAAGGTGTTTCCATAACACTTTTGTGCCCCACGTTGAGCGCCAAAATTAATAGTTTTATAAAGAGGGATTTTTAATTGTAAAAGAAAGGTGAGAAACGCATAACAGAAACACAAATACTTTAGTTGGTAAAGGATGAGATTAAGTCTTTGTCTTGATTTTAAGAACTGTGCAGTAGAAAATCGGTTTCCTATTCTTCGTATGTAACTAAACACCCTCTGTATTATTCTTTTACGCTAGCCGTTTATTATTGTTTTTGTTACATTTTCGTGGGAGAGAGAGGCCTACGTTGTACACTACTTTTATTATCATCAGGTGTGTATGGTTTCTTCTCATGATTCATGTCACCAGTAGAGTCGTCAACTATAATTTTTTATTACTTTTAAAGATCCGATCAACTCTCTTTATCATTTAAATATTTTTACCGCATTTCGGTTTCCATTATACGAAGTTCTACTGGTTATTCATTCTTTGGCCTTGAAGTCACGTGGCAATCACCTTCTCAGTGATCCTTATTCACGTTCCTCCCTTAACCGCAATGGACGGGTTAAGGATAGAATAAAAGAAGACGAAAATTGAAGAAGGAACACTGACAGAAGACACGAGGTCCTGTGGGAGATGGTAACTGCTTATAACGTGACGTCACAATCCTGAACACAAAGACTATTTCAATGGAAGAATATTAGGAACTTAAGATACAGGAAAGGATAATGAAAAATGATTAATTAAGCGGTGAACTTAGTTTCCAGAATAAGATGAATCCACAATACTAATAATAATAAAAGTAGGCTACAGCTCCGTTCTCCCCCCCCCCCTCTCTCTCTACCTACCTACTAAATGTACACAACGACTAGTGTAATAGCATATAATAACGGGACTTTAATTCCTAAAGCCAAATAAAAATCAACTATAATAATAATAATAATCAAATTCCGTAGATCCTGTAAAGAAGCTAAGCTTGAAGGATGTGGAATGGGTCAGGGCGTACATTTATTACATTATTTTATTGTATAAAAGATAAATATACTTATAACAAATTTTTGTATTATAAACTATTATAAACTAATTGATTAATTACTCTTCTCCGATTATTCTATAAATTCCTTTATTGAATAGAAGGAAGGCTAAGCAAAAATTTATAACTATTAAAATCAACACAGACATTTTATAAAATAGGATTTTATATTGTAAAATATTATCTTATCCTCTACAAATTAACGGTTTGCCATAGTCTTTGTGTTTCTAATAAGATTTATAAGAAAATTAAACTTTTTCTCATCTTTGTTTACAGTTCCACTTTATTACATTCTGGCGCTCAACGTGGGGAAAAGAGTTGTAATGAAAAACCTTATAAATCGTTAAAATTCCGTTTTTTAAACCCGCATGTCTTTTCGCAACGGTGTTTCTATTTGGGATTTTTCCTGTGAGAAAGTCTCTGCCATGACGAGCAGAGGGGATTTCTTGTGACGCAGTTGAAAACGCGACGAGACGAGAGCGAGCGGCCAAGTTTATGGTCAAACATTACTTACGGCCCGGCACGAAAGGTCAAGGCGATTTCACAGATAAAAAACAATTCCACAAAAACCACTCCAAATATTTATGTTATTAAAGGAGAGAGAGCAGAGACAAAGTGACGAGGCTGAAACAGACTACCGTGTTAAACGGCCGTAATAAATATTCTCTTATTCTCTCTCACACACACACTATCTCTCCCGTCCTCCCCCGCACTCACTCTCAGTATCTCATTTAATCAATAATAATATAACCAGTCACCCGTTTGGGGTGAAAATTTATTAGTGTTTAGCGTCGATCAACCGAAGAAAGATTTCTCTGGATATTTTGATGATTTACGTTCTTTCCTTTCCTCACCTTTCATGCCAAAAGAGGGCCAACGCATATCATCAGCTCTGCGATTTATTGTTATTGATTTCTTATACCATTCCTCCGACTGCGATGAAATTTTGGTGCCCAGAGAAGGTTTCTGTCGATTGGGTTCCTTCATAGTGTCGCAAGTGGATATTAACATTTGAGAGGGTCGCCATAGTACAAGTTATAGTCGGCCGCTCTGTATTCAAATCCGCCGTTGTTTATTGCGGATTTCTGAAGAGGAAGCTGCTCTAATTGGCAGGAGCTGGAGATTGATCCTCTCAGCGATGGCGACTCTCGGCGACAAAGGAAAGGACTCGCCTAATCGGATTACCTTTAAACAAGGGCTCGCCCGTATTATGCTTTCGTCACAGCTGTAAAAAAGGTAACCAACCTGTTATGTATGAGGAAACAACCACCAACAGCGTGGAACCCGCGAAGGGAAAAATAATAATAATTACGAAATGCATAATTCATGTCTCGCGAATGTCGCTATTGGATTACTATTAATCAGTTCCCATTGTCTTCGCTTTTTGGTGGCGGCGGCGGTGATTTAAAATTTAAATTGAAACATTATACGTTTAATCGACACGGCCAACGTCGTCGCGGCGTGACGCGCTTTTTAAGGGAAGGCGACGTTTTCCCTTTCCATCCCCCGGCCATCTTCAATAATATTGTAGCTGCCATTTTGTTGCCTATGATTCGCTTAATTACTCATCACTGTCATTTACTAGTAGACTGCGTTGTGTTGAGAACTTTCTAACCTCTATTTACTCGCCTAATATTGCATTATCCATTGCAATGTCCGGAGAAAAATTAGTTTGGGAAACTCACTGGTTTTTTAACTTTTTTACTTTGTGTGAACTATTAATCGTTAGGGTACGTGCCACAGTCATCTACAAATAAAAAGACCAAATTAATTGAAACGTTAAAAAATTATTTACATTTATACAGTATGGAAAGGAAATGTTTATTATAATATTTATTCTTATGTAATGGCCTTTTTATTTGTTGATGACTATGGCACGTCTCGAAAGCTAAGTTTGGTTTTATATTGAAATTGAGAGTTATTTAAAACCAAGGATTTTTTCCTTACAGTACATCTAAATTACAATCAGTCATTTCTTACAATATTTAGTTAAAATTGTAACACGCTATTAAAAATGGTTGATTTTCTCAAAATATTTCTCAAAGCTGAGGTATAAAATTTCTGCTTACAGACCAGACAAAAGTCTAAAAGAAATCACGCACAGTATCAAAGTTCAGAACACCTTTTGATTTTTCTCAAAGTATTAAGAGGGTGAAGGCTTTCCCCGTAGAATTAGTTTAAACTGCAATAGTCGGGTTTGAAACCCGGGTCAAAGTTTGCCTACACAACGTTTCGACAGTAAGCTGCGCCATCGTTGTGAGGCCCTGTCGAAACGATGACTATGACCGGGGTCGAAACCCGAGACTATTTGTAATTCAAAAAACGTCACATAGACAAAAAATACGTTATTTCCCCATAAGGGATAAGTACTGCGAATTACAGAAATAACTAATGTCATAACAGATTTCTTCGGAGAGTGTATTTTCATAATTATTACTTACAGTTTTCACGTTATTTCATATATGTTTAACTTGATAATTATTTACAAAATATAAATGTTAAAACTGTGTGGCGAGAATTAATTACGGAAAAGTGATATTTTGTGGCTTAACAGCAAGTTTTTTTTGGCCCGAAGTTTATCCATACAGAAGAAAACCATTTATGCGTTTCACGAGGCTATCTTTCTTTTGGCCGAAATTACAAGAGAGTGGTCAAGGTTCATTTGGTTTTTCAGTTAACGGTTCCGTAAATGATTAATTTCATGGCAATTGCAAAGAAAAGTCCCGAGCCAGCTTGATCCTGTTGGGAAGGAGTTTCCTCGGAGATTACTATCGACTGTAGAAGAGCCAAGTGACATGACCAATGGCCATAACCTCCCAAACAATTACACGCTGTCTGGTCGAGGCAAATTACCACTTTACATTTGCGAGAGAGCCGGAGAACAAATGGTCGTAAAGCATTGAGCTGACCTGACCTGACCTGACCAGCTAACGTTTTCCAGCGCACTAACTCATCCAACCTGCTGGCGGGCTCCTCCATGTCCCTTTCAAAGTCATGCAAGTTCTGACATTGCGGAATTCATTATGGAAATCCGCTTTCACTGGACGATTCATCACAGAAAGGACTATGGTTTATAATTTGGATGACAGAGCCATACTTCTTCCGAAACCTATTTTCCCATCTATGGACCTAATCAACACTTTACTACACTCTGGAAGCTCACTCATCCATCTCAGGTCGTCATTCTGAGTATCCATCCCTAGGATGAAGATGGTCCTTCCGTACCACTCACTAAAGGTCTCAATTCTATAATCGTATCATTTATAGATCTACTAGTTCCTTACATTAAGAATGGTAAAGATCGTTTAAAACCTCATTGTATTCATTTTGTGGCGTACGAAATAGAGGTCACGTTATCTTTAAATTGGTCCCTTTTAAAACCGGGTCAAGGAAAAACTATCTCTTTTAAGTCAACATAATCATATCATGGACGGTGAACCTGAGTGTAATTTCCGAATCATCAATATTAGACTGAATAATAATTTTAGACTTCAGAGAGACGCATTTCACTTGCTAATATAGTAACGTTGTTTATTTAACGTTGGTTTGAAGTGAAGGATTAGGATCTTTGGTGTGTGTGTGTTTGTGTGTGTGTGAGTGTGTGAGAGAGAGAGTGTGTGTGTGTGTTTGTGGCGGTCACCCGAGTGTATTATAAACATGTTATTTGTTTATGAGAAATTGTATTTTTCATACGAAGGAAGATATTTCGCGTAAAGGAAAACAGCAGTTGTTGGTCATAATATTGAGTGTTGTTGATGACGAGTAAAACGTTAATATAGGTCTGATCAAATAGGAGAAATGTTGTGTTGATTTTGCAGGCGGTGAAGGCGACGCTGCGGACCGAGTGCAAGTGCCACGGCGTGTCCGGCAGCTGCACGATGAAGACCTGCTGGCGCACGCTGCCGCCCTTCCGCTCCGTGGGCGACGCGCTCATGCGGCAGTACGCCAAGGCCCGCCCCGTGACGGCCGTGTCGTCGGGCCAGGGCCGGGGGCGGCTCAGCCTGACCCTCCGCAGAGGCCACGGGCCGCCGAGGGCGCCGCGACGCTCCGACCTGGTGTTCATCAGCGACCCGCCCAACTACTGCGACAAGGACCTGGCCACGGGGTCGCTGGGCACCTCGGGGCGGCGCTGCAACAGGACCGCGAGGGGCACCGGCAGCTGCGACATCCTGTGCTGCGGCCGCGGCTACAACACGCACCAGTACACGCGCTCGTGGCAGTGCCGCTGCAAGTTCCACTGGTGCTGCCACGTCACCTGCGACACCTGCAGCGAGCGCACCGAGGAGTACACCTGCAAGTAGTGCTTCAGCACGTTCTCAACAGCAATTCGCGTCAGTGAGATGTGAGTGTGACAGACAATTCCGTTGACCATTCTCAAGACCTCAGATTAGCCTTGCAGTCTTTACCATCCACTGATTTTTGGTTTGAGTACTGCAGTGGAATGACGTCCACTGACGTCCTAAAGGGTTTTGCGTCAATGGAAAATGTCCAATGGCGTGGAAAGAGACACAAGACGACTCTTGTAAATATGAAAAAAAACTTTTCCACTGGAATCTTCAGTAGTGCTCATTGACCATTCGGATGAACTGCAACAGTTATCTCAGAGCGTTTCTTATAACCTGCTGATTTTTCGTTTCGAGAAACGCAGTCGTCCAGTCTCATTCAGACGTTTGGCGATGCTCTTTCAGTGTAGACGAAAGTCCAGAGCTCATGAAATAGAGAAATGAAAGTATTTTAAGTGAGAGTAAACTACGTCCTGTTCTCCGACACATCCAGTGACGCTGAGAAAATCTTCAGTCCACGGGAGCCTGCAATAATAGCAAGAGCCCGAATGGAGAAAATAAATAATGATCCACTGCGTTTATTGGATAGCACCATTCTGAAGGCTTTAAGCGGGTACCTCGGAGTTAACTGGCTGGGGTTTTGGAGAAATGCAGATATCCAGTGCCCCTCAGATGGTTTGGCGATTCCAATGATGACAAAAGAGAAAATAGCTGATGAACATCAACCAAGGCCATCGACGAGCTCCAGCTTGCATCCCTAGATTTTACTACATCAATTAATTTTCTCTTTCTGTTGAAAAACGTACACGTTCGGTGCGCTGATTCGACAGGTCATTAGATGAACAACGAGGAAAGTCAAGCTGGAAAATATGATAAATATGAGAGAAATGTGGATTATCTCACCAAAAGATAAAAATACTTTTAGAGATCTTACCGGCTGGTGTAGATTGATCTCCGGCCCTTGATAGTTGATCCGAGAATAACCTAACCACGCTGATTTAGTTTTCATCAAATAATATGTAATATGTGATTTATCGAGTTGGGTTATAACCAGCGCAGCGGTTCTAGAGGACAACGGACAGTCGAAGACCTGGTCCGGAGGTGAATTTAGTCATTCCTTGCCTATTTATTTATTTATGAATTCATCAGTAATTTTTTTAAAAAAATTACACTGGAAACGCTTCAGTGGCACGATAAAGTGAGAGGGAATTCTCAACTGTCTTTTTGTTAATAGGAAAGTAGTAACTGGTCTGTATTCGGTGAACGACCCACACCGGGCCATCTGAAGGACGCGTTTCTTGATGATCTTCCAAGTGGTGAAGGATCACAGACTATCGCGATTTGGGATCAGCAGACTGGGACTGGAGATATCACTCACAGATCAGCTTGATCAGAATCATGAATCGTACATATCTAAATGTGTTTTCGCATGTCGTTTCTCTCTGAGGGGAAGAGACTGATCAGTCCCATGGTGGAGGAAACACCCCTTCATCATTCGTTTTTCATTCCAAACAGATTTAACAGAATGGAAACTTGTGACGACGATACAGAATAAAAAGTGAAACCCTTCCCTCTCTCTGAAAGGAAATTATTTCACACTCAATATTGAAAAGAATAGAGACAACAGCGTTTAAAACGCAAACTAGAATCTTTAATATATATTTTATAGACTATGTAAGTGTGTGTGTGTGATTGGTCGTGAGATTCTTCCCCCCCCCCTACCTCCTTTTCTCTCCAACGTTTACGAAACGCAACCCCTTTTAATTTAATTACCATACACGTTGTGACAGTGTCAGTGGTGAAGAAGAAATTATGAAAAAAATTCTCGACTAAAATTCCCTCCTCCTACTATTACTACTTACCTGTTTCGAGGGAAAGAAGACAAGTCTGAAGAAGATAGGAAAACGTAGATACAGTGACGACGTGCGTCGGTTTGAAGATGTCCGACGTTAAAGATGATGAAACGTGCAGACGAGTCAACCTCGGTTTTACAAAGTCTCTATATACAGTATATAACGTATATAAAGAAACCTCTCGCTAACTTTTATTTCAACACTAAATTATCAAATAAAGAGAAATGGTTCCCTGTCTGCTCCGCACTCGTCACTGGATTGACTTAAAACCTACTTTAAAACTTTCGGTAGAGAAATTATTTTTCAAACACTCTGTAAAATAAAACATATATATATTGTACTTCCAACTCCTAGTACTATGATAACTACTGTGTTTCTTGCTCATTTTTCATTGCTATAAATTAAAAAGTAACTAAAAATAAAACAACAATATCTCAACCAGCAGCGACATGTGTAATTCAAGGATCAAAACATGTCAAGTCGAATAATATTTTAAAAACTTTTGACGTAAATCTTGTGTTTTATTTTCCCTCTTCTCTCCTTCCCTGTCCTCAACTTGACCTATTATTATATATATTTTTTAAATAAACATGAATGTATGAGCAAGTTAGAAACTTATTAATCAGTGCAGACCTTCAACCTGAAGATGTTTCAACATAGAAATGCCCAATTTATTACATCACGCCATACAATTTGCAACATATCAACACTGTAAAGAGATGGCAATGACGTAAGAGGCCGAAAGCTTCTTGCAAATTGTATGGCGTAGTGTAATAACATTTGACTTACCTAGCAAAGTGAAGTTTCTGTTTTTTCTATTAAATCAGTTAACGTCTGTTTTTCCAGTTATTAAATTAAATAAATCAACGACCAAAACAGACAAAAATTTTATTCAGTTGAATCGACGTTGACGTTCGTCGCCGTGTTCGGGACTTCCTTAGGTAATTTTAAATTTTGATGAAAAAAATGCTGCAAATGTATAAAAATCCAAGCTTGACAGACTGCAATGGCCAGCGTCTACAGATACACAGCAGGCAGTCAAACTAACATTTTTATACGATTAGTATATTTTTTTAATCAAACTTTAACCCTTCCCAAAACGTCAAATCAATGAAGAAAATTGCCTGTATCTGGTCGTTAATTTATTTTCCTTCCTTCTATATTCAAAAATAAAATTGTTAAATAGCGATCTATTGGGTTGATCTTAGAATAATTATGGCTGACAGAAAAGTCGATATTCAATAAGTCCTGTACTTCAGTATATATTATAATTTTACATCAGTCGAGTTCACCGCTCACGAAACATGTTATGTTTTAGTCTAACGTTAATCCACACGGGAGGTGGAGGGAAAAGTGGGAAGGATACAACTAGTCTCAAGACGCCTTGTCTTCAATTATAATTCTTTTTAAAACCCATCCATAAATATCGATATTTATTTGACTTCTTCAGCGTTAACTAAATAACTGAATAGGTTCCGAAAAATTAGGACGAAACGTCTGATAAACTTCTTCTATTTACGACTTTTGGCCATTTTTTGTATTTTACTGTGGATTTACACTCGATCCTTGTTTGAAAATACCCTCAGTCTTCTTTATAAACTTATTTTTAACAACAGTTGAAGAAAGATGAGGAAGGACCATCAAGACTCTGCCCTCAATGGCTCAAGATGCTCAATAGAAAACGGCCATTTGATCTAACCAAATTTTACCGAAGCCGGCCTCATTCCACAGAGGTCCCGAGTTCAGTTCCTGGCAAGAGCTTGGGTGTTTGTGTATGTCTATGAGTGCTGTTAGCCAATCCCCATCACACTTGATTAAAATAATGGCGATCTCTCTGCCAAAAAACCTCGACACCAGATGGTATAAGAGGATATGATTGAAAAAGAAAAGAAAATTTACCAATATTTCTTCTGTGAATCTTGATCCATTGCTAGTTTGCTATTAAAGGAAAGAGCTGACGACTTGGATTTCCCTCACAGGGGATGAAAGCAATCTGACGAGAGAGACAGATAGGGGGGGGGGGGTAGTTCCTTTTCCGGGTGAGAGGCTGCTGTTGACCCGGATTAGGAACCGCAAGCAGCTGGATTCCAAACCGCAGACTGGAGAGTCGTATATCAAAGACCTGTAACTGAAGCCCGCCCGATGAATCCTCTGAATGCCTACAGTATCAAGTGTTCCGTCCTCCCTCCCTCCTCGACATAAATTTGGTCCTGTTTTCTTCTCCTCCCTCCCGTGCGACCTTCCCAGATATCTTGGAGTAAGTACTAGGAGGAGGGGAGAAGAGAACGGATAAATTCCCGGATTATCACGGAACATCGTCGGACGAGGTGTTTTATTATTCCCACCCCCTGATCAGTAAACCTGCGCTTATCTGCTCACATTCCTCCGGTGCGCGTCTGGAGCCTTAAAGACACAAAGGGTATAATTTTAGTCCGAGGATAAATTGAGTTACGGCAACGACGAGACGGGGAGTGAACCTTCTTCCTTTACCTGCTATTTGTATATCAAACAATTGACGGCCGTCCAGGACTACGAGCGAGGACTCTGCTGCTGCTGCTAAGATTTTCCCTGGTGTAGGAACTTGATAAAGGATTCTCGGAACTCCATCCGGGTAAACTCGTCAATGTGACGCGACGTTTCAATGACTTTTGTCGACGGCATCACCGTCTTCTACTTTGCCAGAAGATGATGACTACCAAAGTCATCGAAACGTTGACGAGTTTACCCGGATTGAATCCTTTATCATGCTCCTGGATTTTTTTTCTTTATAATTTCACCTCGGTAAAATCAGTCTCGTACAGGTCATACTATTTGACTTCGTGTCTACTTTCCCGGGGATAAGTTCTGTAATAACTACCCAGAAGCCATTCTTGTTCCTCCTCTTGGCTCTAGTACCACGGGATTATCACGAGCCTCGAATGGGGCTTAAATACATTATTTTGCGAATCAACTTTCATACAGTGTCGCTATAATGTTTGAACTCCTGAATGAAATAAAAGAATATTTCACAAAAGTATTAGAGGACCAGCGTAGGGATTTCCCTTGAGAAAATTGGTTAAACGGTCCAGTTGTTTGGTTTTTCTTGACAAACTTGATGTCACTGAAAAAAAAACGGGGATGTCTTATTTTCTCTTCTGCCTAATAACACAACTTTGCAGAATTTGGCTTAACATTTAATAATTGATCTATCAGCGCTCTCTCCAAAAGTGACTTTCATTTGTTTCCATCACAAGGATTTTTCAAAAATTTAAAATTAGTAAACAGTCGAAAAATTGCAATAAATGCGAGACTTCCAAAATAGACTTAAATCATTTAAAAACAACTTCTTTTCTTATATGTTTTAACTTTTTTGGCTTATACTATGTACTCGTACAGATTGACAGTTGAGGAGGAAGGGGAGGGGAGGAAGCTGAATGACATCCTTAATTTCTAATGCCACAAAATTAGTTTAAACTTAGTTGTTAGTGTATTTACAAAGTAATTATTCCTATTAATTTAATTAATTGCAGGAGGTACGTTGTGCCGCAACTTTCTCTTCTCGTCATCCACCCTTAATGATCAATAGGAAACTATTTTACAATAAATAAAACTAAGACCTAAATTTTTCTCTAAAAACGACCAAAATTATAAAATACAGGAAAGGGACAAAGAACGGACGTGGGCAAATATTCCTTCGTAAACAGGGCAATAAGGAACTGGAATGCTTTGCCAGGAATACAAATATTTTCAACAAGAAATTACAAACACTGAAAAGTTACGTGATTATTTTGTAAAAATGGACATAAAGCATTTTTAAAATGTGTTCTTAATTTTTTTAAATTTATTTTTGTAATTTTACTTCATCAACAATTTAGCTTTGTACTTTACTTTTATCAACAAACTTCCAGCAGACAAATGCCCACCTCCAGTAATAATAAATTTGGTCCAATACAATTCAACACTATTTATTAAATAAAATATTGAGCCAATGTGACTTAATATTATACATAAAATGCAAAAAACTTCCAAAAGTCATAAATTAAAGAATTTTAATTCAAAATAAAAGCGTTTCGTCCCCTCGGGACATCTTCAGTTATTTCTACAAAAGAATTAATATAATTACGATAAATTAGTTAAGAGACACGGGGACTGAAATTTGACATTCCTGTAAATGAATTGCTACTGCGCTGAAATTTTAACAACGCATATGAATAGCAATGGACAAAATTTTGTATTTATTAACTTGTTTTATTTGAGATATTTTGAAAATTAATTTCAAAATTTGACAGTTTTGAAAACGTTTCTTCCGTTACGTACTTGTCAGTATTATTGTTGAAATTGAATAAAACTGTGGGGAGAAAAATTTTTTTTACTCAGAGCTTCATACGGTTACTCAAATATTTGCACTTTTCAGCACTTAGAAATTTTCATCACCTAAACTACTTGAACAATTACAAAACTAATAGTTACATTTGAAGATATCAGAATTTTTATTATCTACTAAAAGAATGAAGGCAATATATTTATATTTATGACGCATAGAAGGTTTTTGGTAACATAAATCATAAAGCCGAGAAAAACACATATTACTCAAAAACAGTAATAATTAATTAAATTAGAATTAAAGTCCTGCAAAATATGTTACATTTTACTTATTTTGTTTGGCAATAAAAAAACGATTTTTTAAAGATTTTGACCGAAATTTGAGTCCCTTAAATCAACCACTTTGTCAGTTTTTTAAATTTAAATATTGAACATTACAACCATTGTCTCCCATTTGAGACTTCTTCACGACTCCTCAGCCATGTAGTCATGTACAGCTAAAATTTTACCCGAAGAAGTCTCAATTGAGAGACCAAACGTTGTAATGTTTAACATTTAAATTAAAAAACTGATAGAGGATGACTCAACTTATTTATCGAGTATTTTTCATATAAACTATTTAATAGCATGACTTGACACAATAAATACATAATTATTTTGAATTAAAATTCTTCTATCCCAAACTTTATAGTACACTGTACATAGGCTTTTGATCTCTACGTCGCGACAATTCGTCCACATTTTTGGACCTGTTCAGGTAAATAAAGTTATTAACTTCCGACAGCAGGCTTATATTAAATTTACGTAAACAACAAGAAGAAAATTGCGCACAGTGACGATGACGGCCGAAAATTATTTAACAAATGATGTTGAAAATGACATATTGGCTGTTTTGTTTATCAGAAAAAGTCCAAAAAACTTGACGAAACGTAGTAGGAATGAAATAATTGAAGCTGATTGGACAGGAAGTGACATGACGTCACTTCGCAGAAGCAAGTTTCTTTTTTCGTTTGGCGTTAACAAGGACTCCTTGTTCATTTCCACGTCCGCAGTTAAAACTTTAATAACCTGACGAGTGCAATCCTTAGTTAAAACGTACGTACACTTAAAAGGACTCGTAATTAAGAGCTTTTTAACATTTACTACTGGCTCGTAATCATCCGCGTCGTCATCATCGTAACGATTCTCCATTATTACAGCTGCACAACGAAAGAAACAAACATAACATCCTCGGCACTAAAACCGGAGGGGGAAAAGAGAGAGATACTAAAGCTCGCAATAAATTACCGTCTACCTTTACGTTTAGGGAACCCTCCTCTTCATGTAAATGAGATCCTTTGCCCTTGTTGTTTACCGAAGGAAGCAGACGACTCCATTCTGCAATGTTTCACAACTAAACGAAGATATCTGCTTCTCGGTACCAAATAATGAAAAGTGATTTATTTCTGGCCAGCGACAACTCTGTTAGAGATTAGAGATATGAAACGCGTCGGATATGTAAGAGAATTAAATTGCTAGGAAATATTTTCTGGCGCCGTATTGTTTGTGCGTTTGTTGTAAGAACAATTAACGTCTGAATAAAGATAAACAACGTAATAATTAATTACCTGTATAAAAGACATAATAAGATTTATAACAAAATATAAATTTAGTCCAGCCCTTGTGGGTATCGTAATTTTTAAGTCAGACTGCGATATTATAAACAAAGGAAATACAAAACAAATAATAACCCAAAGATGTGACTAACAAAGACTATTTAACAAGCCATGATACATTGAATTTAGCTGAGAAGTGTATTTTTTTTACAAAAAAAATTATTGTATTTAATTGGTTTATTAATAACACGAGGTTTATCTCCACAGGATGAAACCCTGAAAAAGATACAAATAAGTACCAAAACGTTTTCTATTTTTTTTAATTATAAGAAACTGGTCAGAAATTTTATTTAATTTGTTTTTCAAATGTTTTGTTCTAGTTACCCGATGAAGCTCACAAATATGGACGAACCTTTGTTGATGTATTAAATGAATATCAGTATTGACAAAATTGGCTGTATTTTTCATTTATAAATCCATGAGCAATTTTTAAACAAAAGAAGAAGTCCCCGAAATTAAGCTAAAAGGCAAGTATTAGAAACACTCCGCCTTGAAGAGGGTTCAGCCAATGGAAACTTCGTCAGTAAAGGAAGTTTGGTGACGTCACAAAAGGAAGAGGAAGAATCTGGTTCACGGAATGTAGGAGATGGGGGGAAGGGAGGGAAGGAAAGGAATGGCGTGATTGATTTAGAATTGCCCCGTAATTGGCGGCGCCCGCGTCGGTGGCAATATATCTTGGAGGACGTAACGCAATTTTAATAATTCGGGCCATTGTCGTCGGCGGAGTCGGGCAAATTACAGACAAGCACGAGGCCAAATGCGAAAGAGACGAGCGAACGAAGGAACGATCGGCCCCCGGGGGCGAAACTCGCACAACAATCGCGCCCACGGAACCCACGACCCACGGACCTGCGCCGCCGCCCACGACGACGCGACGCGGAGAAAGCGCGGAACACGGTGGTAAACACTCACGCCAAACTATTATCCTTCCTCCTTACTCAAACTAGCTGGGTACCCGGCGTTGTCCGGGACATGAACCTGAAATAGTTGTCCTAAGACTGGTGTGATGAAACTCTCCATGCTAAGCTATCCTGCGCAAGAATTTTCATTTTCGCATAGTAGCACATCCCACGTCCTCCCTATTCTGCTTAGCGTATTTCCTCTTCCGTTCTTACCCAATGCTAATTTTACAAGATCCTCAAAACCTGGCCTACTAATCTATCGCTTCTCTTGGTCAACGTTCTCCATATTGTTCTCTCTTCCCTATTTTCTGCTTATAACTTCCTGGTTAGTGATTCTATCCACCCATCTCATTCTTCTATAGCATCACATTTCAAAGGCTTCTATTCCTTTCCTTTCTGCAACTCCTATCTTCCACGTTTCGCCCCCATATAACGCCACACTCTATACCAACATTTTTAGCAATGATTTCCTAATATTCATACTTATATTAGCCCAAAGTAAATTTCTCTTCATTGTCTGTGCTATCCTACTCTAGTTAAGTGACTTCCTTCCCAGTCTAACAGCCTTTCTTATTCCACTAATTCACATAGTACACTCCATCACTTTGACGTTCCCTCTATTAATCATCATTATATTCTAAAAGTTTTTAAAAGATTAATGCTATAGAAATATTAAAATAATGAAAGAATTTATCTTAGACTAATATAAAATTGATAATCTAGAAATAATGTAAATTTTTTTGTCTAAAGTATCTGGAAACTGTTTAAAGTAAAGCTACATTCCAAAAAAATTACAAATTTAAGACACATTGTAATAATGTTTTATATTTAAGTGAGCTAAATTTCATAATTTTTTCTAAGTTCCATATCAAGAAGTTCGAGACGAGACTAATTTAGTCAATTTAAAATATTTTATTTTCACGTAAGTTTCAGCCCAAGTAGCATAATTCCTTAACTTCCCTGAAAATATCCCTTCCCAGTCCAACAGCCTCTGTTATTCCACTGTTTCCCATACTACACTCTATTAAACCTTATATTGTGTGTTATTGGTGTAATTTTCAGTGACTTCAGTAACAACGGCATTTCAGGATATAAATATGCACAATTATACGTATGGGAATAATTTAGAACGCGGAATCTGGCTTACGACCTTCCAAATATCTCTTAGGACCTGTTAAACGTCAGAATCTGATTCAGTGACTCAAATTACACCGGGAAGGATTCTTAAACTATAGCCCGGTGGTGCTAGTCAACTCTTGGCTACCTTGCCCTACCTTCCACATCCCTCCTTTTATATTCTCTTCCTATGCTATTAAAGGCCAGTTGCCTTCTTCAGGATCACCCTGCTGTAGCTTGTTAACCACTAAACAAAACGGCTCGCAGGTAACTTTATTTAGTTCAAGATTAATTTTTAAGAAAAAGCCTTAATTTTCTTATTCTTCAATGATTATAAATTTAATATGACTGAGTTTTAAATTACACTGGCTAATAAAGCATTATTGTCTCAGGAGTGCCAATCAAAAGTTTGCACTTGATGCAGTTCTTTATCGTGTTTTCGGACCTCTGTTCGGATTTTCTCCATATTTTGTTTTTAAATTGCACCAAGGAACAAAAAAACTGTTTCTCAGAATGGATATCTTTGTGTCCTTCAGAGTACATGGCAAAGTAATTAAATAGAGGTTATAATGTTGTCAACACGACGCAGGTTGTTTGCAACTGACAGGACGAACCAGGATTTTTTATTCATATAAAAAATTTATCATAAATATTATCAGTTAGTACAATAAATGATCCAGTACGTACAATATTAAAATGAAATATTAAAAAAGTGTATATAATTAATATGTAGACATGGAGGTAGATTAATCCGTTGACTAACCTACTTTACCAGATGGGTTAAATATACGACGTGGGAGGATGAGGGTTGGCAGGCGGTGAACTGATAATTAGCTGTTGTTTCCCATGGGGCATAGGACCAGGTGGGTTGTATTATGGAGAGGTATAGGAGGCGTTTTGTGCTGATGGTAACAGGAGGGGATATAGGGTTTATTTTGGAGATGAGGTTTTCACTAGAGTTTTGAATCAAACATGATTCCTAGACAGATAGTTTCTATTTCTGTAGAATTTTTAGATAGAGGTGGATTTGAGGAGGAGGTTTTTTTGAGGACGACCCAGTGATGTGCAAACAGCAAAAAAAATTGTCGCCTTTTCTTAACCGTACACAATGGAAATTTTAAACAATTTAGTTTTGATTAAACACAAGGCAATACAGCAACAGGCTATTAAACGTTTCCTGAGGTGCTCAAGGAACGTTTGCTGTATAGGGCCAGTATTAAATATATACATATTCCCAAAGTTTTAATAAGTTGAAATAGCGTCATCATTCAGTCATATTTTCAGTTGGATAAAATTAAAGAAGTAGAACCATAGGTGGATGGTTACACCTGATGAGGTGCTCCTGGCGTGTCGCAGAGGTGACAAAGTGCTGAGTCGTCGGAGAAAGAAGAAGAAGAAGACATCAGCTGTCAAGCGGAGACTACAAAGGACCACGACACCTCAAAGTCACATAATTACGACTTCCCGTGGCTGGCTTCCCACTAACAAGACCTCGATGACGCATCACGAGTCGCAAAGGAACAACAACGGACCTAACCAGCTTTTGGCGAAGGAGGATTCACCACCAGAAACTTGGGAATTCTTCTTTTTTACAAATTCCTGCATAAAGTGACCTGCTTGAGATTGATGAAGAGTTCGCCACCTGGTTCATGCTGTATGTCTCTGTTCTTCCTGCTCTTACGTTTACCAGTCACCTGACAAAAGCAACAAGGCTTGCAGAACCGTTGTAGTGTGCAACTTATTCCGTCACTGATTCTCTTTTGTAAGTTGTACCTGTTATTCAATTAAAACACGGACTTCACTGAGTGACCTTTTTCTATCCTCAAAAGATCCCTGTTGAGCATCTAGAATTAATATTTTTGAACCTTATTACACACAGGCTTACATGATCACGTCACCTAATACGACGGTAATAAATAAACCTCCCCACAGTCAGAACGTACTCGTCGGTAAGATGGCTAGACAGCTCTGAAGGACCTACAAATTACTAAAAAAAATTAGAATAGTCCACAGAGGCTTAAGACAGGAGCAGATGCAAGACAGTCATTAATGAATCTAAGTGCTGAATCGCCGGTTAAGAAGAAGACGAGAAAAGTGGAATTTAAATTTTGTGACCTTATGTGTGAGGAAAAGTAGGGAATCAAAGGTGAAACCAGACAGGAAAATTAGAACTTTGTTCCCCCCACGCAGGTGAAAGGGAAACGAGCCCTATAGGTCTCAATAACATTAAAAACTCTATACATAAATACTAATTTAATTTTTAAAAATTACAAAACATCCTTCACCCAATTAATTTGCCCTAATAATTTTATTAAAAGAAGAAATTTCATTACTAAATTCTATGTTATGTTTTCAAAATTAAAACTTTCTTTTCAATGATTTCAAAAATAGCATACTTTAGTATTTATTGGCAATTTTATTTCATTTTAAAAAATTAAAAATGTTTCAATATTGACAGTATAATTTTAAAATAGTGTCGTGGGAAACCCCGAAAAATAATTGATCCACAAAAGTATTTATTCGACGGAAATACGGGCAGATTTTAAATATTTAAAGATTCCCCCCCGCTAGACCCCCACCCCAAGGGGTGGTAGCCATTTCTCACCCCTGACAGTGCTGATATCCGGTTCGCAAACAACATGTGTGCAAAATTTGGTCTAAATTGCTCCACGCGTTTAGATTTGTATGCGGACCATATAAACAAACACACACGCGCACGAAATTTGAGCTTTTTTTATACAAAACATGGAATTCATTAATAAGACATAATACATGCATTTGTTCTGATATCCGTTAAATAACTTGTAATTTTAATTGACATTTTATTAAAGTACTTAGTCGATCTCTCGGGTGTGGCGCACACAGAGGCCATGTAAGAAAACGTCTTAGGTTGCTAGGAGGGAGAGATAGGGAATGTGAAATAACCGGGTGGAGTTCTGGGAAGTCCGTCAGGGCTGACTTCCTCCTTCCTGGGTTTACCCTTTCCCTCCCCTCCCACCTGGCCCAGGGCCAAGGTATTTAATTCGTCTCTTACAAGGTGAGACAACCTTGAGCACTTTGAGATGTGCGTGCATGGGGTCAAAGACGTTCTGCATACGACAAGAGGTTTTCTCTGATCCCATTGGAACAGTGGACCAACTGCTCCTAAAATTTGGATTCGGGTTTGCTACGTTCCCACAGCAATCCAGTCTCCCGTCATCAGAAAGACGTAGGAGTAGTATCCAATAGTCCGACCTACCTGATGCAGGTTTTCCTGTATCATCGTAAGGTTAAACACTAGGTATGATCCTTATACTACAGCCCGGTGGCCCTAGTCAATCCTTGGCTAACCTGCTCTACCATCCCTCCTTTTCAACTCCCTTCCTATGCTATTAAAGGGCAGTTGCCTGCTTCAGGATCACCCGCATGTAGCGTGTTAAACGCCGAGATTAAGCTTGGAAGCTATAGTTTTTATACTTTAGCGAAATATTCTTTATTGGAAATTAGTCACTTTCTTGTCTAATTACCTGATTGAGTCCACAAATATGGACGAAACGCTGTAGATGTCTTAAATAAATAAATATAAAAATTGTTTACTGACAAATTCTCTAGATTTATTTATAATTGATGATAATATAGTACAATTTACTCATTTAAAAACAAGTGTTTACTAACCTCGCTTAAGGAAGAATGTCAATTGGGTATTCTGCACCATCTTTGCTATCCTATTTTTGTCTCTTGAGAACTTGCGCAACACGATAACCAACAAAAATAATTAAGTACACTAACACAGAGACATTACCTCGTACAGTCCCAATATGGCCGCTGGCGCAAAGAGTTGTGGGAGAGTGGCCTGTATTTTATATAGTCCTTGCTCTCGACGAAGTCCAAACTCACTTCACCCTTGAGTAAACGAGGAGGGATGAAGGAATCTAGTGATGTTCCTTAAATATTAAAAGCTCGTGTATTGCATAATAAATTGCTTTTTAATACTTTTATTCAAAAACAGAATTTTAATTACATTCTGACAACGGCCACTCCACGGCGTCTCTCGTGGAATATGGATAATATGAATTGTGTGTCTTGAAGTAGTTCCAGTAACGGTTACCAGGGGATAGTTAGTGGGTTATCTGGTAATTGCCGGTCAGCGAGTATTCCCATGATTTAGGGAGTAAGTAAGGTGAAGGCGTGGTGAAAGGCCGCTGACAGCTAATAATTGCCTTCACGTATCGATACATATCTCCTCACCTGTAATTTGCCTAATGGCATCATCATCGTCCAGCAGCCGCTGCCTACACAACACTATTATCATAATTACTGCCGTCTGTAATGAAATTAGCGAGCTTCTAATTCCTACCACGGACTCTCTCTCTCTTTCTCTGTGCGTGTGTGGGACGTTCCTTGTTTCCTCCGTCTCTAAGCATTCCTCAGAATATTACACTTAAACTGCGTGCTACATCCACGTCTCAGTTCTTCTTCACCTGGCTGGAGTCTGTCGTCCTTCCAGATCACCTGATGAAAGCGACGTCATTACTCCTTCAACTAATCAGCTTACTCCACAAATACTACGAAATTAGAGACAATAAGGGAAATAAATAACTAAATATAACTGGGTACTCGGCGATGCCCGGGGCTTCAGTAAGCTCCTGATGAATTGTTTAAAGGAAACCTTAGAACACCTTATAACTCGCAGCAGTGTGTTTATGAGATTCTGGAACAAAGGGATGTCTGTGGCAGCTTTCTCTCGCAGGTGTTTCTCTCCAGATTGATTCCGTGGCTCACCTTCATCTTTTAAAGGTGTATTCACTGGTGTCGAAGACTTTGGTCATACGGTAGGAGTTGTCCGTGGATACCATTGGATCTGTCGCCCAAATGCCTCGTAAAACTGGTGAAGACAGGGATAAGGAAATGCTGCGACCCCACAGCAAACTTGTCTCTCGCCATTCGCAAGGGAGTAATTCTTGGCCTACCTGATGCAGGTTTTCTAGGGTTTTCCATGCATCTCTTTTCCGTGAAGCACAGCGTAGAGTCTTTAAAAAAATAAATAATTTAATTAATTAAGGCTGTAATTTCACACCGGGGAATATAATTCGTAAAATATTCTTTAATTCTTGGTAGATGACTGAGTTTTGTCTGACCGATATAACGGTTCAAACAACATATTTTGTGTAGCACGTTATGTTAATAAATAAAAACACGGCCTAAAATGTTACGAATAAATATAATTAGAAGAAATACAACGTTTAACGTTTACAATGTAAAAGGAATTAAATAAAACAATAATTCAGGAACAACCAATATTATTTATCGGTTACATAGTTGTACCGTGTTTAGAAAACATAAAACTCAAATTAAAACCTGTTCCTTAATTACGCTGTTAGGATAATAATTAAACCATACAATAAATTAAATTTCATTTTAAAAATTTTAAACGTTTTAAAAATCATTTTTCATGAGCCACCGGCCGTTGGCCGTGACTCTAAATGTTTTCCTAACCTTCTGATGAAGGTGGCGGTGCCTCCGAAAATTCAAGAATCTGAGACCCTACATGGTGCAGACCTGCCATCTGTGAACTTCAGGTAAGTCACCAACTTTCCTGTCCTTATTAATTGTTTTAATTAACCTGACAATGTAATTTTCTGACATATTTATATATAGATATGTGCGAATGAGACGACATGAGTAAGTCTGTGACGTCACCACCAATGCATTGAGAAAACACGAGGAATGATGGGAAAGACGCCATCTTAAATTTCACGTGATTTTCCCAAAGCTTCTGTTAAATAAGTGACGTATTTAAATAAGGTATTTTTTAATTGTATAAAAAAAATTAAGATTGTGTAGGAGTTTGATAGTCTGAAATCTATTAGATTAAATTAACAGTCACTTAACTTCATATATAAATAATAAAGTAACGTCTATTTCTATCTACTTTCCTCTCACAGCACTGACTTGCAAGTATTTCAACCTCAATTCTTTTTCCTTTTTCTATCGCAAAACTGATTTCGAAACATGGCCACCTTTCTTAATCTTCCGTATAGATTTATATTTGCATCCTGCATATTGGAAAATAATAAGGTATGGTGTTAATAAATAATCCACTTTAATTTGTCTTTTGTTGCTTTAAGACAGATTTTGGCGGGATCAAAAAGCGGGGCTGTTTTTACAAGGGCTCTTATGGAGCTAGGAGCGAGTTGATCCTAGAGGAGTGGGGATGACAGTCACGCTTATATTAAGACACTCTTTGACCGGTTGGAAACTGGAACTTCTTGAAAATATGAATTTTAATGTATTTAATTCTGACGTAATAAATGCGTCAACTGTTATATCTCCAAGCTACCTACGATCCTGACTTGAGCACGAATGAGGTAATAGATTTATTACAGTCGCGTAATGTTTGCGGATTTATCAGTAAAAAATTAAATTTACCAGGCTAATTCATTTACAGTGATGCAGTGTAGTGACCAAGGCACCGTCTTCGGGTTGAGAAAGGGTAGTTAGTATACTGTATATGTATGTGAGGAGGAGATGGCTGACTGACGGCGCCGTGTACATGCGTGTGAAAACGGGTACAGCACTGACTGACTGACTGACTGGCTGCTATGAATATTCAAGCCCCGACTGACATGTATATTCATGCGTCTACTAAACACTTTCATTTGAGGCTCCGGCGTGACAAGATAATGTTCCTCGTCGTCATTATGATTATAACGGCCCCGGTCCTGGCTGGCTGTCGCAACACTGTAAATTAACAATCTATATATAAAAAGGCACTCACACAGGAAGTAAGTCTCTGACGTCACTCTTCTCAACATAAAAAAAATAAGTTACACATTACAAATCTAAATAATCATTAAAGACATAGTCAAGTATAATAACATTGACAAACTTTATTTCCAAGCAAATAAAGTATAGCATAACTACTTACATAATTAAAAAATATATTTAGTAAATCAATAATTCACCAACAATCAATATAACTAATGGGCTACATTGTTGTACCGTGTTTAGAAAACATTCAACTTAAATTCATCCATCTCTTCCATAATTATGCTGTTTGGGTAATAATTAAAGCATAGAATAACTTAAATTTTATTTTTAAAACAGCTTAACTCGTTTTAAAAATATTTTTTTTCTGACATTAGGTAAAGTAATAAATATATATTGCCAAATATCTCATAAAACAAATTTAATTAATATAAATACAACGTTCCATCCAACTTTCTGGACTTCTTCAGATAATTTTTTTAATGTCCACAGCAAATTACTCCCAATATTTATCCATTTAAAAATAATTAAATTAAATTTTTTTTCACAATATAAAAAATTAAATCACGTTAAAACCAAATTTGTTTTTATATATTAAAAAATCAATATAAAAACAAATTGAAATGTTTCGACTAATTTTTGTTTTCAAAATTATAGATGACTGTGGCATATACCGAAAGCTCCTGCAAAATTGAATAAATTTGAAATCAAAATTAATATATAGTTTTTATTCACTAAATAGTGCGACTGAGTAAACCTTCGGGTTTCACCAATATCTTATAAATTAAAAGTAAGTCATTTAAAAATTTTTTTTGGTGATGGGTGAAGATGTTTGCATTGAAGGCGGTACATGTGAGAAGCCTAATTTGTGCACCAGGACTGAGGCAGAGGACAACATCCTGTGAAGGTTGTCGAGCTGACGTCTATCGGCAGGGAGTCGATTTATGTACTGTTAAAACCTCCGGCCGGGGTTACAGGGGAAATCAGAAATGGAGACGTCGACGGAGGAGAGAAAGAGAGAGAGAGGGAGGAGACGACGGAAGATCACGTCAAAGGCGGACAAAGAGAACCCCGAAAAAAATGAGGCAATCACAGCGTGTTGTGGGAGCTGCTAATTTATAACAGTGTGGTCCTGGGAAGGATGCTCGCCATTGTGAGACGACCGACCTCATGCGGAGCCGCTGAAAGGCCGCTTCCTCCACCTGGCTTTTGCAAGGAACCCCTCCGCCCTTCGCTACAAGTCCTCGTTCACAAGGCTATCAAATGGACCTACATGCTTGCATTACACTTCATTACAGGTCCTCGGTTCAGGAAATAACATCCGTCACACATTATCTCAATAGTTGTAACACCAAAACACATCCCCGTAATTTACAGAACAGTTGGGAGACAGGGGCTGAAATGCTTTTTGAGGGTGGAAATATCTTTGGTTCGGTATCTTAATATAGCTAGAGCGGCAATAGCGTGACTGTCATCCCCACTCCTCTAGGATCAACTCGCTCCATAACAGCTCTTCCTTGTAAAAACACGCCCGCTATTTTAACCCCCTAAAATCTATATTAAAGCAACAAAAGACAAATTAAAGTGGACACTATACCTTATTATTTTCCAATATGTAGGGTACAAATATACGGAAGTTTAAGAAACGTGACCATGTTTTGAAATCAATACACGGAAATGATCATTTATATGTAAATTAGCCACAAGTCAGAAAAAATTAATAAAGCAATTGATTAAAAAAATATAATAACACAACAAATATGTCAGCTAAAATCTTTTAATGGGGCCAAAAACAGTCAATTAGTAAAACAAAAACCAAAATAATTTAATACAACTACATGGTTTTTTTCATGATCAGGAACCTCTTCAGGTTGAACTAAAATTAACAAAATGATTACATTACAAAGGTATAAAAGTTCAACCCAAGAATACATTAATTAAATAACCAAAGAGAATTAAAACAAATAAAATCATTATGTTTTTGGCCTCGTTTAAACATTAATTTATACTTACAAACGTTAATACCTATTATAATTATTTAATATATTTACGACGTTTCGCTAATATTTGTGGACTATCTCAGGTAACTATCCTTTTCATATTTTAACGAAATATTCTGCATTCAAAATTACAATTGTTTTTGTAAATTTTGGTCCAGTAAACCTGATTAACTCCACAAATATGGACGAAACGTCGTAAATATATTTGAGAAAGGTATAAAATTATTTCTTGACTAATTTGGTTGTAATGTTTATTTATTTATGCCTAATTGTTAGATTATTGATTTAGTATAATAACACGTTTCGTCCTTAATTTAGGGCGTCACCAGGTATACTAAATGGAGTTGCAGTATTTGTAAATCTAAAATTGAAAGAAAATATATGTAAACAGGTTTTGTCAAATTTGTTGATTATCACAAACTCTTTAAGGAATATAAGTTTGAAATAATTCATTTTAAAAAAATTTTCATCTTATACATCCCCGTGGTTGTTTAATCAGACTGATTAATTTCAAAACTTTATTTTTTAAATATTTATTAGGTACTTAATGTGTTGCAAAGCCGCTTAACCCAAAATTATGCCATAATCACCTCTATAAATAATTTTCAACTACAAAATCATATTCTTATCTGTTGCTTTGGCATTTAAATTAATCAAGAATGATCCTGTTTTTAATTTTACACGCCTTCAATTAGTCACCAATATTATATTGGTTAAATGAGTTAAATCAGCCTTTTTGTCATTTCTTTTAATTTAAATAATAAAGATTACGACCTTTCGTCTCTCATTTGAGACTTCTTCAGGTCATGGAGTGAGGTTCCATGTACAGCTAAATTTTTACCTTCAGAAGTCTCAAATGAGAGACGAAACGTTTTAAACTTTAATATTTAAATTTACAAAACTGACAAAGAGGCTGATTTAATTATTGCATATTTGTCAGATCAACTATTGAATTATATTGATTAAAATACTTACAGATTTTTTTTAGATTTCCAACCCTTCACCCCCAGAGTACACTTGATGATGTACTCGACTGAGAACCGAAACGCTATGTAATTATATTTTTCATCAATTGCGTTATTAAATTCTCT
This sequence comes from Eucriotettix oculatus, assembly GCA_034510155.1. NCBI lineage: Eukaryota > Metazoa > Arthropoda > Insecta > Orthoptera > Tetrigidae > Eucriotettix > Eucriotettix oculatus. The sequence continues at coordinate 20,068,112 of CM067381.1, forward strand.
CTGAATTGTGGCTTTTTTATTTTTTTGGTGTTTTCACTCCTTTATTCTGATCTCCTTTTTTTGTAGTGACTTAAAATCTATATGCTCATTAATGAAATTGTTTCAACATTTGGTACTAAATTATTGTGACTGAATTCACAAACATAAAAAAAAGCTTTCGGTTTTTCAGAAAAAAAATACATAGAATAGTGAAGGTAAAGGGAAAATGAACAAAGATTTCCTCACACATCAATCATCAAAGTTTGATTACCTTCTAATTTCATTTGCCCTGATGTCACTTTAATTTTTGAAATTGTTGATAAGAAATGCTGTAATGAATGAAGACTATACCATCAGAATAATAAGTGAGGTTAAATCACAGTCCACACCCTAAACACAGTTTCGAGAGTAAAAATATAGCTTATATTCTGCGTTGAAAAAAAATCAGGTAAACTTTTCATGAAACGACATGGGTATTTTGTATTATTTTTATCGCAAGCCTTGCCTCTTCCGCCAGGTTGGAGCGGGCAAATTAGCCCCGAGGATCCAGGTAGTCGGCTTAGCCCTTGTGTCTGAGGAAGGTGTAATGCTCGCCCTCTTCTTCTTCTTCAATGGGGCTCTCTTATCCACGCGCCGCGGCAGGAGGTAACTCTCCTCTCCTCTCGACCTCAGCGTGTAAACACCAGGTATAATCCTCTCTTACAAACAACCGTTTTTCCCACTCCATTCCTCGCCTGTCCCGTCCCGTCCCGTCAGCTCAATCCAACGATCGTGATGCACTGCATTCTGCTGAAAACACTTTGTGTATCGCGACTGTTCGCATATATAATGAAACCATACTTAAACCACAAATACTGTTGTCATATATTGGTAAACGTCTTTAGAAAAATAAATATTCAAACCTCTGTAGTATTCCACTTCAAAGACATCCGGTTGTGGCTGTCTGAGAATAACGCAATAAGGGGGTCGCATTTCGAGATGACTAGCAGTTTTAAAGTCACTTTAGATTTCGAAGATAGGCTTGCATGAATTCAGTTGAACTAGGAGCCTCGTGACTGAAAAGTTTAAAGTGTTCATATGGATATAATTTTTATATTCATTGACATAAATAGTTTAATAAAGGCATTAATAAATAAATAAAGAAGCGCTGAGAAAATTGAGTTTCATGTTACCCATTCTATAAAACAAGCAACGACAGTGAAGTTCCTTTCAGGTAACTCCATACAGTCTCTGTAATTTGAACAGGTGTGGTTAGCTTTGCTTTTGCTTTTTTCCTTGAAATCTCTTGAATGTCATCTTGATTACAAGACAAGAGACTGTTGTCAAAATCACGAGAGCTGACAGCAGGGCTGCAATGACATCCAGCAGAAGGCGTTGGTACCAGGAGAGGTCCAAGCCAGCTGAACGGAGGTGACGTGCTCCACTGTGCCTCAGCACGTACTCTGTCCAGTATACGGCTCTGTCCAGCGGAGACTCCGGCTGATCTCGGAAAATAGCCGACAGGTTCCTCATGTTCTGCCTGAAGCTGAAAAACAACACAATTGTTACAACACAAATGTTCCAATACTGAAAAATACAGAGGATGAAAGACCATTTCACATGGTATGGAAATATAATTTTTGACATGACACCTTTCAGGACTACTGAAAATTGGAATCTTCAAAAATTTTAGGATGCGAGGGAATTTATCAATCATTTATGCTTGCCTTGAAACAATTTAAATCGCAAAAAGAAATAATCGAAGACATAAACAAGACAACAACCAGATCTTACTCAAATTAACTGAAGGTTTTTTTAGGGGGGTGAAAATCCTCCACTATCCTGCATATAGATTCATTAATATGAACCAATATAATGAACAGGATGCCTATACTGGACGCATAGTAATGACATGCATTAGAAGGCGAGGAGTGGCAACCCTCGTGACAGACCCAGAGCAATTTTCCACCGGTAAGCTATATTTAGCACATGCAGGGTCATACAAATTAAAATAGAGCAAAATTGAAAAAGTGAAAAATACTATCTCAATATACTTTTGCAGTTGCTTTCATATAAGCAGTTGAATGAATAAATTTTATGTAGCTATTAACTGTGGTTAATGTCTGGTGAAAATCAATAACGGATAATTCTACAAGCAAGATATGAAGAAATAATCAATTCATTTTCTTGAGTTTAATCGGACTACCTGTCACACTGACATAACCAAAATAAAACCAGTCCCAAACATTGGTATCGTTTTAAGTTGGTTTTCTTTTAGTTATATCAGGTGTAAATAATTCAAAATGTTTTCTTTAACTGTAAATATTTTAGTGTGAAACACTGTGTAGGTGCCATTGAAGTGTATAAATACATTTCAGTTATTTTTTAAATAGTTTTATCTCTCTTTAAATCTCACATTAGAAAGTATATTACATTTTGACTTTTATATTTCTCCGAGCTGCACATTTTTTTACATGTCAACAATTTTCTTATTTCAGAAATGATTTGGTTTGGTTGTCAATGTCCTATCATAACCAAGTTGGTGATGTTAACTGTTGTGTTTCAGTTTAAATTTCCCTAAATTAATCATATGTATTGTAAAACTCTTCCATTATCATCACATGCAATAAATATTATAAATAGGTATTAGCTTCCAGTCTTAAAATTATTAATGATACTGAAGTTACAGTTATTATTATCAAAATATGGTCCCCAGTGAACCCTGACTCTAAGCCAAATTGGCCAATCAATATCAAGAGTGTGTACCTTCAACTTTTTTTCTAATTTGAAATGCTGTTTGTCATTATAATTATAGCAATTATCGATTTATACTAATATAAAATATGATAGATATGACAGGCTAAGTGTAATTTTGAAAACTATTGAAGTTGTAGGTTGTCACTCATAGCATTAACCTCTTCCTTTTTTGAAAACAAACACAGCAGGGGCATTTTCTTTCCATCTAGATCCTCTCCCAAACTGGTTATAATTAATGGCACATTAAGATTATTACAAAAAATATTAAATTATGATTGAATGACAGCTTTATACAATAACAAGAAAGTATTGTCACTATTTCAAGAAACTGTATGAGTTTTTTTAAAAAAATAAACTTTCTGAACACCATGGAACTAAAAACAGTATTTGTTTAAGAAAAATATTAGACTGCATTTAATTTATAATAGCTTTCACACATTTAAAGAACATTTTACATTGTAAATTCTAAATGTATTATATATTTCATTTAATTACTACAAATTTCAGTTTTACGGTCCATGTATTGTGATTATAAAACTTTTACAAATTGGCTATTTATAGTCAACAATAGTTTTAATATAGAATAATGATGTATCCTATTCAATTTGTAAAAATAATGGCATTAAAGTTTATTATTACTAATGTCTTGCCTCTGATTGGTAGTTATCTCCCTCAGAACTGTAAGAACTGCACTTTTCGTCATGGTCAGAATGTTCAACTGCAATGCGACACCTCTTAGTTCCAGTTTCTCGGCATTCGAGGTCTGATCGGCAAAGAAAGGGATTCCAACTATGGGAACACCGTGGTACACAGCTTCCTGTGAGCTAAGCAGGCCACAGTGAGATATAAAGGCCACCACGTTGGGATGAGCTAGAAAAAAATTGACCAAAAAGTTAGTCTTGTTCAGTAAGTTCCAATTATAACTCACGGATGTACAGTTCCATGTGTAAAATATAGATTTATATATATATAATTATAAATACAGATTAACTTAATAACAGGTGCCCAATCAGAACTGAATGAGCTGCAAAAATTATACAAAAAAATATTTTGTGATAAATGGGTATCTTAATCAGCTCCAAAATTTGAGAATTGTGGCTCACTTTATTTATGCCTATGTTGTACAGTTGTACTTTAGGCACACTAATTTTAGTTTATCATAGTGGACTATCATTCATTAATAAGAATGTGGTCATGTTCATTGAGATAAACTGTAAACTGCATATAATAGGCAAGAAAAAATTTATTTGACCATGACTGTTATGGAACTGACTAATATTAAATGACCATTATCAGTAAATTAGTTTAAACCTGCGTTGTGTAACATTCAATGCAAAGAATTTCAGTATTTGGGATCCACATGTCCATATAATTACATCTTAGAGTGAAATAATTACATTAATCTTCATTGAAGATAAATCCATGCAACAACCTAATTAGTCAGAAACAAAATTTAATTCAATGAGAAAAATTTAGAGCTTAGTGATGTCTGCAATGTTCAAGCATTGAACACATTTGAAAATGTAGCTGTTAATGTTACATGAAATAAATTATATATAATAATTATAAGAAAAGGTTCTAATGAAAGGAATGACATGTCGTGCTATTGTTATTACTATTTTTTTATAATTTAATCTTTTTAAATTAGGTTGCTGAACTCATTTATTTAGAGTGAAATAATTTAGTGCAAGGTATAGCTTACAAAAAAATTACTGTAATGTTTACTCCAATACTACAAAAATAAATAAAACATGTACAAGGCAGTTTTTCATTTGATACTTCTATTATCGCTTTTTCTATTATAATTATCAATGTTTATTAATTTGTTTGGACATTTTAAAATATGTGTGAAGTATATGAAAATTGAAACAATATGTTATTGATTATTACTTGATATAAATATAACATACAAAGTTAATGTAATAAAAATAAGAATTCAATCAAATACCCATTCAATGATAGCTACTCACCCAAGATATCGTTTTGTGGTAACCACTTCGATATCTTGACGTTTGCGGGAACGCCTGTGAGCGTTTCAGACTCAAACTTCCACAACACCCTCTGGGGCAGTTGGGCAAAGGCTTCAAGTAATTCTGTCAACACCCTTTTCCCGAGACGGTCACTGCGCACGTTGGTGCCCAGACTGAAAAAAATCACACCACTCGGTGCCTCATCCATGAACTTCCTGAGGTCCTGTTAAATCCAAGATTAAGGCCATTATCGTCACAGATTTCCTTATTAAAACGGCTGAAGAGATCAGCACAGTTGGAAAAGGAGGTGAATCAAAACATGAACGACTTTGTATAGAGGTAATTGTGAGAGACACGTACCTCTGGTAAGGGTTCCGACTTCTTGATGTGCATCCCCGCCACAGGTATGATGGCAGGTACCAGAGGCTGAGGGTAGTCGATGCTGAAGTGGGCGTTGACGAGCACCAGGCTGACCTTCCTCTCCTGCTCGGGCACCGTCGACACCGAGGATCCGAAGAACTCCTTGTTGATGGCCTCCACCTGTGGCAGGTACACAAGCTCCCTGTACCAGAGTGTGTACCAGTGGTAGAGCGCGTTGGTCGCCCTCTGGAGGAAGCTCATGCGGGCGGGCAAGGGAAGGTCGAAGGTGTTGACGTAGGAAGGGTTGACCTCATTTCCCACCACGTGGTGCGTCCATGGAGGGATGCCGAAGGCCGTTATGGCCATCACGAGTGGGTCGCCGAACTTGTCGATGAAGCCGTAGACGCAGTCTTGAAAGACGATCTCGATTATGACGAGGTCGAAGACGACTCCGTCGGCAGCCATGTTCGCGAGCTTCTTAGCGCCCCGGGACTGGAGGATTTGGTTGCAGGTTTGGATGCCCCACTCGAAGCCAGTCCTCACGCTCTCCAGCTTGGACTGCGCCCTCAGGTCGTTGAAGCTGAAGCCTTCAGGTGGGGCGGATTCCCAGTCATACATGTTCTCGATGACCACGTCCGTGTGATTGGGCGTGGGCTGCTTCTCCGGGTCGGCGCTGAAGACGGTCACCTGGTGGCCCCTGGCGGCCAACTCAAGCATCAGCGCCCTGTTCCAGATGTGGTGGCTGCGCGATGGTATCCCCAGCAGCGCCAGGATGCGAGCGGCGTCCACCACCGCGGGCAGCACCACCAGCAGCAGCAGCAGCAACGACCTCGGCACTACCATTGGAACGACGTCGTCTCGCAAGTTATCAATCACTTTTCAGACTCGTATTTCTCCACTTCACTGCTCCTAGTCAGTAGACTAAATTATAGAAGAATATAATTCTGCGTCATATGTTGTTGAAAATAACCACCTACCTAAATAAATGTTACTTTAATTTGTCATAAGCTTTCTTAATTAAACAACCTGTTCTTTCGGACTTTATCAGGCAACACTTGAGAAGTTAAACGCTATAAAAATTAATAATAACGAATATTGAGAAATAAATATTCATATTAACAAATACGTTCAGCATGGAAACATTAAAAACATAAATCTATGCTTGAAACTTGGGAAATTTATAATTTCCTCCATGACTCCTTTAAAAATATTATTCTTATTTTTAAAAAGTCTCTACATTGTCCTATAAAAAAATTCTTTTGCAATGCAAAGAAGTAATTGCATCAAGAAACAGTCATTGCTACGCGTAATTAAATAAATAGTATGAAATGAAAGTTAGAATAGGGTCACTGCTGAGCTTACTGAGCAACTATCGTTGCTGGGGATGGAGAAAAGAACAAAAACTACTTCAAAGATTTAGACGCAGAAAGGAAGGTTAAAGAGAAGTGAGCAGTATGTATTGACTTCCAAAACGAAGGGTTTCTGCAAAGTTTCAGCTGAGCTTACCATCGGAAGAATCGATTACAAGCCAGAAACAATGAGCAAGTGTATTTCTCCAACTGAAGCGAGAGATAGAGGTACAGTTACCGCATGCAGTGTAGATCGTCTCGTCACCCTGACTGAACTGAAACGTTCGCCACGCCTCAGCTGGAGGACTCCACCCACACGACCTCGGACATCGCCATGGTTACAAGATTTAATTCATCTCTCCGGTCTCGATCCGTATACGCTTAACAATTGAGTTAGATGATCATTTCTACACGCCGTTACAAGTAAAGAATGGCTTCCAGTCAACATCTGGAGAAATCCTCCATTTCAGACCGAGTGAAGTCTTCTCCGGGACTTTATTGAGTTAGCCTTGTTTCATTTGTCAGTTCCCTGAGTCATTGCCTTGTGCGACGATGATGCTTTGACCAACTTCTCCTGTCACGTGTTCGCCTGAGGTTGTAGGTCCTCAGGGAGCCACAAACAAAAAAAGTAGTGATCATTTGCAGCTTATCGTTGTAGCAGAATCTGGTCTTGAATCTTCAATCGATGCTGATTCGGAACGTAGAAAGGAAATGACATATAAGGATTATCTGGAAGGGTTGTAAAGATTCAAGACACGCCAGTATAGTTTTGGTAGTGTGAGTAGGTACGCCTGAGTCTGATCGGGTAAGAATCGGAAGGTTGGGGGTTTTACCAGTTAAAACACAGACATGTAGTATTAGGTATGTGTCAATAGTATACACTGTAAGAAGTAGGGAATTAAATAAAGGCTGTTAGGATAGAACTAACAGGAAAGTAAACGGCCAAGTAATCGACTTCGCTTGAAAACGTGGAGTCCCTCTGCAACGCTGCCTTGGTCCATACTCATCGTCCGCCTCGCCCTGACTGACTTCATCCAGTTGATCTCCACTAGATCTTCTCCTCAGGACTTGAGCTGTAAGGCGTTTATTCCGAGCGGGAACCCAGATCAGCGCCAACGCGAAGGTTCCTCCATCCAAAGCAGTGCCTGCAGGGTCTGGACCTCAACATTTCAACTTTGACAACGTGAACTGTAGCATAACGGACATGTTCCATGGATCATGTAGAAGCCATGCTCTAAGGATTTTCTATGAGTTCCGTGTTGTTTATTTAAGTTGATTGTGTAAATAATTTCACTCAACTTCTGTGGCGTATAAAATCATTTGCTGATGTTATCAATAGTCCACCCCACAATGATTTTAATTTTGATAATATGCTATAACATCAAAGTAGTCGATTGAATGGCTCAATATATGTAATGTAACACTTGAGGATGATGATTAATAGTTCATGCTGAGTATTCGTATAATCCTTCATCATCTGGTTCTATTAATGAGTAGGAAGAATGAAGTTGACTCACCTTCAAATTGACTTTGGTTTATAACTGTTTGCTAAATACCTGAATAGTGGACGCCATTCTGACAATTAAAATAGATTGTTTTTGTTTCTGGTTCTGAAGTCATGAATATCAGCCACTGATACTAAATAAGGGCCTGTTTTTGATCAGGAGGTTCCTGACATTGTCTGTGCCAGATGACTGATGAATTGCCCCAGAATATAAATTCATGTGATGAAACAGAAGGAAAACATGCAAAGGAAACTAGTTTTCATACGTTTCGACCTAATTTTTTCTACATGTATCTGAGCTGAGTTTCTTAAATAATAGATTAATATGACTAGTCCATAATTTATTCCATTAATTTTCATTTACATGAGTTTAACACTAACAGGTTGGGTTGTGTGTGTGAAGCAGCATAAAAAAAGTTTTCTCGCAGTTAATTACGGAGGAACCAGTTTAATGCATTGTGTATTAAATAAAAATATAATTATCCTCTTTTATTCAGTGCTCCGGATCACTTACAGAAAAGGTGAGACGTCGGAAGGCGGATCTGTACATTAAAAACAGAAGCCGAGTCGTTGGGAAAAAATAACAAATGAGTATTTACTATATTAAGCTCTACGATAAGATAAGATAAAATGCCGCTGTAGAAGGATCGCGCGCGACGTCATCATCATCAATTTCAATTTTCAAATAAACACCAAGAACACAGGCAATAAGTCATTATTCTACATACTACTCAGGTACGTTACAACGTGTCGGGACTAATACAGGTAAAAATATACATCATCACGTTATTTGGACGGATATTGACTGGAAATCGATTTTTTCAATCAATGGGATCGTCAACAGGGCTCGATTTACGTAGCTTACGAGCCTCCGAAAGCAAACAAAAAAGGTAGTAATTTTGTGTTTTAGAGAACCTGGAACACTATAAAATATAAAATTTAATATAATTCTTTAATATGTCTCAAGAATCAGCTATTAAGCTTTTACAAAATGAGTGTTTGCTTCATTAAATTGTTAGCAACTAAAATAATTTATTATTTCACGATCAATACACTACTGAGTTGTGTTTCACTTTTCACCTTTAGTTACACGAAAATTCATATCTGGATTTATAAACGGCCTCATCCAATCAAAATCCGTTACAGTTGTCCAAAGAAATTAACTGTGTTCCCTTAACAGAAGCATCTTCGGAGCTTTGGTCGTCTTGTGCAGGACAACACGATCCAAACCATCGAAGGACGAGCCTTGAGGGGGAAAGTCTGGCGTGGACGCCCCAGAGAAGACATAGACATGTAACTGGGAATAGAATCTTTCAGCTAACTTGATGGTTGATGGGAATATCGACGTGACAAATAATGACGGCTGAACAAGTCCTCTGGTCCGCCGGAAGAAGAGAAGAGAGAGGGAAACATCAACTAAAGCTTGTCAACCGTGGCATTGTGGAGGATAAAAAGTGTAAGTGCAAGAGGTGGCAGAAGACAGAGACGAACGTAAGAAACGGGAGGCTGGATGAAAGGATCTATGACCGCGGCCAAGGTCTTTTTTGGAGGTTAAGCCTTCCGAGTGACGTCAGGGCAATATTATGTGATTTGGTTTTAAAGGAAGTATTAGGGACAATAAGCCTCCAACGTTCACTTTGTCACTCACTGAATTCTAGAAACTTTTGACAGTAACACCGTTTTATCACTTTAGAGCGTGATTGACGTTAATCCCAACGCCTTTCTCGAAATTTACAGTCACCATTTTCAACTGCCGACGTTTCGTATTCACTTTGCACAGCCTGAATTACCTTTGCTGTCGGTGATCATCAGTCTGCCACATTACCTTGGCATCGCGAGGCTCCTCACTGTTCCTAGTTCCACCGCTCGCCGCCGGAAGCGCTACTGCAGAATTTGCACAAGAGTTTTTGCTCTCTCTTTTTTTTCTTCTATCGTTGCCAATTTCTGCTGATTGCTGAAGCCCTTCAGCTTTTGCGCTTCTCCTATACTCCATACTATTTTGTTTTTATCATAAAAGTGAGCCGTTGGTCGCGTTCCCTGCCAGGGCCAGATTTGCGTATTGTTCTCTGTTTTCTGTGGCTGCAACGCAGCAAGTGTAATGACTGCTATAGGGCAGAAGTTGTTTTACTACTGTACGTATTAACGTCTGTTTACCGATCAGTGCAATTAAATAAATTCGTTTCAGAGTCGGTGAGCCAATATGGCAACACAAAAAAATTAAACAAAAGGCTTTCTAATATGAAAATGGATTTAATGTAAAATATTTGTTCATGTGGTTATCTCCCCTTAGTAGGAGGGATTATATGGTGTACGTTTCCACTTTTAATGAAAGACAATTTCCCCATATTTTTATAAATTTTATTTTGTGCTGCTTGCCAGGCCAACGGCAGAGCGATTGGTTAATATAACATCCAATTGAGATTATACCATAGACAGACGAGAAGCGGGAATTTCAGAACAACTACAGGATTTGCTATTTAAAAAAAAGAGATTGCCAGGTCAATCCTTGGGACTTGAAAACATCTCTCGTAATAAATAGCATGTGCCTTTCCTACGAAATAAACCCGTGAAAGAAGGGATTCCGACCTGCATCCCAGGCAAGGAAGAGGAATTTACGTACGGTTAATATAAGTAGGAGCACTCTAGTTATCATGCTGAACCAAGTAGCAAAATTCCTTAACTACCTTCAAAATATCCCTTCCCATATTATTGAAGAATGGATATGAATCAAAGGTACAGTAAATGTAATTCAAAAGCTGAGGAAATGGTTTGAAATTACATTATTTTTCGAGTAGGTACTTAAAGATACAAGCTTGTAATCATGTGAAATGAGTAACTTATTTCAGTCATGTCTTAATTACAATTTTATTTAAATTCTGTAAAAATATGTTGAACAGTTACTCCACAAAATTTCAATTATATTTCATATCTCAATAAATAAATTGTAAATAATGTTCAATAAATATCACAATTTTTTATTATAAATATCGTGTTTATAAAAAATTCCTCTTTAAAGTTTTAGGTGCTCAGATTAGTAAAATTTTTATATTTGTACCTAAAGACGTTCCAAAACACATTGGAACGACACATTGCGCCAATTTTATTACCAAGTTCTGGGGGTCTTTTACCCCACTCAAATGTGATGGAGTGTATTATGGGAAAAAGTTGGAGAACAAAGGCTGTTCGATTGGGAAAAGATATTTTGAAGGACATTAAGGATTTCTGCTACTTGGGCAGCATATAAATAGAGTAGGATAGCACAGGCAAGGATGAGGAATTTACTTACGGCTAATATTTTTAATTATGAATATTACGAAATGTTGGTATGGCGTGTAAATGCGAAACGTGGACGATAAATGCGAAACTTTCAGAATGTGGTGCTATAGAAGAATGAGAAGGGCGGATAGGGTAACTAACCAGGAAGTTCTAAGTACAATAGGGGAAGAGCGAACAATTTGGCCGACTGTGAAGGAATAGATTAATAGGCCACGTTTTGATGCGTGAGGGCCTCGTTAAATTAGCATTAGTAGAAGTGTGTGGGAGACAAAAGATGGAATACGCTAAGCAGATTGAAGAGACTATGGGATGTGGATATGTATAAATAAAAAGACTTGCGCATAATAGGCCTCCCCAGTCTTAGGACTGATTGCCCCAACTACAACATTTTAATTACAAAGTTTTTGATACTGCAGATAATCAGTGTCATTAAAACTATAAAACTATAGATAATTTAACGTTCTGTAGACAAATCATACATTAGAAACTGCACAACATAATTCTTTTTTATAGACTTAATATCACAACAGCACATTCAAGTATATTTCTGACCAATTTGGCTGGTTTATTCATTTATAGTTAAATGCAATGAGATAAATATAAGTAATAAGTTGCGTTGCAATTTAATGACAAGTACACCTGTCACGTAACTATGCATTAGTATCTAACTTCGCTCACAGATGACACTACATGTCACGTACTGCAGAAATCGAAAAATAATTCCTTCGGAAAATATATTTTTATGGTATTATACCCTGACATGTGGCAATTATAATGGCAAATGGAGATTTGAAAAAGGTTCTCTTGTTGTTTTATTGCCCAGAAAAGTATTACTTAAAACTGTATTAAAACTGATAGTTCCTGCAAGGGTCGAGAGAGCGCAGCACCAAACAGAAACAACTATATACATTACTTTACAGACAATTTATTCCTCGATAAATTATTATGTGTAGAATTATTTTTGTTTTTATTTTATAGTAATAACTGGCGCTTTTTTTCGTCATAGTTATAAGGGGCAGTTAATTTCTACTGTGGCATAATGGCAACAGGTAAGAAAACGCGTAATAATCTATGTACAGCCGCTGATAGAGAAAGTAGCACAAAACGTCAAGGTTTATCTTTTATATGTAATTGTTCCTGTTCTATAAAAAGCAAATGTCATAATTAGTTATTAAATTAGTTATGAGACACTGCCAGTTAGCGTTCGCGCTAAGAGTGCCGTATTGCACATGAAAATCCCTTTTCCACATTAATTTCACTAGACATCTACCTTCGAGTGTGTCACGTAATGTGAACCTGAGCACTGTAATTCTGTCCTATTCGTTAACGCCTCTCCCCACTGTTACGAAACTAGGGCTTTAATACAGCGTCGAGCTGCCAGATGGCGTTGCTGGCTGTCCGCTATATTCATCTATGAGAGACGGAATGATTTTACAATTAAAATTTAACCTCCCACGTATAATTTTATGTATTTATAACAAAGTCACTTCAAGTGCGACAACAATACTCGGCGAACAATTGAGGTAAAAACTTATATTACGTTCATTGTCGATGGAAATAGTCTTGCTAACACCTCCCGTACTTCAAAGGTGTTCGAACCAGTCTACAAGTCTATATATATTTGAATGTTGAGCTTTTCAGATTGGAAGTGTGTGTCTTGTGATGGCACAGCTGAACATTGATCGCTCAGTGATAGGCTGATCTGCTCAGTACGTGTTGTCACGTGGTCGTTATTTCAGTCTTGAACATTCCCGCTGCCTCGCCGCACGGTTGAGTGTTTCGTGGCTCCTCGGTTACCGCGATTTCCAAATTGGGGGGACATCGACTAGGTCAGACGAGGTAATTTAGTCGCTTCCATATCTGGGCCTCGCAGTTAGCGGGTTGCCATTCCTTTTGCACCTCAGTCACTCCTTGTTATTCCACTGGAAGTTTACATGGCAGTGGGTCCAGATCAGAAACGAACGTGTAGTTGCATTAATTTTTGTCTGTTTTTGGTCTCATGAAGACATTAATTAAAATTTGCAGACGTTTGTAATTATTACTCAGAAATTAAATCAAAATAATTCCTCAAAGGCAATTCTCTTACTTTTTAGTTAAATATTCTTACGTCTTAAGAGTAACTGACTTAAAGAAAAATATAGTTTCGGCTCATTCAGTTTCAAATTTGTCAAAATAAAATCATTACCATCACTCTCGAGAACGTTTAAACATGAATGTGGCACCAAACACAAACTATAAGAATATAATATCTTTCTTTTTCCAGAATTTATCAACTGGGATCCATTCCTGTGTGCATTTACCCTTGTATAGGCCAAGTTGAGTCTCATTTGCTCGCCCCATATTGGTCATATGTTGTGATTCTGAACGTGCGGTAAGATTATTGAATTATAAATTTCTTTCTTGCCCAAACCCATAAGTAATGAACAAATAACCAATACCACTTCATCTACAATTTCAACTCTGATGCTGTCAATTTTTCAATTGTAAATTGTTTTCCAACCATTAATTTCTTTGTATCTATTACCAGGAATTAATGCTTTGGGTCATATTCATCCGTATCTAGAAAACACTTTTTGTACATTACTCATTGAATTATTTAATACATAATAATGCATATAATGCAGACATTTGTAATGTCTTATCTATGACCGGTTGCAATCCACGTGAATACCTAAAAACTGGGTAAAGTTGTTTTATTTTCTTCCCCCCTTCTGCAAAATAAACTTTTTAAAAGTGAAGTGTAGAGATGTTTCTTTTATTCAGATTCACTTGAACATGTCAGTCGTTGATGTCAACAGTACAAAAAATTGTCATATCACCACTTATTTATAATTGATCGTACATAGCCAGCAAGTTTATTATAAAGAATATTTCAGATCAATTTAACGTCTGATAAAGTAATAAATAATACGACCTTAATTCGCAGACAATTTTTAAATGTGCGAAACAATCACAAAGATATTAATAGTTAAGAGACACCCAAACAATGTGTCTTAAAATGTAACAATATTACTCCGTTGTTTTCCTTAAATTCGGATACTTGTCACGAGGCGTGATTTTAGATGAAATCAAGAAATTAAAGTAGATGAAAAATCTGTACTGCGACCAGAATCCATACTTTTAATTATTAACAATTGAAGAGGTTCCTAAACGTTTTGAATTATAGTTATTAAATTTACGGCTTTCTATTGTAATTTATTTGTTTAATAGTAATAAAACTGCGTCTAAACTTTCAACATATCTAAATATGTATAATTATATTGGCCTTGAGTCTGAAAAGTATACTACTTTTTTTCCATTAGTATCTCTGTAATTGTCTGAAAATTTAAAGTCGTATTCTTTATTATATAGAATATTATTCGAAATAAAACAACTGTAAATAGTGCCAAACTAATATATGTTTACGAAGCAAATATACACAATATATTACTTCTGATTGATGTCATGTCCAGAGATTACCTGACTTTGCAGCTTGAAACATCTCTGGTTGTTTCAAAACAAACGTCGGCTGTGAGAGAGATTTTAAAATAATTGTATTGTGGTTGTTTGTGTGGTGCCATCGTGAATTGCGTATTACGAGCGACGTGTCTCACGATCGTGTGACCTGTTTACGCCGTCGAATCTTCTTGTCACTTCAGACAAGATGAGTCTGTCAGAGGTAATTGCTAATGCGAAGTAAACATTCATTCAGCTTATCTGTCGCCCTGCAGTGATTCCGTTCTTACCAATATTTCAATTTTCTTCATTTTTCCTCTGAGAATGTAAGCTGTGACAAAAGTCTCTGCAACTTACTTAATCTTATCCCTACCTGCTCTGTTCACTTTAATAGTTCTATAATTATTCTACATTACATTAAACCACCCAGAAAAACGACTTCTCTGCAAGTTAAATTGTACGATTTTTAATTCGTTTTTCCTATTGACCTTTCCTTTCTGAAACAAAACTGTATTGATGTTGATCATCGCTAAGTTAAGGATAATACACACACGAAAAGTTGAGAGCTTGAAACAAATGTTCATCGGT
The DNA here is from genome assembly GCA_034510155.1 of Eucriotettix oculatus. Classification (NCBI taxonomy): domain Eukaryota; kingdom Metazoa; phylum Arthropoda; class Insecta; order Orthoptera; family Tetrigidae; genus Eucriotettix; species Eucriotettix oculatus. The sequence continues at coordinate 20,083,309 of CM067381.1, forward strand.
CAATTTAAACTATTAAGTGCTTCAGATTGATGACTTAGATTGGGAAGTGTGTTTCTTTACTTGCGTGCCCTTACGGACTGTCTTTCAATGTGTGTCTAAATAACTTAAAGTAGGGAAGGGATGAATTTCCAGTCATGTATCAGAACTGTCATCCCACATATATCACAGCCCCTTATCTTTATTTTGGAAAGTGTGGCTTTACTGTAGGGCAATCCTAATGTAACCATGGGGCTTGATTTAATGGGGAAGGGATTTGTCCAAGGTACTAAATTTGTCTTAAGCCAAAACTTGTGTTAAAATAATTTCCAGCTGATACTTAATTTGCACTTTTGTATTATATTTTTTGTATGTGTGACACAATATTTCTTGAGTAAGAGAGTATCTTCCTATAACGGTAAATATGAACCTTTTTTTTCTTCAGTGTTTAACTAACTATAAAATTCTTTACAGTTTATAGACACCTGTCTAAAACTTGACAATAGCAATGATATGAAAGTCATTGTTGAGAAGAAGGTGAAGAAACACTTTAATCTGTGTAACATCAACTATACATCCTCTCAAGAGTTTCAAGATTTATTGAAAGAAAAAATTTCATTGCTAGAAAAGAAGCCAGAAGAAATGTTCATTGTGATTAAAGATGTTGTCGATGAACTCCGGTTGAGAAAATTTAAGATTAGCTCTGAACCTCCAGTCAAGAAACTGAAGGCCGAAGCAGATAGCTCACAAATTGAAAATGCCATAGATGAAACTGAGGAGTCTGCAGTTGTTGAAAAACCAAAACATGAACCAAGAATTTTAAAAAAGTTGAAAAAATTGTTATTGGCAAGTATCCTATATATATCGGCTATCTTTAAGTCATTATTACAAAGCATTTTATGCTACAGTATACATATAATTGTTTTCTAATTTATTGACAAATTTATTTCAACAGAAATGAAGAATTAATTTACTTTCTCTCCCCATCCTACTGAAGTTGATAAACATCTCTTCAAACATTTGAACTGTTGCCTAAAACATCTATTTTGTCTGCTGTTTACCCATTTTCTTGTAATAATACTATTCAGTTTTCTATGACTCATATCTGCAGACTGTGTCCTCTATTCGTATTATTGATATTTGGGAAAGTTATTTTAACTATTGTTATTAATTTTTAAGGAATTGATGTCATAAACTTTATATTTTATTCAATGGTTGAAGTAATTGACATTGCGCTCTTGATTATGTCTAACAGACCTGTTTTTACGCCGTAATTATCTCCATTTACAGATTTTGCACAAAAAAATAGCCAAACTGGAAACAAAAGAAGTTAACTGGGATGACGATTGTGATTCTGCCTACATCCAGCTCCAGAGGTGAGTATCGCTCGGCAAATAAATAGCAGACGTGATTTATTCAGACACAGTGTAAAAAGTGGAAGGTTGTGATAATTTAAAAAATATACATAGTTTCAAAGTAGTACATCAAGCATGTCATAGTTTGTGTCCAAAATATGTGATGTCAAGTGCTGTTATTCATTCAGGTACCGGGATCGTATTTTGGCCGTATACCAGAAGATTAATGAATATGAAGGATGTTCAACCAATGTCAATAAGTTAAACTACAAGAAGATAACATTTTCAGGTGCAATTTTTTTGTTTGTTTTATTAAGTAAATGTGTTCTGTTAAGCCATGTTTTTTTTATTAAATTTGTCAGTCATTTGAACATAATTGGCATTTTATTTGTCATCTTAGTGAACATATTGGTAATTACTTTCATCACAATGTTTTGAATTGTTTTTCTTGTCAAAAAATTATATATAGTTTCTAAGTATGGTATTGGATACTTAACTGACCTACAATGCAATTTTACCTGTTGTGTCAAAGTACTTGAGAAATGTGTTCAAAATAGTACATACTGTTGTGCTCTAACAAATCATCCCAAATGTGCTTGCATTGACTCATTCTTGTCACCATTTTCAAATAAATAAACTTAATCTTTTTTGAATGGTTCACTTTAGGAACGCCATTTCCAAAAGTCAACAACAGTATTGAGAAATTTGTCAACAGGACTCGCCAGTTCCCAGACTATAAAGATATTCTCAAAATTCTCCAGGAAACTTGTGAAGAGGAAAAGATAAGCATCAACCAAACACGTCTGAATAATATGGGTTTGTACCTTTTAGTACAAGTATTATGATGGTAACTTTTGATTGTCAAGATGCAGAATTGTCCTAAATTGTGGTTTTAAACAGTTATATTCCCTTTATTATTGTTTTGAAGCATGATTGGTAATCTTAGTTCTTTACAACGTTCATTTATTTTATGGATATATTTATTTTTATAAAAGAATTTTGAAAACAAGTTCTCCGATTGTGCTAATAATAAATTTGAGCCCACACCCAAGATTTGTGACTATGCAGCACATTGCCTACAAGGTGCAAAACTGTCTTAGTTGAAGTTTCACTACATGATGTTATTTTGTCACAGATAATCAGCATTCCGAAAATTTTTCAATTAATTTCGTTTATGATATCGACTGTTATATTTCTACAATTTTTGTCATTTGTTCCCAGCGAAATCTGCTTTCCAAGAGATAGGTGACCAGATGCAACGGAAACGGCAATTTGAATTTTGGAACTCACACTCGCTATACTTGGGCACCAGTGAAGACCCGGCAAAGGAAGATGTGGAGCTCGAACAGAAACTGCAGGAAAACAAGGCTAAATATGGTGGCAAGATAGTAGAGGTAAAGTACTCTGTAGGTTCAGTAAGTTTTGTGTAGTAAAGTTCCACAACTGCTTATAATGTAGTGCAGTCAAATTCTACTGCCGTGGATACAGATTGTTCAGTATCGCTCAGGCACTTGTTCATCAAAATTGTCGATTAGACTGGAAAAATAATTCTATAGATTTTGTAAAATTGAAGAAATTTTACTTATAGGTATTTAAAAGGAAATTATAAAGTGGAGTCACAATAATATTAATTTTATTTCCAGAACACACCTCTTTTTTTTCTTTAGCAAACATATGCCAATGGGTGTACTACCCCGCTGTATTTTATAGACTGCCAATGCATCCTCGGAAAAGAAATCTCATGAATTTAAAAAGAAGATCAATTGAAACGAGTTCTGTTTATTCTCCCCACATTTTATTACTAGGACTTGAGTGTAATCAGTCCTAATCTAATGTTGTTTTCATTATAGGTCTAATAGCTTTCAAGATGAAGAAAAAAAATCCCTCACAGCATTTCAGTTGGAATAACTACATTCTTCTCATTCGCTTCCAGGTGTTAGACAAGTATGCCGAGGAAGCTGTGAAGCAGAAACTGGAACCGGAAGAAGTTCCCGATGACTTGGACAAGTCTGTAGATGAGAAGTCTGAGGAAGAGGAAAGTGAAGATACAGAAGATGAGATAGAAGAGGATGACAATAATTACATTGACAACGTTATAAGTGACAACAAGAAAGCAACATCCAGTTGTAAGTAGGAAAGCGTCTCACGTCATCATGTGACGCACTCTTGAAAGCATTAGTCCTCGTATCTCGTTGTATCGGATAAGATTGTCAACTCTAATTGAATATTGAAATGTCCCTTTTTATGTTGTGGTATTCAGTCCTAAGGCTGGTCTAATGCAACCCTCCATGACTCACATCCTCCCCCTAACCAGCTTAGCATTTCCATCCTTGGCCTCCCTCTTCTGTTCTTACCGCACACACTTCCATTAATGCCAATTTTACATCACCACGGCTCAATGTCCTCCATTTTGTACGCTCTTCCCCTATTCTGTTAAGAACTTCGATACCGATTCTATCCACCCATCTCATTCACCTATAGCACCAAATTTCAATGGTTTCTATTCTTTTCTTTTCTGCAACTCTTCCATCCATGTTTCGCACCCATATAATGCCACACTTCACACACGAACATTAATGATTTCCTACTGTTCATTCTTTTATTAGCTGTAAGTAAATTCCTCTTTTTTGCGAAAGCCTTCGTTACCTGTGCTATCCTACCCTAGCTATTACACCGCCCAAGTACCACATTTCTTAACTTCCTTTTTGAGTATGTTTGGAATCACTTACAAATCTGTTCTGAATTTAAAGTGAACGTAGTTTTCTCAATGTTGAAAGTCTCACCCACTAATTCTGGCAAGACTACCTTCATGTTTATTTTTAAGGTGAAGAAATCTCAGACAATGAAGACTCTGACGCTTCTGGAGAGGTGGTTTGTGACGAAGAAGTGGCCAAATACGATACTGGTACCGGCGAGATGAGCGGTTGCACGGAACAGGAAGCGAGTAAAAAGTCTCCCGTGAAAGAGGAAATGGACAGTGAAAATTGTGGGGAGAATGGTAGGACAGACACAGATACCAAAGATGACGTTCCCCAACCTGGTGAAATTAAATCATCGGGCGATGGGGACAGCAGTCGCATGCCTGAATCTGAAGAATTCTTGAAGGAACTAAAAACAGCAGACTGTGATGATGGAGTAATTGTTTTAGATTAATTTTTCTTACCACTTACTAAGTGTGTTTACAAGTGTACAATTTTCAAAGTAGCTATTTTGTAGATAAAAGTTTTCTTTTAAAACCTGTGTTACTTGTTTTCCTACTCTGGAAGTGTAGGTTTCCTGACCCAGAGCATTTTTTGAAACATTAAATCCTAATCTTGGGTAAATAGTTTTCTAGTACTCATAACCCAAATGATTGACATTAGATCTTAATCAGCTTAGTTTAGTGGACCGAGGAATATTCATGTATCTAATAGAAAACCAAAGGGTATTACAAAAAATACAAATTTTTACAGTTTCCCTTTATTGATCACTAGTGAAATGATGTTCTGAAAAATAGAACACATTCACCCAATAACAATTAAAGAATGGCTTTCAATAAATGGAATAGAAAATTTAAATTTTGAAATAAAGCTGTGTAAAATACTTTTAAACTTGATTTACTTAAGCCATGTACATCAAACTTATGACGCTCATTTTAAATATATACTGTACAAAGTTCACCTCCACATTCTACTTTCTAATCTGATTGGGTACATTTAAGACTGGAAGGAAGCGAGGAAATCTGTGACGACCTTCTTCAACTTGACATCCGCAGCCTCTGTGATCTTGCCCTCCTTAGCTATGTCTGCGAGCAGAGCCTGCTCAGATGCCCTGCAATTTGTAAGTTAACGGCATTAGTTTGAGCACGATATACTTACAAATAAATTTCAGATCATTTTAGACGGAGTTTCTCAAAAACCAGCTGACACACTTACTTTATGTGCTGCAAGAATTCCTTCTCAAATGCGGTGATCTTCGAGGGATCCAGTTTGTCGAGATGTCCTCTGACTCCACAGTAAATGACCGCGACCTGTTCCTCTATAGCCATGGGGACATATTGTCCTTGCTTCAGCAGCTCGGTCAACCGGACTCCTCTGTTCAACAACTGCTGGGTAGCAGCATCCAAGTCGGAACCAAACTGGGCAAAGGCTGCCACCTCACGGTATTGAGCCAACTCCAGCTTCATAGAACCAGCCACCTGAAACCGAATCAGAGCTCCAGTTAGCTATCCCCAGTCAATTGTTCACTTAACTGAAGAACCATATATACCTGTTTCATGGCCCTGGTCTGGGCAGCCGAGCCCACACGGGACACAGACAGACCGACGTTGATCGCAGGTCGGATACCCTTGTAGAACAGCTCAGTTTCCAAGAAAATCTGGCCGTCAGTAATCGAGATGACATTTGTAGGAATGTAGGCAGATACGTCACCAGCCTGACAGAAAAAAAAAATATAAATTTAAACCTGACAGCCATAATGTAAGTGAACTAAAAGGGAGGTACTCTCTAACCAGTCAATAAGTCTCTCTCTGTATAAATTCAACACAATCTGATTAAAATATAGCTATAAGGAAAAAGTCCATAATATAATTAAGAAAGTACGGTACACAAATCTTGAGGGGTTCCATATAAAGGGAGGGTACTTAAAACTTTCATTGTAACTCTAAACTTGTTTAAGTAAATATTAATCCATTCACAATATAAATTATTCTGACGACTCTTGGCCAAATTTCATTATTGAATCTCTTGGTATAATTCACTTATTCTTCTTCACTTTCAAACATGGCCCTATCTCAACAATTTCCATGAAAGGACGTCGGGATTAAAGGTTTAATTTAAACAAAGTTGGTCGCCAACAAGAAAAAATTTAAATTTGTGGTCCAAATGGTGACCTTGCTACCTTACCTGAGTCTCAATGACTGGAAGGGCAGTGAGGGATCCACCCCCATTAGTTTCATTCATCTTGGCAGCTCTCTCCAGCAACCTCGAGTGCAGGTAGAACACATCTCCCGGGTAAGCCTCTCGGCCGGGAGGTCGACGCAGCAGCAGAGACATCTGTAACCGACACGTGTCACCTCAAATTGATACCTAGTCACGATATGCTGAAGTCTGCGGGCCCATCCTTACCTGTCTGTAGGCAACAGCCTGTTTAGACAAGTCGTCATAAATGATGAGGGCGTGTTTGCCATTGTCTCTGAAGAATTCACCCATGGCACATCCAGAGTAGGGGGCCAAATACTGAAGTGGGGCAGCATCAGAAGCTGTAGCCGACACAATGATGGAGTAACCCATAGCACCTGTGAGAAACATGCAAAACTTATATAGACAAATATGGAAACAGCAAGACCAAATCATAATATGACTATCCCTGAATTCAATTTAATAATTACAAGTTATGAAACATTTGGCCATGTTTGTGTACAAATGTTAAATTATTGCATACCAGAATCAGTAAGTCTCTTCACAATCTGGGCCACAGTGGACCGCTTTTGTCCAATGGCCACATAAATGCAATATAACTTCTTCTTCTCTTCACCACCCTCATTGAATCTCTTCTGGTTGATGATTGTGTCAATGGCCAGAGCAGTTTTCCTAAAAGTAAGGAAAAGTTAATTTCAACAAGTTACATAATAATTGTATATAAATCTGAACTGGATCATCTGTACCCAGTCTGTCTGTCTCCAATGATGAGTTCTCGCTGACCTCTGCCGATGGGCACCAGCGAGTCCACGGCCTTGATGCCTGTCTGCATAGGCTCTCTCACAGAGATGCGAGGAATGATGCCAGGGGCCTTTATGCCTACACGTGCCCTGGAAAAGAAATTATGCAAAAATTATTCCTCCAAAAAAATACATTGGACAAAAGTTATACTTAATTTATTTCAATTAAAGAGGTGGAAAATTATTTCATGTCAAGAGATAAAAACCTTAACTGTATTCCAAGCTTACGACTACATGATCTTACCATATATATTTACTTGTGTATTATATTAATTCTATTATTGTGTTTTATATTAAGATGCACCAGCAGTAAACAACTGAATGAAACCATGTTGCAACAACTACACGTCAATAACACATTCCTACAACTCATAACTAATCCAATTTGCCTTGCATAGTCATTAATTAGCAATTGAAGTTGTCACATCCCACAAAAAAAAATTGTAAAAGCTCATTCCACCACAATCTCCCCATGAATAAGTTTAGGAAGCTCCAGGCCTTGTCTCAAATCATGTGCAGCCTAAACTAACCTCTTGGTGGTTGTTTACTGCTTTGACATACAACCTATACATTCTAAACACAATCATAACTTAGAAAACAATCATGTTACCATTCACCACAGTTTCCAACAGAAATTACTTTAAAGTGAAGAAACTAGTGATGTTCTGTAGCACAATTTCCTGACACTCAATGAAGCTTTAGTTTCTTTCATTTATCACAATTTCAAAAGCATACAATAAACATAACAGCTTTGTTACAATATTTAAATTATGTATAGCAGTGACATGACAACACATTGTGTACGACATACCTCTTGGTCCCCTTGAGAGGGCCTTTGCCATCAATGGGATTTCCCAATGCATCTACCACACGGCCCAACAGGTCCTCACCGACAGGGACATCCACAATCGCACCGGTTCTCTTCACAATGTCACCTTCTTTGATGAGTCTGTCATTACCAAAGACGACAACACCAACGTTGTCGGGCTCTAAGTTAAGAGCCATACCCTAAATGTACACACAAAAATTAAAAATGCAATTTGTTATTAAACACACTGAAGGTTACATACAAACCTTCAATCCAGAGGAAAATTCCACCATCTCATCTGCCTGAATGTTCTTCAAGCCGTATACTCTTGCAATGCCATCTCCAATGCTAAGTACACGGCCAGTTTCTTCCAAATCAGCCTAGGAAAATAATTGCAGTTTCTAATTTCTACAGAACTTCAGATTTCACAATCTTAATAATTTTAACATTATTACCTTGGGAGCAGAACCAAGGATTCTTTCTTCCAGAATAGAAGATATCTCTGCAGACCTGCGGCTGCAGGATACATGAAGTTTGCGAGACGCAATGTGGGCAGCCGGCCATGATATCTGAAAAACAATTTCATACAAATTAAAGACATTTCAAAATGCTCTTTTCCATTAAGCTTAGGAAACTGGTGGAGTTGTGTAATAAATCCACAAATTTTAATAAGAAGATATGTAACACACAGATATAATAAATATCTCAACTCCACAGTTCTGTTCACAACCAGCAATTACAGATTTGAATATTTTTGTTCCTGTACTTAAGCTTGATACATATTTTTGTAAATGTTAATTTGAGCAACGAATATAAATTATGGTTAGTACACCTTTCCTATTTATAGAATGACTAGCATTTGCTATGCTTAGTTAATAACAGAACATACTTATAAATTGCATTAGATTTATTGTATAAGAATAGTAAATACCTTAGTTTGATAACTATCAGTTCCTCAAGTTACTTTAATATTTACTAGTTGTAAAATAAACCGAATCCCAGAAGAGAATTGAACAAATACATCTCCAAGTCGAATCAGAGAAAAACCAGGAAACATACGCTTGCACTAAAACTAATATTTAAATTCCAATTTTTGAACACAAAAAGAAGTTTGAACAAGCCATATTAACAAAGTTAATGAAATGTTATATTTGAATTGGGAAAATAATGAACCTGGTCTGAAATCCATTTTAAGCTTGCACCTGGCCTAATGATTTAAAAGTATCGTACAGAAGAACAAGCTTTCACAGCTAATATTAAACAATTTTAAAATACTGAGGTAAAATTCCTGAATACTATACCAGCTTTTAAATTATTAAAGTAAGCTATTACTGGATTTCTATTCGAGGTCAAAAGTTCTGGCAAAAATATAAAATGTTTTATTAAAACAAATCACGTACCTGGGAAATGTATAGTATGTAAGGTGCTTTATATAATAATAGTTTTCGTCACCTATAAATTTTAAATATATTTTTCTAGTTACGGATAAACATATTTAGACAAATTATATGATTGGGTACTGTAAATGTAATTCTTTGTTAAAATTGCGGCAGCCCTATTGAACGAGCTGCCGACTTGGTAACCAATTCGGCCCTTCGAAATCCTCGAAATATGGGAAGAAAAGGGTGGGTGCGGGTGATATTTCTCAGTGCCACATATTAAACGTAGCTTCAGAAACAGTTTAGATTACCTGAGGGCCTGCGGTTGAGATATGTTTGGCTACAGCAGCCGCTAAACGAACCGTGAGGAGAACCATTTCGTCTGCCCCGTCCTTGAACAGAAGATGGAGGAGAACAGCCGATAGAGGCGAGACGGAAGGCGTCGAGTCGCACGTGTCAAACCAGCTGCGTTCACTTCACGAAACGTCCTTCTACAAATCTTCCAGCTAACAAATAATAACTAAAATAATATTTCAAAATTTATGATAAGTTTCAAAGTTGTAAAAAGAGTTCTTTAATCGTTTTTAAATACTCTCCGCCCACTTTTTGTCCCAGTGACGTGTACCGCCTCGTTTCAAATATATTTTATCATTGATTAAAAATGATTCCTTCAAAATTGTATCAGTAGTTGTTTAAAGTAAGTATATTATATCAACACACAAAAAGTGGAAAGTTTTCCACACATTTTCCACTTTTCAGGAGTTTGTAACTCGTCCCAAGTAATAGATCGCCGCTTCAAGTCAGACGTATACAGAGCCTGTGCTGAAAACTTAAACAATACGTGAATCTCTGGTAAGAAGAAAGTCATTCTAAATTGTTTTTGTCGGAAAAATAAAATAAAAGTTTCCATTTTTAATTATATTAATTAAAATTAATTTTTTGTGCAAAATAACGCCTTCATATAACGTAAAAAAAGCATACGACAGCAATATCCTGTCGGTTTCAATACAATTTGAGAATCTCAAGTTTTGTTTACATTTCTTATCATTATTACGGTTGTGCGGAAATTTGACGCGGAGAAGTAGAATTTTATTTATTTTTCAACGAAAATCGATAGCTGCTGTCGTAGGTTTAAGCGAAAAATCTCACAGATTATTTTGTATTATTGTAGGTATGCATCGAGTGAAAAAGAACCCGAAGATTAATGGGAAAACAGTAGAGAGGCAGCGGAGAGGAAAATAGACGAGGGAAGAAGGAAATCTGAAAACGGGAAAATAAACAACGTCCAAGTAATAAATCGCCCAGAGGGAGAAGAGAGTAAGAAGGGGAACATTGGCCGGAACACTTTGGTATGGTGAATGTCGAGATAGCTGTCAATATATTCTCTTCTCCTGCTGTTCGAAGCACATCTTATACGTCCAGCAAGATGGCTACCCATTGCTCACTTTTTGCATTACACCGTTGATTGTCACATTAACTCTTTTGACCATCTTCTTTATTTATTTATTTTTGTTCCTCTCTAGGTATTTCTATCCTCCCCTTCTTTCCGTGTTGATTTTATTTCTGCTGTTTCCATGATGTTTGCATCGTCTTTTTCTCCCATTTTACTCATACAGTGGTGTACCGCGAAAAATAATTTCATAAATAATACATCGATCAACCACAAGTCAGAAAAAAAACTTGACAAATGTACAACTGCACATCGTTTCGTTCTTCATTTAGAGTTTCTTCAGGTGTACCGTGGATTTACATTATTAATTATATTTACCTGAAAACATTTAAATCAGTTATTTAAAAATGAAACAAAACAAACTCCAAATTAAGTGTTGAAGAATTCTACACGTGAACACGACTAAACTGATAATGATGAATACAATTTCTTTTCCGTAATATCTGCATAATAGAAATCATAAGTGTACATATATATCCTAGAAATAGTTACAAAACTTTATACATAAATTCATGAAACCCTAGTAAAAAGTTGGAAGGATTTTTTTAAAGATATTTTCAAATATATGACAAAACATTTGTCCGCGTGAAGGTTTAAATTTATTGTTATTTCCAAGTACTTGTCAATCCTTGAGATAATAGGATACGTCGTACATTACATCAAGTAACAAATAATTATAATAAGACAAAAATGAACTAAGATACGATTAACTACCAAAATCTGGAGTAAACAAGACTTGGTATAAAAAAATAACCTAAAAGACGACACGCTCAGTAAAAAAGCGCAAAGGTCTGTGACGTCACGAGCGGAAGACCGAGCACCAGGAAATCCACCGTGTTAAATGGCGTCATATTACCTTATTAATTCACTTTCCAGGGCACAAAAATAAACACCCCGGGCAACGCCGGCCATTCGGGCTAGTAAGTAAAAATTATTTGGAGAGGAATTTGTAAAATCTGTCAATACTGACTATAATTGGTAAATAATAAGTTATTCGTTGTAAATTTTACTACTTTAGAATGCAATTTCAAATAATTGAATGTAATTCACTGTATTGTGAGTATGACAATTATTATTAGCAACAATTTAATAACCATGATGTATTCTGAGTATTTTTAATAACATGTTATCTTTAATATACAGAAAAAATCATACAATTTAGAAAACCTGTGGATATATGCCTGGAAATTTAACTTTTTCTCTGACTAAAGGTGAATAAAGAATTAATAGTATGTGAGAATATGTTTTTAATCTTTAGTATCAGTTCCTATATCTGCAGAACCTGACATCAAAATTATTTTTTTAAACCGAGGCTAAATTATGAAATGAGGTATCACAGATAGGTACAAATTCAAAATAAAATATAGTAATTATTCTAAGACCTATCTTGTGCTCAAAATGGGCAAATATTTTATATGATGATGGAATTTACAAAGTTTGCATGGCTACATATTAATTTTTTCATTTCCTACAAAATCTTTACTTAAAAATTACTTCAGCATCTTGTAAGACTAATAAATATCTAAATATCAAAGTAATTTTCTAAGTTGTTGTTTACGAGTTGCAAATACACTTAAAAATTATGTTGCAGAAAATGACAGTGCATAGTGTCTTAAAGTATTACAAAATATATGAGGTAGCTTACAAACAGGTATAGGTCTTGTTATCAACCTTTAATTGTAAATCATATTCCCTTTTGGAATTAAAATTTAATGATTAATACTTGTAGGATCCATCAATAACAATTTTGTTACACATCTTGTCTCACATATTTAATTAACTGTTTCTGAATTTTTGGAAGTTTTATTTGTTTGTTATTTAAGCAATGGCAATTTTTTTTTAATATCAGCCGAAAATTGTTGTTATATAAATTAATTTAGAGTGAAATTTCATAATGCTTGGCTCTGTCTGCAGTGCCTGTTCTTACCGAAAATATAATTTCGTCTATACCATTATTTGTCCTCGAGTTTCACTGAATTTTCTGTGATATAAACGTATCGTTTTCATTATATTTTAAATATATAACGGAACTTGGGACAAAGGCATGTCATTGACACAGGAAGATGTGTGGGGCAGAGGAGGAAAGACTGACCTGCCTCCAGCAGGTAGCAGGATTAATAGAAGGCTTCCTTCCTCCTCTTTGTCTGCATTTCCTGGAATTTCCGGGGTCCTCAGCTTGTTACAGTTATTTGCCAACCAAACATTTTATCCCTTCAAACCAACTTTCTCTTTTTTTTTCGTCTAAAGCATCACGATTAAAGGACAATTACTCTGAACGCGGACAAAGTCAAAGCTAATTGTGAATAATTTTCTTGTTAGTTTTCTGCGTGTAAAAAATTGAAACACTGTTATTAATTCTACAAATATAACTTAACATTAATATTTAATAAATAATAAACATTGTATGAGTTAAATAAAACTGGGTTCATCTATGGGTTAGTCATTTAATTTAATTCTACTCAGTTCTTTTAAAAAGAAGGAATTAAGATGTGATCTATGCGTATCTTATATGTTGAATTTTACGTATTCGGATTCACTGCGTACCGTATATATATATATATATATATATATATATATATATATATATATATATATATATATATATATAGTCTGTGTATTTCGAGTGTAATATTATTAAGATTTTGTAATTAATTTGAACTTAACTAGCAGTAGGTATAACATGACGTTCCGTCCCTGACTTGAAACCTCATCTGGTTAATTTAAAGGAAATTTTAGGTATGAAAATTTGGATGTGGATGATGTAAAAGGGAAGAGGTCGACATATTTATACACATCTAAATTTTCCTCTCCCTAAATTTCTTGATCCTTTATATTCGTCAGATGTGGATCCAAATCAGGAACGGCACAGCGTTACTGTTAGTAAAGTTCATATGACTTATAATCTGCTTTACCATTTATTAATTTGAAATGCATGCATTGCCCGTGGAAAATATTTATTAAAATACTGTAATAAGGACATTCATTGAATATAATCTTAATACAATTAATATTAAAGGGATTTAGACTTTTTTAATTTTGATTACTTTACACGTTTGTTGAAGTTCGTTTCACATAAAGAGAAGTCCGCCAGAGGTATACTGCTGCATTATTTAGTTCGGACTAAAGATCTTTGCCTTTGGCGGGCTTCTCAATTATCTTTGGTCTCTTGTAGTGTAGGGTGTAGACTGAAGTCTTCATTCTAGTCGTTGGGCATTTGACGAAAGCGAAGGAGATTTAGTTGTTTCGTCGTTTCCTCGATTGCACATTAGGTAACAATAGTTGTAATCTGTTAATAGATTAATCTGATAATTGCTGTTAAAGAGCCGTTTGTTGTATTTAAGAGATCGTTGTCGCTTTCGACTCCATCACGTGCTGTCAAATGTCGAAAAAGGTCTGTAGGCAATGTTCTCATGATTACCGGTTCAAACATTTTGTTAATGCCACTAAGGTAATTCTGTAAACATTGTGCAATTTTGAAATCAACAGTATTTGTACGTTCATTTGAAAGTTTTTGGTTTTCTTTTGTAATCGACTCTTTCCCGGTGAATTGTTCGCATTTTGAATGTTTGTTAGGAAATGAGGCAATTGTATGCCGATACATTATTCTCTAAGTATAGTGGATGTGGCCAGTTCGGTAGTGCCTCAACTTTTATGACAGGAAAATTGTAGGCGTTACCTTACCTTTATGCCGCTCGAACAAAGATGTCTCATATTCAACGTGTTCCACAACAATCAAAACTTGTTGACGAGACTTATTCTAGAAACAATTAACATTAGTAAACTAATATTGACATAAATACATTGACTATTTTTACTGTTTCAAATTATTCTTTTGTTAAAGACCATAAATGTAATTCCATAGTACGTTTAGTATAAGTTTTGTAAATCAATATTTGTGTGAATGAGTAGAGCAGCGTTAACTTATTTGTATAAAAACTAGCATTAAACGGAAATTATAATTAAATTATTTAGTCACAGTAGGTTAACATGGCCAGTTGCATCAGGCCAGTCTTAAGGACAGAGTACTGCAACAGCCACACATTTTACTCTCAATGTCAAGCTAGTGGAAGTAATATTTTTTTACTCATTTAAACTATATGGCAGCGTAAAGAAATGTCTAGTGTAATATAGTTATTTTGTGATTTCTGTAGAAATTTTTCTTTTTGCAGATACAATGGCTGATGAAGATTGGGATGACTCTCCTGTAATGGCAGCAGTAAGTTGAGAAAGATAAATTTTAGCAATACAAAATGTCAGGTTCCTTATTCAAATTTTGACATGATTTAATGGCTTGGTATCACACATATCTCTGTAAATACACACTCCATATTGTTTAAGTTCTTTTTCGTATTGTTTGTGTGTTTCAGACTCCATATGTAGATCCTGGCAGGAGTTTTGGTAGAGGAAGAGGCTTTGTCCCAGTAGACAGTGATGGTGAGGGAGATGATTACACAACAAACACTGAGCAGAATAATTTTGGTTCTGGAGGATACGGTGGCAGAGGAAATAATAGAGGTGGTGGTCGAGGAGGTAGGGGTGACGGAAGAGGGAGAGGTCGAGGTGACGGACAAGGTAGGGGTCGTGGCAGAGGTGGATTTGGAGGTAGCAGTGTTTCTCCAAGGGAGGACAAAGGTGATTTGAACAGCAAGGTTGAAAATACATTGGTTTGTATAAGAACCTTTAACTAAACCTTTGTTTTAGGTGATGGCGTTCCAGAAAAACCAAAAGAATTGTATATCCCTCCAGATCCAACTGAAGATGAGGAGCAAATGTTTTCCCAAAAAATTACCTCTGGTATAAATTTTGACAAATATGACAATATAAAAGTGAAGGTATGCAGTGAAAATTTATATCAAATAATTATCTTTATGCACAAGGCATTGTTAAACCAAATTTGTTCTTAAGTATGTGATTTTATAATGAGATTATCGCAAATTTTTCTGTGCATCATGTTAATCTTGAAATTAACTTTATTTTCCACTGGTGACATACAGGTAAGATGAGCCATAACATACAGTTCAAAATTACTTACTTGAATTAAATTTTTCTGATTTAGGTTACAGGAGAAAATGCTCCTGGACCCATCAGCAGTTTTGAATCGTCAGGGTTACGAAACTTTGTCTTGGAGAATGTGAGAAAGTGTGAATATACTAAGCCAACTCCTGTTCAGAAGAATGCCATTCCCATTGTCCTTGGTGGCAGAGATCTCATGGCGTGTGCCCAGACTGGTTCGGGAAAAACTGTAAGTCTGTGCTGTAGAATTTAAGTGTCTTGTTGGTGCACTGTGTTCAGATTTTGCTCTCATTTGAGACAAAAAATATTATTTTCTTCAATTTCTTTTAAAAATAAATTTCACCCCATTTATTATTTTCAGAGATATGATTGATTGAGGCTTGTCTTATTCACCTTTTCTTGGGTGCTGTTAAAGTGGTTTTAGATTTTTGTTTGAAATGCAGAACAATTGTTTTTTGCCCCCATCTTAGGCTTATTTATTATTCATTGAAAGGGTGGGAAGCAGTTGTTTACATATTTAAGTTTCTCTAAATTTGCAGGCTCATTTTACAAAAAACCTGATAGTGTATCTTGTTTCTTATGTGAATATATTATCAATTTTACTACTCTAAGCAGTGTTTTGTTGCTGGTATTTTTTAAAAATCTTCTGTCTTTGTGTCTGTATATGTAGGCTGCTTTCCTGTTGCCAATGATCAGCTTGATGCTCAGTGATCCAAGAGACATGGTCGTAGATGGCCACACTTGTGAACCCCAAGCTGTAATTATCTCTCCCACTAGGGAACTCTCACTGCAGATATTCAACGAGGCTCGAAAGTTTGCCTACGGTTCCATAATCAGGTGTGTTGTGGTCTATGGTGGGACTGCATCTTTTCATCAGGCCAAGCAGGTTACGGTGAGTTTACGTACATTGTGACATTTAAGTGTTGTCAATTGTGTTTATGTACTGCTGGTGTATCTCATCATTGATTGAAATTCTTTGTTTAAATAAGTCTTGTCCTTTGTCTCTGATTCTGAGAAACTTTAATTCATTATGTAGCATTGTTAGTTTTCTTGTAATCGACCATGGGTAGGAGTATTAATTTTCATTTTTTTGTAGTAATATCTACTTGTCTGTGTTTCAGAGGGGTTGTCACATTCTTGTTGCAACTCCAGGACGGCTGCTGGACTTTGTCAATAGAGGCCACATTAGCTTTGGATCTGTCCGTTTTGTGGTTCTGGATGAGGCAGACCGTATGCTGGATATGGGTTTCATGCCAGATGTTGAGAAGATGATGTCACACACTACCATGCCGCAGATGGTTAGCAACAACAGCTTTCTTGACATTCAGATTTTAATCCATTCACAAGCATTCAACTGACTAAAATTAAACTGCACTTTTAGCATACTTGCATTGACCAATAGTTTTTTGTCTGCTTTAGTTGTATAAACTTTTCAGGTTGTAATATTACTTGTACATTCATCTTTTTGTATTACTTTTCAATGTTTCCAGCACGACAGGCAGACACTCATGTTTAGTGCCACTTTTCCTGAGGAAATTCAGCGCCTTGCTACAAAGTTCCTAAAGAATGACTACCTCTTCCTTGCTGTTGGCGTTGTGGGAGGTGCCTGCTCAGATGTTGAACAGAGATTTTATGAGGTGCAGAAGTTTGACAAGAGGAACAAATTAACAGAACTTTTACAGGAAGGTTTGTTGAGAAATACTATTTTACAAATTAGTTGTTTTGAGGGATAGATGTTGGCCAGGAGAACGGTGACCTATTGTATCCTTGTAGTATTCCTTAGTATTTTAAGACCTCTTGTGGCTTAAGTAAGATATCTCTTCAACTAGTGTGAAATGGATTATGAAGTTTAAACAAATTTAATTTGCCTTACGAATGACTTTTAATAATTTCAACTTCTTTAACAGATTAATTACACTATTATACTTTGTATTTTTAGGAGGAAACCGTATTTTGGTCTTTGTTGAAACAAAGAGAACTGCAGACTTTTTGGCAGCCCTTTTGTCAGAGACTGCTTACCCCACCACAAGCATCCACGGTGACAGGTTGCAACGTGAGAGAGAGACTGCATTGGCAGACTTTAAGTCGGGACGAATGCACATCTTGGTGGCTACCGCAGTGGCTGCCAGAGGACTGGACATTAACAACGTGACTCATGTCATCAACTACGATCTTCCGTCGAGCATCGATGAGTATGTGCACCGAATTGGTCGTACTGGTAGGGTGGGAAATAGAGGAAAGGCTACCAGCTTGTATGATTCTGAAAAGGACTCCCACCTCGCTGCCGACCTTGTCAAGATCCTGAAACAGGTATGTGTTTGACTTGACACACCACTTACTAGTGATGGTCTTTAATGCCTTATCTTGAGCTTTTTCTCTCTTCAGGCCAATCAGGATGTACCATCATTCTTGGAGAAAGATTCCATGTCTGGTGGAGGTGGATCTTACCCATCCGGACCTTCTAATTTTGGAGGCAGAGATATCAGAAAGGTAAGACTGGTGAAGAATGTAAATCCTCTTAAAGTTACTTCCCATTTTAATTTGCGCTTTGTGCAGTAGTTTCTTTCACAACAAATGTTAGATCAGTTATCTTAGTTAGATTTGACCTCTCAGAAGCCAAGTATAAGTACATTCTGTTTAATTCTAATTGGAAATTAAATGTGAATCACTTCAAAATTCTTGCAGAAATTTCAGTTCCCTAATGTTAATTTGTAACACATTCAGAGCTGAGAAAACAAAAGTTTTGGTTAAGTATTAGTGCCTAATTTTTTGTGGCTTCAAAGAGTGATTGAAACATCTAAATGCATTTGACTATCATAAATTAATAACTAGACTGCAAGTGGTAGAATATTTCTTACAAATAAATGTTTCTTTTTACAGTTCAACAATCCGGAACCTGCCCCCTTCGTCGCACAGGATTCTTTCGAACCTGAGGAAGAGTGGTGAAGACTATTATGCAAATTGAGTATTATTGATAAGGACATTCCAAAGATCACGGCTGTGTTGAAAATGAAAACATTGACAAATGATCCTATTATTTTCTTTATTTTAATTGTGATATTTAAAGACTTTTGTATCCAATTGGTGTCTAGTGAAGTTTAGATTTGTCCTTGTGTAGTAACATTTTGTTTAAATTTGATGTCCCAGGTGAAATTAATGTTATGTTCCTTTTTTAATCAGTATGAAGTTTTATTTTGGCGGCCAAAGTACTCTATGC
Source organism: Eucriotettix oculatus (assembly GCA_034510155.1). Lineage (NCBI taxonomy): Eukaryota > Metazoa > Arthropoda > Insecta > Orthoptera > Tetrigidae > Eucriotettix > Eucriotettix oculatus. The sequence continues at coordinate 20,102,205 of CM067381.1, forward strand.
TCTGAGGTCACAACTATGTAGATCCCCCAATATACAACTGTAAATAGTTTTTGTATTGTAAATGATATTGTTCAATAACAAATGTTTTAAACTGAATCTCAGAAGTATATGCTGTTGTTTTGGTATCTAGTCTTTTAATTTCCACATGACTAGTATGTCTTCCCTAAGCACATAAAATCATTGGCCTTCCTCTTCTGTTCTTATCCCCACACACTTCCCTCTAATGCTAAAACCTTAGGGTTTGAACGTAGCCTATTAATCTGTCCATTAAAAGTTGACCATATTGTTTGCTCTCTTCCTATTCTGTTTAGAACTTCCTCATCAGTGATTCTGTCCATCCATCTCATTCTCCTATAGCACCACATTTGTTGGCTTCTATTCTTTTCCTTTCTGTAACTTGTCCTCCACATTTCTCACTCGTATAACTCCATACAAATATTTTTAGCAAGGATTTCGTAATATTTACAGTTGAATTACCTGGAAGTAAATTCTTCCTTGCTTGTGATATCCTACTCTGGTTATGCTGCCCAAGGAGCAGAAGTCCCCAATCTAACACCCTTCACTATTCAGTTTCCCATGCTACACTCAATTACCTTGGTTTTCCCTGTTAATCCTCATATTGAACTCTTCCTCCCAGAGCACGTTCATGTCATTTATTATGGTTTCAAAGGCTATGAAATTAAATTAAAATGATCAGGATGGAAAATTCTCTACAGGAATGCTAATTGAATACCCCGGACCTTTGCTTGGTACACAGCGTTCTTACAGTTAGAGCTGTTCCGGTCGTCGAGAACGGACTAGTTTGTGCAAGGCAAAATTTTTCCCTCGTGATTCTTTAACATTTTTTTTATTTCTCCCAAGATAAGCGGGTCTGAATAAATGTTTTCCTAACAGTTTTCTTAGAATTGACTATACTAGATGGAAAATGTGCAGGTGTGACACTTGAAACTAATTCCTGTGACACGCGTGTTATGGGTCACCAATGTAGCCCATAAATTTTTGATGCAGTAGAGCGGATTATATTTGTAATTCAAAGAGTTCAATTTACTTGTAAAATATTTATTAAAGAAACTGGGGAGGAGGGTCAGATTTTGTAATTATGTGCAATTTGTCCAGATTCTCGATTTGGAAATTACGGTGAGGTAATTTAACAGCATTGTATACTGATTTGGAAACCATAGCCCTTTTATGTTGGAAATGATTCAAATAAAACTTTTAGTGGTTAAGTAAACCGCCAGAGTTTGGGAGTAATGGGCGACGTGTATAATAATGAATGTATGAGAGAGAGAGGTCACGACGCCTGGTCTCTGATTTGGGCCGTAATTGGCCGTCGTCGCTTGTAATTTGAGGGGAGATCGCCATAGCCATAGCCATGCTGAAGGGTCGCGACGACTTCCTCGCCCTCAACATCGAGCTGATGCAGCGCACCGGCCTCTGGCCATCCACCATCGCAGGTACAGATCCTTTCATTTTATAACTTGTTTTTGTGTGTCAAACGGAACACGAATTGCGTCATTAATTAGTTTCAGAAACATTTACAATAAATAAAAAGATGGCTGAGGGAGTCGAGGAGTAAATATGGTGAATTGCTAAATTTTACGCTCGAGGAAGTCTCACAAAGGAGACGAAACGTCGCCTATGAATAAATAGTGATACATTTATAAGCTGACTTATTGGCCGTCTTTTTATATTTCAAAGTGGGGGAAACTTTTTATTAGCTTTTAATGAAAATTATTCATTAAAGCTGAAGACAGTTTGAAAATTTACATTTAAACTTTTCATCGCCACGTTTGTTTTCCTTCATTTCGGCCTTGTCATTTATTGGAAACCTTTTTTTTTGTCCTGTCAACAGGTCTTATTAAAATGTTTACCGCATTTTTATATTGTATAACAACTGAATGGGTCCCTAAACTCGGGTGGGGGTGTAACCTTGAGATTTTTAAGCAAAAAAAGTCTCGCGTGTATAAAATGCTTTAAAAATATCCCATTTAATATTGTAAAATGGCGTTAAATACTGCGTAAAATGAGACGTTTCACAATTACGTAGGTCATTCATGCTCATGGGCACAGTGAAGCTTCAAACCCGGGGCTAGTATTTTGACGAGACTAAGTTATTTGTTTCTTATTTCTTTACGCCCGTAAAAATTCTGTAAAGGTGTAAGAAAATTTCGTGGTTGTATTTTTCTTGCATGGGCGTACATTTTGATTAACTGAATGTTGGTTTCTGCTACTGCTGTTGACGTGCTACTGATATCAGGAAGATTGGACTATCTGAAAGATATATTTAAGGAGAGGGAGGGAAGAAAATATGGGTCTGAACGTGAATGAAGCTAAAATCTCACAGCATTTGAAAGGAGAAGGAATTATGATAACTTGACAATAGACACGAGTAGCCACACCCTCCCCCCCCAAAAAAGTTAGCCACCCCCTCCTCCCCCAAACAAAGTTTTCCTGAAACTTGTTGAGACACGGAGAAGGGAATGCTGCGACCTCACAGCAGACTCGGCATTCGGAAGTACCGAACGCCCGACCTACCTGATGCAGGTTTTCCCTGCATCTCTTTAGGTGAAACACCGGGGCCCTAGTCAACCCTTGGCTACCTTGCTCTACCTTCCACATCCCCCATTTCAGTTCCCTTCTTATGCTTATCCTGTTTCAGGATCACCATGTAGCCTGTCAACTCCCCAAAAAATATTCATTATCAAATTCCAAAAATTTGAGTATCAGGGTGGACTGGGTAATAATAAAAACATCAGCGAAGAAATAAATTATAAATGGCCACAAAGCATACTTTGCTAACCTGAAATTAATTAAATCAGGATAACTATGCGGTTAAACAAAGCTTAGTATCTATGGGACCTTGATGAGGAATATGTCGGTAATAAAGATGGAATGTATGGAGAGGTGAAGATGATGTCCGATGTAGGAAGGATGGCATTCCAGAGTCCGTGACGTCGGGGGCGCTGGTGCTGTGGCTAGGGTCGTTCGTGGCTCTGCAGCTTGCCATGGCGGCGCAGGAGGCGGTGCGCAGGGACGTCCGCGAGCTCACCGAGGTGGGTTGCTTCTGCCTCAACTCGTCGCTGTCGCTGCTCAAGATCCTGCACCTGCTGCTGTACCGCGGCCGCCTCCGGGCACTGCTGCTGGCCGTGCGCAGGGACTGCCGCCGCTACGCCCGCCTCCAGCCCAGGGCCTCCGAGGTGCTGCGTCGCTGCGAGCGCCGCCTCCGCGCAGGGACGCTCCTCCTCATCGCCCTCGCCGGCTGCGTCTCCGCGCTCTTCGTCCTGCTGCCCGTGCTCGCCCCCGGTACGTGATGACGTCACCCCCCCCCCTCACCTGTGGTGACTGACTCGTGCCTTGTCTTTGTCTTCCCTCCTTCTAGATCTGAACCTGTCTCTGCCGGTGAAGATGTGGTTCCCCCTCGACACGACCACGAGCTCGGGTTTCCTTGTGGCTTGGTGCTACGTGGCCGGTCTGTTCCTCGTCTTCACGCCGGTGTACGTGCTGCTGCAGACCTTCTACGTCGGGCTGGTTTTGCTGACCTGTGGCCAGCTGCAGGTCCTGGGCTCCGTCCTAGCCTCACGTCGGCCTGACCTCCGCTTCTGCGTCCACATGCACACCAACGTCCTCAAGTGAGTCTAGTGACAGGTGGGAGCTTTTCAGCGTTCTCTCCGACGTTATTAGAAATGTGGGATATGTAAACCTTTGGTGGGCCATACGTGTTAAATCATATAGTCAACTTATCCCCCTCCTCCAGTTTCTTTAATAAATATATTACACCTAGATTGAACTAATTGAATAATAAAACAATTCACACACAACATCAAATAGTAAAAAATATATGCTTAGAAAACATACCATTTAAATCCATAATTCAGTTTACCATCATATAATTTAAATGGGGTCACTAGAGCATATAAGAACAATTAAAATCTGTAAATAACATAAATTATATGAGAATTAACAACCCATATTTTGCACAATTTACAAAAACTTCGACAACACTTGAGGTCCTTGTCAATATCTATATCAGTAAATAAGCGCTAATCAAAGAATAACCAAAATATAAAATTAATAAACCATATATATAATATTTAGCTGAGAAGCATCATGTTTTATATTAACAGAAAATTTATTGGATTTAATATGTAACATTTCAGAAATTAGCCTTTTTTAAATTTTTTTACTTTTCTAAAATAACAGCATTATCCAAATGAAAGGAATGCTTCTGTTCCACACAATATTTATTGATAGGTGAATACTTATAAGAACGAAAATTTAGATTATAATTGACAAATATCATTTAACGTAACCAATGTAACAGTAAGAACAATTGTTACCAGTTTTAAATTCTTGTTTAAAATTTTGGAAGAGTTTGTTTTATATGTCATTTATTCTTATCCAACATATAATTTAAATTCTTCTATATTCGTAAAGCAAAATGTAACTTTTTAACAAAAAATTTGTAGATTCAAGAAAATCTGTAACAACAATTTCAAGTAGGTCGAAGGATGCTAACACCCTACCGGGGATATGTCCAGCCATGATTAACCTTGACCAAGAAGCTCTCCTCATGGCAGATTCCAAAATTAATTCTGTTTTACTTTGATGCTAAGGCCAAAGTCACTCGTGGTCAAATAACAAACAAATTAAGCCGTTGAAGCAAACAAGAAATGGGACAGACAATGTAAAGTTAACGCCAATCTCTCTTTCCCCGATAAACATAATCTCATAACTACTTTTTTTCATGATGTGTGTGTCCCTTACTTCCCGATTAATTTACTAAATAGCCATTTATTCTTATAGAAATAATTCTTATAATCATCAACAACTTGTAGGAGTAATTTCTTGCATCAGTTTCAACTGTGTATGTTTACCCCATTTCCTACACCAGATTTTGTTCAATATTTGTTTTTCCTACTTCTGATGGTCAAGGCCAAATAACAGTGTTATTTCTCCCCGACACCTCGCCATCGGTTGAGCTGAAAAACCTTCAATCTGACTCAGTTTCAGAGGTACTCTAGGGTCTCTCCTGAATGAACAATTGATTGAGACAGATAGACAATATGATTGAACTTGTAGGGTTCACTTTGGTGTCATTTCATATTCTGTATCCCACTAAATGCAAGAATTTGTCATTTGGTAAATCTTTAGAATCTCGGTCATTTTGAATAAATGCTTTATAATACTTTTTTCCTCAATATTTCATGTACTTTTGTTTTTTTTTGAAAAATTAACCGCAATACTTCTTAAAATCGCTTTCGAGGTTGGGGAAAGAATTGCAAGCCATCCTGAGTCCTCTGTTGGTGGTGCAGTTCCTCGTGGGTACCGCCATAATCTGTCAAACTGGCATCCAGCTCACGTTGGTGAGTCTCTACTAAAGTCTCCCAACTTTCTAGTCACAAAAGAGTCTGACCTATAGTTCTGTCTTCCTCAGGGGCCCATTTCATTCATTCGCACCATCAAATTTGCCTCCTACCTCCTCGTGGTTCTGCTTGACCTCTGGCTCTTCTGCTACTTCGGTAGCCAGTTGGAACACCACGTAAGTCACTTGATGTCCTCATTCCATGGGCAATGAAGTATACAGTTGGGAACCATGAAAGTGATTCTCACATTACAGAGCACTGGGCTGCAGATTGCGGCATACCGTTGCCCCTGGTACGACATGCCCTTATCCCAACAGAAGGACCTCCTGCTGATAATGCGCCGTTCTCAGAAGCCCATGACTCTCACCATCGGAAAGATGGCTTCGGTCTCCCTCGGAACTTTCACAGAGGTACAGTGTGACTATATACATCTGTAATTCTTCCCTTCACTTCTTCCCAAACATAATTTTTGTTACAGGTTATCAAGATGAGTTACTCTCTATTCACACTGCTCAGTCAGGTCAACGAGCGGCAGGATTGACGGCTTTAAAATTCACATTAAAGTTTGTCGTTTATTAGGTGGTAGAATAAACTGCACAAAGTGGTGAAAAGTTCACCACGGTCATAGAAATCACCAAGCTATTTCACCTGAATTATGTAACGAAGGATGTACTTAGTTTCCAGAGGGACCCCACAATTGAGTAAAAATTACAGCTCTCTTTAAATTCAATATTGATCTCAGGTGTTCAATTTCTTTTCAATATTTTCTATTATACATTAATGTAGGCCACTAATGCTTTTACGAATCTTAAAACTTTCATTGGTTAATTTGCAATCTGTCCAATATTCTTTGGTAAGAAAGCAATCTAATTGTACAACTTGTTTTCATAGGTAATTTTCTGCAAATATAGTGAATTCATTACTATGCATTCTGAAATTTATGCCATTTTTAACTACCGTCTGCTATGCTGTAGGTGATAACAGGAAGAGAGCTGCACTTGTGCTAAGTCAACTGCAACACTTCATTTCTTATTTATATTTCAATGTATTGAGTTGAATAAAGTCAAACATACACAATTTTTTATACTATGCTATACAGATTGCCTCAGTATGAACATTTCACCGCATTCCATTATGTTGCTTCGATAAGAACTATTAACTTTTACAAATCCTAAAAGGGAAGGAACGAGTAGTAATTTCCTGTGTGTGTGTGCAGATTAATTTTTATTAACATAATAAAATAACATGTATATATAATATATTCATATATAAAAATTTTACATCACGGGAACAATACGAACAAGATATGTAGTCTACATAAATTAAAGGCATCACATTTTAAATGGACTGCAACTTTACTACAGTGTAAGAATATGGTACAGGTCTTGGTTTAAGTATGTGCAAGAGCCATATCTTTCCTCCTTTATACAGAATCAATTATTGTACAAGTACCTTGTGTTATTTATACGATTATTATAAACATATTTTGTTTTTCAATAATTGCAATCATAAATATAAACTACAAACTACATTTTTTTGTCAGAGGAATAATTTACACCCCCGCGAAGCCCTCGGCGGCTCGTCACGGGCAAAGTTTCGGGGCGGGTGTGTTGAGGGCTTGCGGGTTGGGCGTCGCCAGATCCAATTCTGCGACTTCATTTGCAGGAGAGCCGGGCTCGTCTTCTGGGGCCCAGTCCTCTATCTCGTACATGTCTGCCAGGTCCAGGTTGGCCGGGTACGCCATCAGCTCGCTCCCAGACAATGTGGCATCTACCGCAACAGAGGAAGCTGAGTTAGTAATCAAAACTCCAAAAAAGGATGTCTTACCCGTTGGTGACAAAACAAGAGCTGTGGTGGCTCTACTTTAAGCAATCCATTAAATACAACCCTGAGAATATACAAGTAAGTTACATAATGAGCTCACTTTGTTGTTTCAGGGAACAAATTTTCAACTCAATGATGCCATGAATCATTTAGACATAATTATTAAATAATTAATGCATCATTGATTAAGTCAGAACTAACATTTACTACAAAATGATTCCTCACTATGTTTGGGAACATCTTAAGTTGAATCTAATTTTAAATAAATGCAATGAAAAAAATATAGTCGACTTTGAAACAAATTTAGTATAACATGGATACTTACATTAATAACAAATTATTATTTGAAATTATGAAACCAGAATTTTTTTTATATCTTCCAACAACTTCGTGGGCAAAAAGAAGAGAAAACAAGGCCACTCAAACACATGACAAAACTTTAATTCTTGTTATAGATTATTTTAGCATAAGAATTATTTTCTTTCAAGTAGTTGAAAAAAATATTTTTTTAAAAAATGTTTAACAGTTTACATAACTTCAAACCATATTTTGTGAATCATGTAAGTAACTGTGTTGTAAATAAAATTAATACAAGTCCGATTAAGTTTCTATTTTTATTTATAAGACATTATTATCAAAATCGAAACACTTCATTATTTCCTAAAAATTGAAATATAATAGTTCATAAAATTCAACATGTATTTATATGCCATTGAATTGTGTTTACAGTGATGAATGAATTTGAGTAAAGAACATTTCAAGTGATATTTTACTAGTTTCTAATCTATTCATTTAACTTTGCCACTGATTCCTGCAAAAATATTACTCAACTGATCCTTACTTAAAACTCCATAATGTGCTAAAAGAAGTCCCCACTAAGATCAATCAACTTGTTTACAATGATTTTTCCAGATTGATAAAATAACAAGTCATGAAATACCATCGGATTAAATATTGAGGGACAGAGAAATTATTTACAATATTAAGAACTTGTTCTCACCATTATCCTTAGACTTGCTTCCAGAGTCACCATCAGGTGACAAGTGCAGGCCGTAAGATAAGATGTCATCACCAAACAGCTGTAAACATAAAGTAAAGTTAATTTCTGACGTGTCATCACATCAATGCCATACGAGTCAATACTGGAAAATAAAGCTCTGTTGATGTGTTTACTGCACAACTAAATTTCCTACACATCCTACAAGCAGTCAATACAGTAGTAAATAAAACACCTACAAATTCCAAAATTACTGTTTGTGTCGATGCTATTTATGAAAGGAAAAGCGACGCAACTCTACTCGTACCAAAAAATAACTACTTTACAACTTTCGACAGTAAGTCAGCAAAGGGAACTCTTTATGGTGTGAATTACGCCCTCCCCTTCCCCCTTCCACACAAGACCATGTCAAGTTTCTCTAATGCTGTTAAATGTTCTGGCACTGGCCAAACTTTGAAGGAAGCACAAGTCAAATTGATGAATATCAGGTTTTGGGGAATGACACTGCCCTGAAATACAAAAATTGTCATTCATTCACAATTTTGACCCAATGACTTCAAACAGTCTTGAAGTCATCAACATTCACAGAGGAATGACCAACATACTCCAGGCCGTCGATCACACCTCGAGACCACGAGCGACTTCGGCCTTAGCCTCAACATAAAGCAAGTCAAGCAGCAGTAATTTTGGAATCTGACAGTGAATCTACCTTGAGCAGAGCATCTTGGTCAAGGTTAATCATGGCCGGACATACCCCCAGTAGGGTGTTGGCATCCAAACTGTAACAGTCTCCCTTGAGTATCTCCTTGAGCCCGTCGAGGTCGGTCTGCATCGTGTCCAGGTGAGAATCCAGTTCCTCTCTGCTGAGCACATAAATGTGTTAGGAGCGTGAATCATACAAGACTTAACCTTAGGGCAGAAAATGAGCGATATGTTATTACAGTTAAGGACTTCATGTTGCCACCCAATCCCAACCATGACCTAAGCATATCTTCTTCCTACAGCTTCTTAACCAGTTATCAGGCCCTAGCCTCCTCAAGCATGATATAAGAACTTGATACAAGGAATAATCATAAATGCTTTGACAATGGGAATACAATATTAATGGAAGGAGTCTCAAATTTTATGAAGATGTTTCGTTTTTATATATAGAGCAAGTTCTTTAATTACAAAGATATGATCCGTACTCCCAACCCAAATGTAAACATTCCTGATTACTACATAAGTTTCAGAGCTTCCACAGCGTATAATTATTTTCAGTTTATTTAATTACTAGATATATTTTTTACTTTCTGACCCAAAAATCTTGAGTCTTTAGCATTTATTTGGGTTTTCTGGTAAGGAAGAACCTGCGAGCCACAGACAGACAAGTGAAATTAATTGAAGCAAAAATGCATTGGCATAAATCGTAACTCACACTTGTCCACATCTGTTGATATTTTGACTAGAGTTGACACTGGCACATGCCAGTGTCATGTCAGAGCTGTCGGGTACAACAGTAGCCGCAGTATCTGGGACCTCTTCAGGTTGTGCAGAGTCTTCGTTCACAATCTCGTCGAGCACGGATGTAGGCCCCGCCACGTCTACGGCAAGAGTGCTCAAGGGTTCATCGCCGGCAATCGGCAGGGCGTCTTCCACAGAGAGAGAAGCTACATCCTCCACTTCAACAAGCTTTCCACAAGGGCTATTTGAAGTTTCAGAACAGTAAATGGGTTCCACCTGTTCCTGTTTGATGTTGCTAGAACACAAAATCAAAGAGCTCACCAATCTATTCCAAATGAATTATTTTAGGCTTCTAACTTAACAAATGCACCACTTTTATAACCAACGTAAGTTTGTAAAAAAAAAAAGAAGAATCATGCAATTGGAGACTTATTTAAATTTTTAAAATAAGAGCTAATGTGAAAGGGTTTTTGAGAAGCAGGGAAAATGTTTGAATGAATTTGAGAGAGACCTTTTCAAGAGTTTCTGTTAGAGAAACAAGAAAGAATTCCTCAAATATTTATTGGGAGACCAATGAAACCTTGGACAATGTAATCAAGGAAACTGTGGAAATGAAATAATATAAAAATTACAAGAATGAAAACATTTTAGCCATAGAAATCGGTGCATACAGCCCCTATACTGCACATCGCCCATCTTCTCCAGCACACCACATACTAAGTAGTTTTGACACAGTGATTGAAGGTTCCAACAAGTTTTTAGATCAACTATAGCCTTGAGGACTTACAAACCTTAATTATGTTCAATAATAAATACAAAAAAAAGTTGTACCTCAATTGATAGTAGTTTTAATAAAATATGAAAAAGTAGAAACTTTAAGAAGCTTAATTTTAATTTTGTATTATTGAACCATTAGGCCAATGGATGTATCTGATTTTTATTTAACAGTTACACTGTGGCCTTATCTGTTTGAAATCATCACATGTCCGGTAATAACAAATTTTAAGTACTGACAAAGTTTTTTCTGCTAGTTCCTTCAGTTTAACAGAAACAAATTGCCAATGAAAATACTAACTCAAAAGATTTAGTAAAATACTGGTTGACTTAATTCTTGGAAATTTTACTAAATGAAATGTAAACACAGGTTAGATAAATTAACTTACAGAAAGACATATCAAGCCAAATAAATTATTTCCAAGCCCGAGATCTGTTAAACACAGTATCTAACAAATGTGCATTCAGAACATGTCAAAAAACAGCATTGGCAGTTCTAAGTAAAATAGATTTGAAGTACTTAATGTTTATGGACAGCAATATAATTCTCGAATGGAGCAAAGATAACTTTCTATCACAGTTCAAATGTTCTCATAAGTAATTCAGATCTATGAGTATAAAAAGTGTCCTAAGAGATATCTCAAATATATTGTTTAATGGGTAGGTACCAACTGGCTACCAGTGACAGTTAAAATAGGGGCTGCAAGCAGTTATCACCCAGGTTATTGAACCTATACCATGTGCAACAAATCACTAACATATCACATTAAATTCAGCCAGGTGAGTAATTAGATAAAAAAAGGGGTCGTCAAAATGAGCCTGGCTGATCGGTATTGATACTTAATACATGAACCATACCTTTCAGAGGGTACAAAATAGTGATTAAAATTTTCAGTCCAGTTCTCTTTTAAATATTCATTGAATGACAAATCGCTGCAAATAAATAGATGTGAATTTAAGTGAGCAATTACAAATAACACAAAAATTCAATATCATACATCTAGATTACTACTTATTCTAAATAGTAGAAAAATGTACTTACTGGACTATCTGAGATTTCTTAGCAGTATTAATTTTTAATTTTAAGTTACTGACGGCCTTGCCATTTTTGTGCTTTTTGGCCTTGCCCTTTGCTTTCTGTGACTGCCGTGGGGCGAGTGTCGGGTTGATCTCAGCTGGGGAAACCTGCACCAGAACCTCAGGGTTCAGAGCGTAGTCTTCACCATCAAATTCCAGGAGCACTTCGGGACCAGTCTCTTCCATCAGCCTGGCACGCTCGCCTGATGGCGGAGACTCTGGACTGCGCACCTCTCCCATTTCAGCACTACACAGACTGTTATTATGTGATAGTTACAGAGGGTGGTGGTCAGGGAATAATGAACATTATACATGAAGCCCTTACTTAGTAGCAAGGAAGTCAGAATTTGGAACGTCTTCAGTAGCAGGGTCACATTCATCTAATAGTTCTGCTGGGTCCAACTCATGGATGACGGGTCCTGTCGGTGAGAGTTCATTCTGAAAAGTAATACACAAACACCTCACTATGTGAAAATCTAAAAAGAATAAAATTCCATCTAAATAAAAATGAAAGAAAAATAAAAAAATTTCCAATATATCCCACTATCAACAGGTTAACAAGACAAATAAAAATAAAAAACAGCTACACTCGATAAAATAATATGTATAGCTGCTATCAAAATACAAAAAAACTAAGACAACTATATCACCTACCACAGCATTGTTTAAATCAGAAAATTCAGTGCCTAGTTTTGCAGACTTGTTGGGCCTGTTGGTGATATCGTTGAGCATGAGGGGATAGTGGCGCTTCATACCGATTCCACCACCCCTCGATGACTGCACCATCGACACAAGGAACTGTATCAACTAAAAAATCGGAAAACAAATTTAAGACACTGAAAATGAGTGTCAAGTCAATGTAAGCGAATGTGTGGAACGTATTACCTTATTCACAATCTGTTGCTGTTTTATGTGCTTCTGACGCAGAATTGCAACCTCACGCCACAGGACTTCATTCTCACGTTTCATGGCGCTTAGCTGCGAATCCACACTGTCCTGTCGGCCCTTCATATTTTTCACTTCTGCTAGGACTTTGTTCACCAGCTCTGGTTTGCTTCCAGAACGAGTGTCTTCAGTTTTGTTAACAGAGATCTACAAAAAATGGTAACAATACTTCATAAGAACCACGTCTTTAACCTTCACAGCAGATGAGGTTGAAAAAGATTTACCTTTCTCTTGATATGCTCTAGAAGGTATGGGTGTCCCATGAGAAAACACTGGTGTGCAAACTCCATTTCATCTTTGTCAAGTTTCAGGCCTCCACTCTCGATGGAGACGACTTTGTGGAAACCATCTGTGTGGAAACGTTCACCAGATAACACAACATCTACACCCTCATACATGAGGCAGAACAAAGTATGACAATGTTTTCTATTCACTAAAACCATTTGATAATGAATTATAAACTCCTATGAACATTCATCATTTGATGTAATTAAAATTGACAATATCAGAAACAGACTGAATTTAGCATAAGTATTTTTTTAAAGAAATCTGACTTGTTACCAGATACTATTCATCTTCCTCCAAGACTAACATAGTGTTACTGTTCAAAATGTTGGAATCTTTCTTCCTTAGATAAGGGTGGACTTAAACAACAATAAATCACAGGTTTTTACTCTTTGCGAATAACTTGTATTCACGAAAATAGCAGAGTCACACAAACCCTGCTTAACTGTGAAATATTCAGAATTTCAATGTACTTACACATATTGAGTTGTCTCACAAAGCTTGCCATGTTGTTATGTTTATAGTAGAGAGGCAAAAGTTCCCTTGCAAATCGAGCCTGGTCATGAATGTAGAAGCTTGTTCCTCCCTGGAAAAAAACCAATCAGTTGGCCTTAACTAAAGGACATGTGAACTCACAAAACAGAATGATATATTATAGTTTTCTTTCAACAATATTAATTTAAAAGACCCATGATTCAAATAACATTGAAAAATTTGGAAGAAATGTACAGTATACACGTAATTAATAATTGTAATGTTAATTTTATAGAATTGAAAAATGTGAAGATTCGGCAAAAGAGGAAAGTTATCCCCCAAACTTAATACGTCATGATTAAGCCCCTCCCAACTTTAGAATTAATTTATAGCCTTTATCATTGACACTTTTGTAATGTAGTGAAAGTTTTCCCTTAATTTTAAATAGATTTTTAAAACCCATTAATTAAAATTTTGTAATTAAGTAGCAGTTTTCACTTCCTTTCGCAGCACCAATCAGAGGTTGGGGGATAACTCTCCACCAGTTCCGAAGATTCAACCATTCAAAATAAATATAAAATAAACAACTACCGAAGGTTATAAAATTTATAATTACTTTAAATAGCTACCTAAAGAAGGCCAAAATTGAAAATTCCAAAAGAATAAATAAAAAGAATAACGGGCCACCAGTCTTTGCACCTGCAAGACTTAATTTATTTATGCCTATTGTTTTGTATGCACTGTTTTGCATATTATCTTTGAAAGCTTGCCCAGTGTTTGTAATTTGAATAACTGTCATTGTAATCACCTGACAAAGTTTACACAACTAAAAAAATCTGTTTTATAACAATTAATAGTGATGATAAATAGCAAAAAAAATATTTTAAAACAAGTTAGATAATATAACTAATCAACCATGTTGTCCTAACTGAATGTTTACAAAAACATGGTTCTTTGGGTTGACAATGCAGTTTACAGTGAAATAAAAACCTTAAGCACAACATTTTTACCAGAGATTCACCCCATAAATAGAAAAGGAGTATAAATTATATAACAACATTGCTATAACATTCAAAGTTCAATTTATTTAGTCAACATTTTAATGTTAATAAAATGTAACTACAAGAGTCTAAATTTGATCGATTATGAAGATATAGAATTATTGTGTCAACCTCTCCTACCTATGTTTCAAAATATTTTATACACCTTAAAAATAATATTATATATCTTAATTTAATAAGTAATGTAAAAAATATATTTTATACTCAGTACATATCCACATGTTAAAAAACTAGTTTTACAATTGATTTTCTGGCACAACTTCAAGTCAATTTGATAAATAGTAGCCCAACTTTGACAAATGACAATGCTTCTGAATTGAATTGCATTAGTTTTATATTTAATAAATTGTCACCTCAACAAGCAACTGTAATAATAAGCTACTATTTTCATAATGTTTATATAATTTTGGCAACTTGCATCAACATGGGTGTCCCAGCTACCCACACATTTTCTAAAATTGTCAACCGATTCTTTTCCATGGCCTCAAAATCTCCCGTATACTACTATTAAAAAATAAAGAACTCGCCAAAATCGAACAGGACCCACAATTTCTCTACAAGTTTTGTACTCAAACTTTTTTGTTTTTTTGTAAACACCTGAAAGATGTATATATTTTTAGGAAGACAACACGACAATTCCACCATATTCACGTTTATCTATAAAATATATATAAGGCGATATGGTGTTGAGCTGATTTTCTTTTTGGATCTTGTTTGTACGCAACTGGTACTTTCAACCAGGACACTAGTCACCGATGCATAATTTATTTTTAATCTTAACAAAAAGTGTAGTTTTAATATCGGAAAGTTTCATTGCGCCATAAAAACAGAATAATGAGTTCGCATTGGAGAGGGTAATAATTTATTTAACAAGTGTGGCCTTTAAAGACGTCATTACGTACCGAACTCCAATTTATTAGGTCGTTCGTTTCAGGATCTTCTACCATTTTCCACAATTTGGCGAGGAACGCCGGGACGTTCGTCCCCAACTCTTCCGTGTGCATTTTTAGGAGTCTTATCGGCACCTATCGGGTAGAAAACATTTCGTGACTACCCCCCATCAAATGGCGAATAAACAAATTCGAGCAAGCGCACTCACTACACTGACTAGACGAAAACCTCTCTCTATCTCTTTCTCTCTCTATCCTTCTCTCTGTCGCGGAGTAGTCTATCTTCCACCACTCGAGTGCTTTGCGTCTGCAATGTCAAAAAAAGACTAATTTTCGTCGGTCGGCGGACAATCCAGGTGGGAAAAACTTGAATGGTTTTCGTCTTTTCCCTCCCTCGAAGTTCGGTTCCTAATTTTAACCACCGGGGGGCCGTGGGTTGTTGTCACCGTCCTCCTCGGCAAGGAACTCTCGACACCAATGACCCGCTCCAAGTCACGTTGCAGCTAGCGTGTTACTGGGCTGCGTCGTACAGCCACGCAATAAAAAAACATGCATGCGCGTTTCACGTAACAAGGTTGCAATAACAAGACAGGTGTATGGACAAATTTTGAGTATTAAGTTACAACTTCCGAAAACTTCGAAGTTTGGAAACGATTAGGGGTGGGTTGTTACGTCACATTTATTCATAATCTAACGTACGATTTCGGAATGTATGAATATGATCGGCTTTGTTCAGACTATTCCAGGCACAGAAAATCAACTCGCCAACTCCTTACAAGAATAAAAAATAAATGCAACGGCCAATAAGTCAGAAAATATTTATTTACGAAGTTCATTTTCTGTCCGCACTTGAAAACTAATCACAGCGTTTCACCCCTCATTGTTGAAAAATTAAAATGCTAATTTCAAAAATAAGTTTATTTTTTAGGTGATATTTTAAATGAAAGAGAGTTTTGAAGTTAGGACTGACTGTAACTTAGGCGTCCCTCGCCGAATTGTGTAAAATGAAAGAAGATCCGGAAACGAACGACCTAATAAATTGGAGTTCGGTACGTAATGACGTTTTTAAAGGCCGCACTCGTTAAATACATTATTATTACCCTCTCCAATGCGTACTGTTTAATTCGGTTTTTAAGGTGTAATGAAACTTTCCGATATTATTAGGAAAACTAGTTAACACCATAGGCTACTTAGTTAAAGACAGAAATGAACTATTAAACTGAACGTTTCATACCGGAGTTCAGGGACCTGAAACATTTGTGTCTGGCAATAAATAATCTAATATAACCACATAGACTTAAGTTGGTTTCCAAAAAAGTCGAGTATGGCATGGTTACTTACATAATTAAAAAATCAAACAATACTTTTCAAGATAAACATTTAGCCTCCTTGTACAAGTTCCAGGGCCAAAATGAGGGGAAAAATAGCAAGCACAAAACTTAAATTATTATAACTTACTTCTTCGAAGTTTCAAGTAAACGATTTTAAATCAGAATAGAACGGAAACATAAATGGAATTAAATATTTGTGTACCTGTTTTTACATTTATTGAATTAATATTTTATCTAATATGAAGCATTTTCACCCGTCATCATATTTAAATTCCATATTACTCAATTATTATTAATTATTCAAGAACACATGTTTTTTTAATACAGATTGTCTATACAAAAGTTGTTTTAAATTTGTGAATTTAAAAAAAAAACTGGTTTGAAGATATTATTGACTTAGAGAAGAGGCTCTACAGTCCAGACACTCAATATTGTATATAAAAGACATTTTATATCAAATGAATGAGAATTCACTTAAGGATGAAATGTTCAGTTTTAATGTTAATTGAAATTTTAATTAATTTCTTACTTTTGACCAGAAGACTAATATTTGATCTTATTACTCAGGTTAAGCATTCCTTTTTTTACTGCTTTATCATTTCTGATCTCCACACAGAATTCATCACGAATTCACATCAAATGAGGAAATTTATTTGTATTTTGGCGAGGGGGAACAGGTAACTCTCCTTTAATAGCATAGGAAGGAAACTGAAAATGGGGGGTATGGAAGGTAGAGCAAGGTAGCCAAGTGTTGTGATGAAACATTGTGATTTATCCATTAGAAAATTCCACAAGCACTATTAATTGAATAATAACTGTTTTCTGGCTTACTTGCACTTATTTTTTAAATCAAATAATTTTTGGAATCTAATGTCTGAAAATCTTGGAAATGTGAAAAATTTCACAACTGAATAAATTTTAAGATTACAATAGTATTGAATAAAACTAATGTGATCTCATCTTGTTTTCAAAAAAATTAAAATGTATTATAAGTGAATATGTTTTTATTGCATGTATTATATCCCACAATGGTTTTTATCAGTCACCGTCAGTTTATTTTTATTTGTTTCACAGTTCCCATGACTGAGTTACGGACGAAACATAATTATTCTAAAAATATAATTAAACATTTTAGCAAATTTGAAACAGTTTTATAATACAAACTATGTAATATTAAATGGCTATATTTCTGAGCTGTAATCTACTGGGTTATGAATGAAAAAGATAACAGGTATTTGACATAAGGTCCTTACAGTAAGTCGTTGAAGAGAATGCAAAGGATTGAAGTAACCGGAGATAAAACGTCGTTATATATATTGTTTCAGTCATTATATGATACTGTTAAAATGTAATCCAGAAGGATTCTAAACATAAGGACAAGGCGTTTAACAAGAATGTTGAACGGGAATGGAAGTACGGCGAGTGGCCTTCCAGCTGTGTTGCGATTCGCCCTGCGAGACTGTACCCGCAGAACGTGTATCTACACGTGCCTCGGAACCAAAGATGTGTAACCTACTACGGAAAAAGCAGAAACAATTATGCGTCAAAGAAGTCAGTCAAACGTCACGCAAAAAAATATAAATACTCCAGAAAATAAAGCCAGATTTGGGATCCTCAGTAGGAGTTTAAATAAAGTTAATGACTCAAAACGCCTCCAATCGTTTAACCTTTAGTCGCGAGGAGTAATTACAGCAAAATCTGACAAGGTTATCTTATCGATTTAAACGACACCGAGTTGCTCAGCAGTAAACACCTGCATCACCCGTTCTCTCTCTCTTTATATCATCAAATTTCGTTTTACCCGGCAATGTAGAGACTACGCTGGACCCCCCGGAGGACAATGGTTACTCAATCTAACTTCGGCAAGATTTGGGACGAACTGACGCACTCGAGAACATGTAAATTACTTCCCACCTTACTGATTTCCTATGCCTGTCATTTGCTTAGAAACGTTTATGTAAGCGACGTCTAACTTGAACTTGAGGAGTTTGTTTAGCTTAATTACTTTGTTTATGTAACGCTGCCCCTACCTCCCTCCACCTCGTATTGAGCCAATGTACAATTAATTGAGATTTGTTAACACTTATCAGCGTGGTTAGTAAGAATTAATTAAAAGTAATTTTCAAAAATTATGCACTAAAACTTCTATTAAAATTACACTATAGCGTTACAACTGTTATCAGGACTTGTAGTTGAACCTGGAATTTATTTTCAGTGTATTTGCTTTATGAATACCATACTTATTATTTATACAATTAATGAATGTGTCATAAGTGTGTGTCTTTTGGCTTTGTTTATTATGGATATGCTGGCCAGATAATTTTAAAGATTATAGAAAATTGATTTTCCAAATTATTTATTCTTATGCAAGTTTTAATCATTGTCTAATGATATGAAAATTTACTTTTTTTTACTGTCCTCGGGTTCCTTATTTCTTTTTTTAACAGAATGGCCCTTTAAATTGTCTTATTAATAACAAAACAGTAAAATATCATGAGAACTTGTTGTCAACTGAATAAGACATTTTTAAAATGTAGCTGCACTGGAAGAATTACTAAAGATATCACAGATTCCCCGCATATTTTAAGACTCCTATTTTGTTAATTATATACAACTGGAAATGTTTTGTAATTAATGAAAATTTTAATTTTATCAAATTCTGACTTTTGGCCATGATGCATTAGTTTAATTTATCATATGTCCAATACTGGACTTTAAATCAAAGTTTAATGTAAATATATATGTGTGTGTGCTTTTTTAAGTTTTGTGCCTATTTCTATGATGATTAATTTTCTTACTTATATTTTAGATGAAGGGGCTGAATGGAAAATATTGGGACAAGAACAAGATAAGTCAATCATAATTGGCTGGACTGATGCTTCACCTGAGCTAAAAACTTGTATTGGGGTCTACAATCATGAATGTGGTACTTTGCAGGTAAGAGTTCGTAAGGTTTAATCCAATTGTCACAAGGTTTAAAATTGATGTTGGGAAAATATTATATAATATATTTCTAAATTTCTACCATGTTCCTGTTCTAATACATTAAGTAAATTTGGTTTATTATGGTTTTCTTAAAATTAATGTATATTGAAGCAAATTGTTGTGTGTTGAACATTTAATGTCTTTTAGCATTTTATTTCCATCTTTATTGGTGTAATGAACTTGCTTTACTTGAAATTGCATTGATAAATAAACTTTTAATTTCATACTAACTTATGCTGTTTATTATTTCTTTTAACAGATTCTACATACTATTAAACAATATACAAACATTGTACAAGCCACCGTAAATTTGAGCAAAACGTTATTAGGTAAGTAAAGTAACAGTAAAAGAATATTTTTTTATAATATTGCCTTATTTGTATAGAATTAATAAAGCATTTGCAGATTACACAAGTAATGTTGTTAATTACTTCTTCCATTCCTCTCCCTAAGAAATTTAATTAACATTTATTTAATTTCTACATGATATAATTTAAGTAAACACACAACATTAGTTTGGAAATCAATAAATATTCTGATGCTGGTAAAGAACAATTTGCAAATGTGTAACTGAAAACTTTGTCTGCTTTCTTCCAGTTTCTGGGCATGAGTTACAGAATTTATATTTTATAATTGGCCATCTTTGCTTTTTAATCATTTTTATTTTATAAATAAATAAATTAATATTATAAATAAAATACAAAGAATGTCCAAAAGTCATAAATAGAATAATTTAATTTGAATATGTTTCATCCCCCAACTTTGGAGATCTCCTGAGTTCAAATTTCAATTTAGAGTATAATTTGGTTTAATGAATTGAAGAAGAGTTCTGATAATAGAGATGTTTCTGTTCTGCTTTACTGACAGGACAAATTATTTTTATTAGTCTTTGGTTGAGCTTCACCAACACTATCAACTAAAATTGGTTTCTTTTATGTGATATCTGTTTGATGCTCCTTACTGAAGGGGAAAATCTCAAATAATTTATCTTAAAATACCAATCAGCTGTTGCTATCCATTTTTGCAGGCTATGTTATTAAAGAAAAACCTTCTAATACTGATGTAACCACAGAAGAGATAGAAGCAGACAGTGGTTCTACACAGGAAGTCTACTCGTCCTTCATTGTCGAGGTGAGCTCTACAAATGCAGATCCTCGTCCTTTGACTGAAACTGGTCCTCGTCAAACAATGGTCCAATTTCTTTACAAAACAAAGGATTCAAAACTACCAGAGAAACTGCTAGTCCTAATCCACCAAGACTGTAAGTAATTTGGAGGCGTACTGTACCCCAAATTCTGTTTCACGGTCATAATTTTTATTTTACATTCACACTGTTCCAGCCATCTCCTTGTGTACAGTAGCTGTAGAAGGCAACAGTGACAGGGAGTTGGTAGGTGTTGCATTTTATTAAGGTGATGCTAATATTGGTGAGATTATTTCTTAAAATGATTTAATTACCTTTTCCCCCTCCCTTTAAGAAAATTTCAGGAAGCTTGTGTTTGGAAACAGTGGTACGTACATTTTCATGGGCACAATGGGACACAGTGAATCAGTCCCTTTATTATATACACTATCGAAAGTCGCAGTTGAGCGTCGAAGGGGATGACACAGAACTGCGACAGGAAGAGGAACTGTCTCCCACCCTTTCATGCCTACAGTTTCATGATGAAATGCCACATGAAACAGTGGTTAGTTGTTGTGAAGTTTCATTTTGAAAGTATTGCTATATCATTTTAATGCAGGTAAATTAACCTAATCATCTTGTAAAATTTTCTTCTTGTTTCAGCTTAACATACCCTTAAACCTACCACAGCTGCCTACAGGCATGGAGTCTGCTTGCAGCACTTACGAAGATGACCCAGTGCCTCTGAGGATACATGACTGTTCATTAGACCTGCAGGTTGTGACTGACCCAAAGGGTGTTGTGTGCATCTGTCACCATTATCTCTACCAGGTAAGCGCCTGCTGTATTCCATTGCCATCAGCCTTGTGAAGTCCCTGCTTTTACTGCTTGAATTGCCACTGTTTGTACTGCAGAATCCTTCTCAAAAACCGCTGAAGATTGTCTTAGATGAACCACACAGCATACCTTCAGAGAAGAAGTGGGAGACAGAGGATATTGCCTTAGATTGTGTGAAAGTCATGTACAAGGTACAAGTTTTTGGTGTCAGGGTGAACTGTTGAAGCTTTAAGGAGAAATATGCAAATAGATGTAGAAGGCTTCTCTTAGAAAAGTGTAGAAAATTGAATGTAGAAAACAATAGTTTGTCAGCAGTCTTTTAAGCAACCTAAGTTTAATTATTTAATTTGGAGAGATATTATGATACAATATATAATTACTGAATGGATAGTGACTGGTAGAGGATAGAGTAGATAGATAAAAATATTCCCATTTTTCATACATACTCTCATAGTTGAATTAATAAAGTTCTACAATGACAAACATGTATTTATTTCAATGATAAAACAACAATCTCAGATCGTTAATTTACTTGAAACAGCACAGGACAACAACAGAGTTTTTAAAAAAAATCTTGACAGAAGAAGTCACTGGCAATCATTACACGGTTTCTCAAAGATCATACAAGCTCATGTGTTATTATTAATTTTCTCAGAATGTAAGAAGTTTAATACCTAAACTAAATTTTTCCACATTAATTTCAGAACACTGGCATTGGTTACATTGAACAGTTCTGGATAAGGAACACAAAGTGATCATACAGTACCAATTATAACTTTTAAATAATGCAAGACTTGCAGAGTTGGTGGGTGTATATTTTGTACTGTGTTAGTTAAGTAATGAGGACCAGAAAAACTCAATTTTAAACTAACAATTGTTCCAAAATATATTTCGTATTCACTTAAGAATGGCTCAAATTTGGATTTATGTAACCTGCTTAACCCATACATTATGAATTCATAAATTTTAATGACATTTCTGTTATTGTTTCTGTGGTTTGGGATGATCTGTATTAATTTTTGTACTTTATGAGTATAATTGGTAGATTGTATCTAATTTGGTTTCAGGGATTTGACTGTAACATTATTCCATATATATTGGTGGTTCTGGATAATATTCTAAACTTAGTGTTTATTTACATTGCTTATATAATTTGTGGATCTTTCTCCAAAAGTCTGAAACTGCTGATTAATTTTTACACTGTCCTGCTGTTTGCAGCCAGTGAAGGCACCTGTTTCTGAGGTTAGAAACACTGTGGAACCATCTGGCACAGTTCACTTTGCATACTCAGTCACATTGTTGCACCATGGTTGTGTCATTCACTTCACTGTGCCGGGCATCCTGTGGTCACAGGCCAGGAGCATGAAGCCATCTTTTGTTCTACATGGTGGTAAGTTGAGAGATTACACACTCCCTCTTTACCAATTGGTTGGCTACTCTATTTGTGCAACAGCATTAAATATCTGGTTTATCAATTTAGCAGAATATTGGCACATACAATCTTGTTCCTTCTGTTGAGTATGCAATAATGTTATTTTGTTGTACAAGTACATATATACTCACTTTTTTATCACTTTCCATATTAATTGTCATTGTTTCAGATCAGCATTTGGTGGTCTATGCTCCTGGCCTTTTCACACACTTGCTGGACATCGGCTTGAACCACGAACCGTGCTGTCACATCCTCATGAACAGTGATGTTCCAGGTGTCCCCACCTCTGCCTCTCACATGGTGCCCCTGCTAGGCTCTCATACCATGGTGGACCTACCAACCTTGGACATTGTGGAATTGAGCATCCCCACAGTGCAGCTAGTCAACACCTTCAAGTCTGACCAGTCTCTTGACAATAGATTATCCATTCTGCACTACTTACTTGTTCACCTGGGTGACCTGGAAACTGTCGCAGAGGTAACATTTTATTATATGTATTTAAAACATCCTGATTTCTGTAAACTAAACAAAGAAATAAAATCTTATTAATTAAAAAAATTGAATGATACCCACAGATCCTTAAAAGGTTGTCAATAATGATTTTAGGTAATATTTTATATATATATTTTTTGTAGCTGATCCGACATTCCTCCGTATTCGAGGATTTCTTAATCCTTTAGGGCGCCAGGTATTTCTCATAAAAATACCAAAAATAGATTTTAATAGTTTTAATTCCAATCAGAGCATGAGAAAAAATTATATCTGCAGGGCGTGGTCATTCTCTCGTCGTCTCGCCGACACAACCTGCTCCTTCCATTACCCCATGACGACACTCTGTCTCGCCAGACCACATTGTTGGCCCAGGTTGCGTCAGTTCCTCAATAATTGCAACTCGCAAGCTGGCCTGCATTGTTAAGTGTAACTTTTCATGTTACAATATATATATATTTTTTGTTTCTACAAACGGTCTCTCATATGGTGATATGAGCAATGTTGATCTATGCATTAATTTTGCTTTTAAAAGAGTTATCCCTGTGTAACAGCCAGACTACTGGTATTGCATACTGATATTCTTCATTTTGTGCTAAAAATACTTGGCAGTGAAGTCAAATATATTTTGTGAGAATGGAGTACAACAAATGTATTGAGATTTATAAATTTTAATTAACTGAATTATTATACTGTATTAATAGATGTATCATCTTATTTTGGATCAGTTGCTGTCCCATGTCCATGAAACCCCTCTTGGATTGGATGTGCCTCAGATATTGCAGGAAGCCCTCATTGGTGGGGCGTATGCCTTCGCCAGTAGGAATATGAGTTCTGACACTGCTTCATTAGTGGCCCTGTTGCCGCTGACCACAATGGGTGCTGTCAGCCACATTGAAGTCAAGGTACAGTCTGCACCTAATTGTTAATTTTATTTTTTAAGAAATTAGTTATTTACACAATTTTAGGATGTTTCCTTCTGAATTCATTTTGCAGCTTGGATTGTAGCTTATTCTGAACTTATTATTGTTTATTTACAGTAATCACGAGAAATGGTAAAACATTCATTGATAAAATAAATAAGTCATAAGTCATACCGAAGTCATCTTATTGACTGTTAATGTCTTCAACTTCACTAATTTTTTCTCTCAAATTCCAATGTTGTTAATATGGCCTATGGCTGAAACATCAAATATCAACTATTCCAATAGTTACATTAAACTATGTTGATATTATTTAAATGAAATAATTTTACAACCAGTTTTTACTTTTAATTAAACTACATTTTGGTGCATATTCACATCTTCTGCAGGTTTTATCCTCGATGAGATTGCTACATCAATTGTTAAAATTTAACATATTATTTAACAGCAGCCTTGTGTAAACTGTGGTTTAAGCGTTTCCTCAGACCTCTCTGAGGACTATTTTTACATTGGAAACTCAATCAGATAATCCTCTACCTGTGCCTTTTGAGGCTTTTAACAGGCAATCATTTATCTTGGTAAAGGCACATTAAATGTAAATAAAAATTTTAAAACATGTAAATAATTGAATCAAATGAGAAAAGTGCACTATAGTAGTAACACTTTGTAGGATTTATATAATATGGGGTTTGCTGCCTCATCCTATCAGTATGATTTTGCTTTGTTACTTTTCATTATTCATGAACAATTAGTTAAAAAGTGTAGATTTGAACAAATATTTACTTCAGACTAGCCGGTTGCCAGCAACATTAAACCAAGAAACACTTTGGAATACGGCAATGATGTTGCTATCCCCACAGCAGCGTGTGGTTCCCTACAGGGTGGACATGTGGACTCAACTATGGGATCAGCTGGCCAGGAAGACTAGCAAAGAGAAGACACGCTTCAAACCGAGCCAGGTGGCTGAGAAATTGATGGTGTCCCTTGTCTGCTATCAGGTGAGGAACTTTAAAATGGCCCAAGTTGTTATCTCTATTTTATATTAATAAATAGAATTTGTTATTGATTTGCATAATAATCTGCTGATAAAGGAAACAAGAAACACTGTATATTCATGTTAGGGTATTTATAATTCAATACATTGACTGTATTATGGAGTCAGTTGTCTTTGAAATTTTGTTAGATATCAATTATTGATGACATTTATGAGATGAAATATTTTAATTGTATTTTTGTGACACAGATGAACGAAATGGCTCAATGCCCCTTCTGTGCGGGAGAAATGCTGCAGGACAAAATTGTTAGTAGATATCTTAGAAATGGTAAAAGTTTGGGCTTTGCTTCAGTGTGTTGGTTTAGTTGGTGGCACCTGGTGATGGATCAGCTTAGAGGCTTTCTATTTGCTTGTTTTTTTTTTTTAAATAAAAGATTATTCATTTATATCTGTCTTTTTAAGCCGGAGGTGCTGTCGAGGTCTAGCACACCGTTGTCCCCTGGTGGCAGTCTGGTGGGGTCAGGAGCTCTGGCAGACATTTCCAACAGGAAAGGCCCTGGACTTGAAATCCTGCCCTTCTATGAAGTTGAGAGCTGCACCGCCAGCAAGCAGGAGCATGTCATTTCAGTAGTAAGCCATAGTTGCTATATATAAGCATACTTTTGGGATGGAAAAGAAAAGTTAGTATTTTTATTGACTGGAGTATACAAAAAAAATCCATTCTGAGTTCAATTTATTTACACTCAAAATCACATTAAAAATGCAACTTCTGTGAGAACATGCTTCCTATGCTAAGACAGGATTTGCCTTTCTGTTTGACAGAATCTGCGGGAGTTAAGCATGCACCTTCTGAAACACAGTGTGAAGCAGACTCCGATGAATGTGCACATTATTGCCACACGCTACGTTGCTGCACAACTAGAAATTTCAAAACATCTGTGCATGGTGCTAAGCCAGTGTGCATCTGTTGATCCGTACCAGGAACAAGAAAGAGGTTTTGCTCTTGTGTGAGTAGTTTCTCTCTGCCAAAGACTGACGTTCCACCCACCACTCTATACAAGTATATATTAAAGTGTATTTTGCAGCGATCAACTGGAGGAAGGCCGACGCAGGATGCTTTTCTCCTTCCTGGAGCGCTATTTCTTTGCCGTGGAGGCTCTTGCATTTCCTGTGCCACAAGGCTTCACATCATTCTTCACCTACTTGGGCTACCAAACGCTATCCTTCGACATGTTTGTGCAGTACCTACAGCACAGTGTCTTTGAACTGCAGGTAGACGTCATGAAGATTATCATGGCAGGTAAGTAACATTCACATTTATTCAATGCACATCATATCATGTTTGTGGGCTAAAGTCAAGTTTGATATAACAACCACTAATTTATCAAGTTAATTCACATTTGTTACAGTTTTCTCACATAATAAAATAGCTAGACAGAGCCTGTAGGAGGCATTTATTTCATAAGAATGATTGTGATACTTCTAGATTATTTTTTTCTTCAGATACTGATGACACCAAGGAGGGAGTCAAGAAGAAGCTGAGGCTGTTATCTTTCTTGCCCCGGTCCAGGGCAAAACGTTTGCTGAACCAGTGGTCTCACCCTGTCAGCCTGATGCTGCGGGCGAGAGAACACGCACTCAACATCCTATCAGGGGTTGAAGGTACTCAGGCCCGTGGACATTCTTCACAGCGGTCCCGGACACCTCACCCTTCTACCAGAGGTGAGGAGAAGAGTGACTTGACATGAATTAGCTTTAGGGTGTCCTTAATTCAGTTGTTTATTTCCTCCTACATTTTAGGATTGGCAGCTTTCCCCTCAGCTGACAGACTGTCGCCTTTGGACACATTCCTTGACTTGCTAACTGCAAAAGGTAATTTTGTTAAGAACTTATTTTGAATGTGGAAGGAGAAGCAAAGAAAATATGGCATTTAATCATCTCGAGAAACACCGTTACCAATACCCTATTAATTTGAAACTGACAAATTATTTAGTTTTAAAACTGTATAATTCAAAAAGTATTTGAACTTTAATATTCAAAGACATATAGAGTAAAGGGGGAGATGAAGAATGTCAAAGTTTAAAATGTGACTTTCAGAACATCACCTTGACAGCAACATGTATATTAACAGTAGTAAACTAATTTAACTCTTTCATTCTTGTCAGAAAACTTGTTACTTGTATTGTACATGTTTAGAAAATGGGTGGTAAACAATATTTTTTCTTCTCAAAAATGAATGAGCTTTATAAATTATTGAATTATTTCAAATTTTCAATATGAATATAAAATGTAGTCTTAAATTCCAATTACTTGTTTGGTTGAATATTAAATTTTATTTGATAGTTTAACCAATATAACTATTATAAATGTCAACATTTACTAAGAGCAATATTCTTAAAATTTTGTTTATCTTAAAAGAGATACAAATATAACATTTGTGTGTATTTTGTTCTCTTGCTAATAACTTCCTCTTCTTAAACTTTACCTTGTATTTGTGAATGTAGTCTGTATATTTGTATGTTAGAAATTTTAAAAAAATTCTATGTTTTTCTACTTATGGGATTAAAGTGTTTGATTTACAGATTTAATTATTAAATATAATATTTCTTCTTTCTTTTTCAGCGAGTTTGAATGAACTGGACTTTGGCTTACTTATAGAGGCAACTGTGACATCGACTGAAGAGTTCCTGTGAGCGTACGCCCTTCGAGAACAGTATTGTGCTATTGTAAATCACCGAACCTTTACTAGCTGAGCTAATTTCGTGCATATTGTATGATGTGTTCCAAAACTGGAGAGTTCAAGTGTGCTTAATTTCTTTTTGTTTTCTTAGCTACAAGTTTGCTCAGATTCTATTTTATTTAGAGATTATGGTACTTGTGTGTAGGTAAATTTGTGCCATTATCACAGGTTTATTTCAAGTTGCCATCCATTTTATTATATTATTATTTATATAGGAATAGTTCCTATTATCTGCTCTGTGATGTTAGGGTTAGAGACAAACTGGATTGTAGTCTGTTTTAATTACTCATATGAATGTGTTTTATATCTTTGTAAAAAGGAATGAGGCAAAAATTTTCCTGGTGTCTTCCTTAATATTCTTATGTCTTCAAGCCAAGCTTCTAGAAATTCCAGTTTTCAGACATAGAATTGATTAGTTTCTCATCATTGGTTATTTCTTTATTTTGTACTTTCCTATTTAATGTTACAGAGAATTTTTCCCTTCTTTTGTGATTTACTACTTTTAAGCCTTCAGTTTCTGCTGGCTGTTTATCTTTTGCTGGTCTACCCTGTTCTTACTCTTCCAAAAGTAGGTACAAATCAACAAATTTAAAATAATTTATGCATATTTTGGCTACTTTATCTTTCCACATGAATTGTTTTTTGTGTAAAATATTCCTAGGCTTCTTCTCAAAAAGTAACCAATTGTAGAGAAGTCATAAAATTTTGTGCTTGCTAACTGCCATATCTGTTAAAAACTTGAGAATGACAAGAAATGCTACTCTAGTATTCTTTGCATACTAGTGCAATTTCCTTTCATGTGCTTCCTCTTAATTGACACCAGTTTGAGAAAGCTCAATATTGATGTTTACCAATAAGCAGGCATCTGAATGGTGCTGTCATAGTGTGGATTGAGTAACAGAGCTTTTTTTTGTGTGTGTACATATAAATAAAAATGCAGGTGTTAGCATGTGAGGCTGCTGTGGTGGTAGTGAAGTGTTTCCCATGGGATTTGTGCAATGTTATTAGTTGGTGGTACAGTTTTGTTCAGTATTGATGTGATACACGATTGTCAAATTTTGAATTTATGATTATTAATATTATTGTGTATTGTTAGTATATCTAGTCACTTTTTTAAGCCATGAAACACTTTGTGATTTTGTTGTGTAGGTAGAAAGTGTTTATAAATTGTTGTTTTAAAAAGTTTATTATTATCATTATTTGTTGTTGAATTTAAAATACCAAGGCTGTTCTTAAGAGAGTATTATTATGCACCGAGTTTTGATGTGAGTTAAGCACAAATTTTTAGTCTGTAGTGTTCAATATGAGGTGATTGTTGGTATCACATGAATGTTGTACGTTGCTCCCTGTGAGTTGTGTAATGTTCTGATACTTTTTTTTAAAAAAAAAGAGAAGAAGAAATGCCAATAAATTGATAGTTTATTATAAATCTTGGACCATCACATGCATTATTCCTATTTATATTTCCTTCCTATTATCATTTCTTTGTCACTTCACAATTCTTGTCAGCGTAACCCAGTTATGATGCTAGTATTCTTGCCAATGAGCAAATACTGAACTAGGCAGCTCCAAAGAGGTTTTTTCGAAAGTTTTACTTGTACAATGACTAATGAACAGGAACTGCCATATGTTTTGTTTTGCACATTATGTTGACAAAAGTTCAACATGTCGTACTTAGAGACCAGACATTCTTTATAATGATCCACTTTTCTTTGAATTTGAGAAATGCCTGTACTATTA